>CM035838.1:81729661-82122161 GCA_020510985.1 Pholidichthys leucotaenia
ACCATTTCCCTGCAGGTGGTCAAATAATTGCGTAGCAACAACTCTTTCTAAGATTTTTGAAATGAAAGGGAGATTAGAGATTGGTCTATAGTTAGCTAAGGCTCCTGGATCTAGCGTTGGCTTTTTGAGTAAGGGTTTAATTACGGCCATTTTAAAAGCCTGCGGTACATGGCCTAAAGTTAATGAAGAATTGATTATATGAAGAATAAGGCTACCAATAAGTGGGAAGACTTCTTTAAATAACCTGGTAGGAATAGGGTCTAAAAGACAAGTTGAAGGTTTGGATGAGGAAACTATTTTGTCTAACTCACAAAGGTCGATTGGAGTAAACTCATAAAGACAGACATCAATAGAAGGAGCTGTAGTAGTTACAGTATTTAAGTTAACTGTGGGAAGAATCTGATTGATTTTATCTCTGATGGATGAAATTTTATTATTGAAAAAGTTCATAAAGTCCTGACTAGTAAGCTCTAGGGGAATGCTAGGATTGACAGAGTCCTGACTCTTAGTCAACCTGGCTACAGTACTGAAAAGAAACCTGGGATTATTCTTGTTCTCTTCTATTAATGCAGAGTAATAACTCGTTCTAGCTTTTCTAAGCTTGAAAAAGCGGGATATAAATAACTGATTTTTGGAAGCGGAAGGTGTTATGTCCTAATAATGGGAGACCTGAGCCATGTTGAACAGAGCAACGAACTGAACTTTATTGAGATTCACACTCAATATACATACTTGCTGTAGCCACCCTGACATCACCACGTCGACTCCCTGGCGTCGGCTATGGCAAGCCCCAAAGGCCAAATCCCTATACAACATTCCCCCCCCCCCCCCTTTACAAAACATGAAAGCACCATAAAGAACACATATTAGTCACTCGGATGAAAAATCTATCTTTCAGTTCCGTTCCAGTAAAACCGGTCTAAATGATCTTCACACAGTAATGTTGTAAAAAATATATTGAAGAACAATTCACATAGTTCAACTCGAAAAATATGCACAAAAACAAAATCTAACTTGAGAAAAAATTTAACATTTACAATTTTTTCAACGCGAAGATGATTGCCACGTGATCCGTCTGGACCAATCACTGATCAGCTTGACGACAATGATGACAATAGTAGTGATGATATTGACATAGGGTTTGATTTGGATACAGATTTACCTGCATAATTTGCCCACCATCTTCCCAACCAAAAATCCTTGATTCAGTTAATGTGTGCAGATGATATGAACATGTACAGGTTCTTTTTTTTTAAATGGCTTACAGTAAATAACAAACAACCAAACTGCAGGATTAAATGTGCCTGTTTCAATGCAACAGTCTTGTATTTAATGTGTTCATTTCCACAAATTTCCCAGCCACATGGATGTGTGCACTATTACGATACTAATTTTGTTATAATGCTTGATTTATTTAATGAAAATCAACCAGTTTCTATTTTTATAGGTTTCTGCAAGATACACCTGGAAAAAGTTTCAACCTGAACAAAACAGTGGGCACTAGTTTTTGTCTTCATGACATCTTTCTTAGTTTTAAGGGCTGCATTGTCTGACACTTCAATCTCTCCTTTTCAGTTTGCAACTGTAATTGTAGTGCCTGGAAGGTCCTAAATTCGGACCAAATTATATTTTACATATTGTGTATTTTCCTTGTACATGTACATACATTTGCATTTTTATTCCACGGGCCAAAATGACATGGCTAGAACTTTTTTTTTCAACTAGCTTATCATGAATTGTTCAATGGAGGTAGTTTGTTTTTAGTTGATCTCTAATGAACTACATGAATCATTGCAAGCACATGTACATGTAATTTGAAATCATTTTGGGAGATCACTTTGCTGTAGGGAGACAACATGGAGACAGTTATTGATTTAATAGTGTCTGCCCCTTAAATACAAAAAGCGTGGAAAGCTCGATGGTGATGATGAAGATAAACAGTGAGGAAATATTTAAAAATGAACATTCATATTATTTATTCGGTTGCTTTGGTGTCTGGGTAAAAAATAAAAATCAAGAAATTTTAATGCCATTACATGTAACATGTTGATATTGAAGGGGAAAGGAATGTTTTCATAAACCAAGTCAACTGGAAAGCACGAATTCAGCGATAGCTACCGGTCCCTATATTCCTTTAGGGAGCGGCAACCAGTCTATGTTGAGTCCTTAGGACACGGAGCCAGTCTATCTATGCTAATGTCACACACAGAGTTGACTCGGGGTGGCGATTCGTATGCGGCAGACTGACCCAATGCGCATCAATGCCACCAAGAGGGCGCTCTCGTCTGCGTACATTTATTGGCGGCTTGAGACACGTCTAAATGCTAAAACCTTTCGCGCAGCCACTTTCAATGATTTCTCGACGGAATTGATCACATTTCCGTAGCAAATTTCTCCCATTTGTGCAAATGAAATGTGTTGAACTTTTCAAATTTGCGTTGTACATATTTTACTGTACCACCAGTATAATGTTCACCTAGACCGATTTCACTGGAACGGGAATTTATTTCTGGGTATATTTCTCGCGTTCAACTGAACGACTATATATACAAAATGGACCCCCCCCCCCCCTTTAAATTTAGCAAGAAAAACCCCTTACAACACATGCAATATAGACAGTTTTTTTTTTTTTAAACACACAGAACAACAAGGCTAGCCAGCTAAATGGGCACCTGGGTAGACTGCCAGGGTACCCTCCCATGTTGGGGCGGATTATTCTGCTGCCCATGTCCAACACGCTTCAGCTAAAGCTACTTTAAATACAAAGTCATCGAGGTATTTGGGCCTCTGACGCGTCCTAGCCAATCTGCTCACTGGAGGAGGATCTGCTCCAGGCTCCATCGGCCGCACCTGAGAGTCCCTAACACCCCCATCAGATAAATCCCAACCCTCATCAGTCCGCTCTGCCACAGCTCCCAGACCCTGTGCAGGCAACTACTTCCTGAGTCAGCTGGAATGCCACCGTAACCTGCCCGAGAGCTCGAACGTGTCCTGGCCCCGCCGCCTCATGATCTGTAGGGGCCCCATCCAGAAAGGCTGCAGTTTATGCGTGTGGTTGGGATGCTTAATCCAGACCCGGTCCAACACATCGAGTCCATGGGCCTTCGCCCTATGCTTCCTGTTGAAACGTTGTTTCATTTTCTGCTGTTGGGCGAAGACACGGTCTTGTGGACGGTCTGTGTTCCCGAGAGGGGAGGTTGTGGGGGGCCTCAGTCTGTTCAGAGGCAGGTGGAATTTGCATCCCAGCATGAGTTTTGCCGGGGAGAACCCTGTCGTGGCGTGGACCGTTGCCCTGTAGTGGGGTGTGCTCTGGAGGGTGTCAGAAAGCATGAAGCCGCCTGCCAAATGGGCCCTCAGACCGTTTTTCAGAGTCTTGTTGAAACGCTCCACGTCCCCATTGGCTTGGGGGTGGTAGAACGTGGTTTTGATGTGTTGCACGCCCCTAACACCCAAAAACTCCTCAAACCCCCACCCCACCCCTCCAGAAGTGAACTGTGAGCCATTGTATGTAGTGATGGCATCCGGGACCCCCATCTGGCGAGCAGTGACGATAGGAAACCTGTAACCTCATCTGTCATGACCAAATTAGTGGGTAACACCTCTGGCCATTTGGAGAACAGATCGTAGACCACAAGCAAAAAATAGCTGTTTGGGGTGCTGTATGTAGTTCACCGCAAATGTCCAATTGGATGTGCTTCCAAGGGTCCTCTGGGTACGGTAATGGTTGCAGGGGTGGGGGTGGGGGTGGCCCACCAGTCTTTCTGCTCTCAAAGCACAGAACACAGTTCTTTACCATAGTTTCAATGTTCTTATCAATACCAGGCCACTAAATTGAATTCCTGCAATGCTGCTTCACCCTGATCACACCCAGGTGACCCTCGTGGAGCATTGTCAGAACTCGTGATCTCAGAGACACTGGGATCAATGTGCAGTTTCCCCTTGCCACTCACACCCCGTTCCAGCAACTCAGTTTGACTCTGAACCTGTGAAAAGACGCCAGATCACCCTGTACTTTTGTGGGCCAACCCTCCTTGATGGCCGAGCATAGTTGTGACAACGTGGGGTCCCGTTCCAACTCTGCCCGGAGCTCCTGTAGGGACACCATGTCCCGGAGGGGTTCGTGCAGCGGGTTGACCAGATCTGCCTCCGTGGGGTTGTCGTTGTCGTCCGGTTGTGCGGTGGTGGCCGTGGCACGAGACAGGAGAGCCGCCACTACCTTCTCTTTTCCAGGGGTGAACTGGGTAGTAAAGTTGTAGACCTTCAGCTGCTCAGTCCACCCATGGATCCACAGGGGCCTGTTGTCTCCAGCAGCATCGTCAGCACCCAGTGGTCCGTTTGCAGGGTGAAATGGCATACGTAGAGGTAGATGTGCCACCGTCCACATGCCCAGACACAGGCGAGCGCCTCCCTCTCACCCATGGCATATTTCTGTTCAGCCGCTGAAAGGGACCTCTACGTGAACGCCACTGGGCACCCGGTAACATCTTGCACTTGAGACATAACTGCCCCCACCACCAAACCAGAAGCGTCACAAGTCACAAAAGTCAGCCATTTTGGATCAAAGTGAGCCAACACTGGAGTGGAGGTGAGTTGGGTCTTCAGCCTAGCGACTGCCGCTGAGCAGGCCAGGGTCCACTGCCATGGCACATGCTGCTTCAGAAGGGCCTGGAGGGGTTCAATAGTCTCTGAATAATGGGGAATAAAACGCCTGTAGAAGTTCACCATGCCCAGGAATGAGGAGATTTGTGCGGGTGTTGTGGTGTTGGGGAGACGCAGGACCACCTCCACGTTTGACTGCAGGGGGCTCAGGCCCTCGGCTGCCACCTGGAATCCCACAAACTCAATGGAATCTGCCACGAAAATGCACTTTTTCCTGTTCAGTGTGACTCCGTGGTCCAGCAGCACCTCCATCACTCGTCTCAAACAACTGTCGTGTTCTTCCCTTGACGTGTTGTGGACCACGATGTCGTCCAGGTACACCACTACACCCCTGAGGCAGGCCAGAATTGTGGACATAATCTTCTGAAAGCAGTTAGGTGCTGATCTCAGACCAAAAATCATATGAGTGTACCTGAAAATGCCTATGTGGGTCACAAACACCGTCAGGTCCCTGCTGGCTGGGTGAAGGGGCATCTGCAGATAACCTTGGCGGAGATCTAGCTTCCTGAACACCCTTGAGCCGTTGAACATTGTGGTGAGTTCCTCCATCATGGGGAGCGGGTATTTGACCGGGATAATTGCTTTAATAACCGTCCTGAGGTCAATACACGGCTGGATGCCGCCCGTCTTTTTCTTGGCCACCATGATGTTCGAAATCCACAGTGAGACATCCATTTTCTCAATGATGCTGGCTTTACGCTATTTATTCAGTTCCACTGTGACGTTGTCCCACAGGGCAAGGGAAAGCCACCAAAATGGTTGGATCTTGGGCATCACGCTTGGGTTGATGAGCGGGCGGTGGTTGAACGCTTTAATACATCCTAGGTCCACGAACAACATTGGGCAGTGGACATGCCATTCAGGGGACACCGTCAGCACTGTTGAGCTCGCTGGGTCTGTGATGGAGAATCCTAATTCGTCCCGCAGATCGATTCCCAGCAAGTTGGCCCCCTGACACAAAACCTGGGAGGTAAACGTGGGAATGATCCTTGATCCACATTTTTACCAAGAAGCTGACTGTGCCTGCCATGTCAATTTTAGTGTGACCGTACCCAAACATTTTCACCACCCCTGCTTTGATGGTTTTGCCCAGGAAAAGTCTTTTCAATGTGGTCATGCTCAGTATAGATTTACCAGCCCCTGAGTCCACCATAAGCAACACATCGACCCCGTCTAGCTGCAAGACATACCACTTTAATGGCCCCTTCCTGGTGCCCGCCACACACACCGGCGTCATGCTTTCAGGTTCCGCAGCTGATGGTTTAATAGCGGTGGTGCAGACCCTGGCCCAGTGATTATAACAACCGCAGTTATGGCACTTTTTCCCTCTGGCGGGGCAAGCGGACATGCTCACCCAGTGACGGGGATAGCCACACAGACCCCAAGCTCCCGCTCCTGCCCGTGCCACAGTCTGCCACCTTTTGGGGGTCCGCCCCAAAGGATTAGCGGTGCTGTTAGCGGCCTGACGTGGAGAGGAAGCTTGGATGGCTAGGTTCTCTTTAGCTAGCACTTGTAGAACTAGCTGGGTAGCGGACTCAATCTGACTGGCCAATTCAAACACTTTCTTCAGCCTGAAGATGTCCATAGTTAGCGTTAGCTTTTCTTTGAGCCCCTCATTGCCCATAACATGTACTAGCTTGTCACGAACTAGCTCCTCTGCAATCTGCCAGAAGACGCACTCACTTGCTAGGCTACGGAGTTCCATTAAGAAACGTTGGGTCGACTCACCAGCTTGTTGTGGGCAGTCGAAGAATTTATATCTTTGCGCTGTGGTGTTGGACTGGTCCATAAAGAAATTGTCCATTATGTCCAGACACTCCTTCAACGAGCCTTTGCCACCCAGCGTGCAAAATACTCGTTGGCCTTCTTCACTGAGGCAGTGAATGAGCAGTCTCCACTGTCTCTTTTGATCAGCGCCGCCCAGGCCAGCTGCGATGATGTACCCCTCGAATGCCTCCCACCAGTGGCACGATGGTGTAGTTGGCATACCCGGAGACTGTAAGAATGGGGGTGGCGGTTTTATTCATGCTCCCATGGTTTAATCCGACGTCGCCGAAATGTTATGTCCTAATAACATGAGACCTGAGCCATGTTGAACTGAGCAACGGACTGAAATTTATTGAGATTCACACTCAATATACATAGTGGCCGTAGCCTACTTGATGTCACCACGTCGACTTCCTGACGTTGGCTATGGCAAGCCCCAAAGGTCAAATCCCTATACAACAGACTGGTGGGCTGCAGTGGATGACGTTGGGGGTCGCATGCAGTCCGCAGGCCGCCAATTGCCCACCCCTGGTGTACAGTTAGCAATACTACAGTGTTGCCAATTCTCACTCTATTGGAGTAAGTGACATGTTTTACGGCGGCAGTGGCTCAGGAGGTAGAGCAGGTCGTCTAATAACCCGATGGTTGGCGGTTCGAATCCCGCTCTCCCCAGATATCCTGCCGTTGTGTCCCTGGGCAAGACACTTGACCCGCATTGGCTCCAGTGCACATAACACTGGGTATGAATATGTTTAAATGTTTGGTGGTGGCTGGAGAGGCTGCTGGCACGGATTGGCAGCCATGTTTCTGTCAGCCTGCCCCAGGGCAGCTGTGGCTACAGTAATAGCTTGCCACTACCATTGTCTGTTTGGAGTGAATGAATAATAAGATAAGATAAGCCTTTATTAGTCCCACAACGGGGAAATTCCAGGATTGCAACAGCACAGGGATAGCAACAATCAGAAGGCAAGAAAACAAAAACAAGCAAGCAAGAGCAGCTAATATACATATGTACATATTACTATAAAATATATATATACACAGACACACAGTGCAGAGCATTGTAGCTGGATGGAATAAATATATGAATATATAAACACACAGTGCAGAGCATTGTAGCTAGATGGAATAAATATGTAAATATACTGTATATACATATGTAAATATATATATAATGTATCTACTTGTAAAGTGTCTATGATAAAGCGCTATATAAATCTGATGCATTATTATTAAGACACAAACATGACGCAGAGGTTTCAAACAAGTTTACTGAATGTGCAGTGAGAGTGTGGACCAAGATCTGGCAACCCTGTGGAGGGAGGAAAAGAGACAGCAGTAAGTATTGCATAATAGTAATGGAATTCAGTGAATGAGAGTTATACATTTTCTTACAGGTGGTAATATTTAATGAAGTGACAAGTGTATTTATAGGTGGCTGCAAGTCTTCATCAGGTGAGCGAGTTCCAGCCCTGTTCCAGTGAATATTATGTTTGCAGAGGGGGTGAAAGTACCTTGGGTCCGAGGACTTGGTGGTTGAATTTTGATTTGGAAAAGGAGCTGACTTACTTGGGAATGGTATGGTGGATTTCCAGGATGTGGCTTCTGCTAGGTCAGTTCCCAGTCTGCCAGGAAAAGGTAAGTCATAATCCTAAAAGAGATGAAATAGAAAAAGGTGAGGGTTTGAAAGTTTTGGTTGCTTATTGTTCCAGCATTGGAGGAAAGCATAAAGGCTCTTCAGGATCGCTCACAGGAGACTAGACCACATTAAATTGCTGACATGATAAGTAGTGATAGGACGGCAGGTTCTGGAGCTTCGAGGGTGCTCTGAACTTGTCTAGGAAATATTTTGCAAAGCATGTTTCAAGGCGTGTATTGCTGATGTTGTACCACGTGACTGGGCCATTAAGCCATTCATGATTTCGCACGCAACATGAAATAAAGTGAGCAGCAATACACAAAGGAAATCCTTGTCCCTCATATTTTGTGTTGTCGATGTTTGACTGTGTAAGGGATTTGTCACAGCCAATTTTCAGATGGAGACTGCACCAAAAACACAGACTTCCCCCATTTGGGAACAGTTTGATCTCATTTCTCCTCTTGATACATTTTTCACAAATAGTGGCTATTTCTCATAATTGAAGTGATGGCTTAGTGGTAAAGTATCTACTCTGTAACTGGGAGGCTGGGGTTCAAGTCCCAGCTAGGCCATTCTTGTAATTTTTATTTTTATTTGCAAGGTGAAGTGTCTGTTGTGTTTCAAAGAGCTTGGATCATTATGCTGAGGCACCATTGTGCCCTGCATGAGAATAAGGACAGAGGTGAATTTACTGGGGGAGACAGAAACTTGTCTACCCTACACTGTACAAACTTACATTAGCCTTCCTTTGCACACCTGCATCCTCTGTGCTCTGAGAGAGTATTATCCAAAGCTGGAGAAATAATCTAAAAAAAAAAAGAAATCGCCTTAGTCCAAAGACTGTTGAAAAGTTATTATTTCTTAATAAAAATGGATAAGTACCACAAGCACATTCACTGTAGTCACCCAAGTTTTATTATTTATTTTTCCCTTATGATCATTGATATTTCTTAAATGACAGTGCATTTATTGAAATGGAAAAATACACATTAAACCAATAATGCCCTTGTAAAAATCTGCATGTTGTATACATTTTGTCTACTAGATGGCCTTGTAGAGAAAATGAAGTTTCACGTAAGACCTTGTCTATATGAGCCATTTTGATGAAAGCCTCAAGTCCTCTACAAAGCCTCATCTGGCCATCACTACTGATAAGAGCCTAACATTCCCATGTTGAAATGAAGGGATCTGCCCCCTTTTCAAAGCTGCAGCTGATGAAACACAGGTGGTAATTAGTGCAGCTGGACAACATCAGGTAATCAACTGGGGAAAACTGTGTGCACAAACCTGAGATGAGTCTCACTCTTTTGCCCTCTGTCTCACACCATAAAGTTTGTCGCTCCAAAATAAGGAAAATATTTCAAACATCACATTGACTTCCTTCAGATGTTTATACAATAAGGGCTGTCAAGGCAGGGCCATTAAGGTATGATCAAGGATGATTGCCATGGCAAGCAGACTGAACATATTCTAAAAGGGATTCTGAAAAAGTGTATGTGTTGGAAAAAAAATAACTATACCTAAAATATAATTAGAGTATAAAGAAACATCTCTCTTGCTGTCATACAAAATATGATAATTTATGATCTTGCAGAGCTATGAATTCTTTTATGATGTTTGCTCAGCTGATAAAGTGATAAATACCACTTTACACCGGCATGATGAATAAAAGCCAGCTTTCAGCTCAGAGTCAAAAATCCTTTGTTTTAAACTCTAACATTTTTTTGATATAGTTTGTCATTTGTATACTCGCTGCTCTTGTTTTTTCTTGCCTTCTGATTGTTGATCTGAGTGTTGCTATCCCTGTGCTGTTGCAATCCTGGAATTTCCCCATTGTGGGACTAATAAAGGCTTATCTTATCTTATCTTATCATATGCACGGTGGTGCAGTGGTTAGCACTGTTACCTTACAGCTAAAAGGTTCCTGGTTCGAATCCCCAGGCTGGCAGGGGTTGGAACCTTTCTGTATGGAGTTTGCATGTTCTCCCTGTGCTGTGTGGGTTTACTCCAGGGGCTCCGGTTTCCTCCCACAATCCAAAAACATGCATGTTAGGTTAATTGGTTGTTCTAAATTGTCCCTAGATATCTGTTTCCTATAGGCCCTTAGAATAGAGGGTTAGCATTAGTGAAAGTGCTTTGAGTGGTCTTTGTGACTAGAAAAGCGCTATATAAGTGCAGGTTAGTTAGTTATTGACTTGTTCATTGAGGAAGGAGGGAGGTGCATGGGGGCGCACATTTGAAGGCTTACTTTTTGGTCAGTTCAATCTATCCCCAACTCGCTTGAAGACCTTTAGACTGCCACTGCACTGTTTTTGTTACTCCGGCTTCACCCCCCACCAGTGGCCTTGGCAGTTAACCTGCCTCTACCGCCCTACTGGTTAGGCCCATCAAACCTCCCTCACCGCTCACTGGTGGCTTGCTATGCTTACTGCTTCGCCCGCTAACCCACACTCATGGTGAGTTTTTTCTGTCTTTTTCATTGTTTAATTTTTGGATTTTATTTAATGATCCAATTTTCGAACGCGCCACGCTGTAGTTTCATTGGTTGACCGTAGGAGGCCACCTCTACCCCATTACTTGCTAGGCCGTCAAACCCTCCCTCTCTACTCATTGGTTGAGGCCGAGTTGCAAATTCATAGACCTCAAATATCATTTTCCATCAATTTGACATGTGGTCATGAGCGCAGGTGCAGGTCACAAGATGAAAGGTTAAATGTCATCATCCATCAGTTTGACGCATGGTCACAGGCGCAGGTGCGGGTCACAAGTCAAAGGTCACGTGGGAGTGGAAGGGTGGGGGGGATCATAAGTCATAGGTCAAAGGTCACATGACAATGGAGGGGTGGGGGGAGAGTTCACCATCCATCACTTTTTGACACAAGGTGGCTTATTAGGATCTTCTTTCATATGGATAGAGGTGATGGTAGTGTTGGAAATGTTAATGCACCAGGGCCACGCAGAGGCCATTTGAGGGACAGGGGCTCAAATTTTAAAAAAGGGGTACATGGAACAAGATTTGTTAACAATATATGTACGTTCCTACTCTCACCTTTGGTCACGAGCTTTGGGTAATGACCGAAAGAACGAGATCGCGGATACAAGCGGCTGAAATGAGCTTTCTCCGTAGGATTGCTGGACTCACCCTCAGAGATAGGGTGAGGAGCTCAGTCATCCGGGAGAGGCTCAGAGTAGAACCACTGCTCCTCCACATTGAAAGGAGTCAGTTGAGGTGGTATGGGCATCTGATTAGGATGCCTCCTGGACGCCTCCCACTTGAGGTGTTTCAGGTGCGTCCCACTGGGAGGAGACCCCGGGGCAGACCCAGGACTCGGTGGAGAGACTATGTCTCCCAGCTGGTCTGGGAACGCCTTGGTATCCCCTCTGAAGAGCTGGAGCAGGTGGCTGGGGAGAGGGAAGTCTGGGCTTCTCTGCTTGAACTGCTGCCTCCGCGACCCGGACCTCCGGAAAAGCGGTAGAAGATGGATGGATGGATGGATGGATGGATATGTATTCAGTAGCCGACCAAACAGCTTGCACATATCACTCAGGAATTAACTAAGTCTGTCTGACTTTGTGTAAAAAACTGCCAAACTGCCATTTGGAACTCAGTACATAAAAGCTTGATAATGTGTTTGCCATCATAACAGCCAATTCACTTCCAGTTTCAAAACATGCTTTATTTGAACATAATTACAGACATCCTGTCATACATGTCAGCATGATGTTTCTCTAGAAAAAAGTCCCATAATTCAAAGTCGTCAGTTCACCCATTTAATGTTGTTCACTTATATAGTATGGTGGCACTGTGTGGGGGGTTCTCCATCCACAGTCAGAAGCCGGGGGGGTTGATGGAACAAAACACTGAAGGGGGAAGTGGCACCGGGGGGGTCTCAGACATATCAGAAAGGATTATCTGCCCCCCGGGGAGTTCAGGAGACACAGGAGTCGCTAGAGGAAGAGAGGGTGTTATGATGTTAATGTGCCACACATGTCTTTGTGCACTGAGAGTATTGTTTTTGGCTCCCTGGGTCTCATTGGGCAGAAATAAAGGTTGTAAAAAGGAGGTGCCCAGAGACCCAGATATTTTCTATACTTGATGTTGGAAGAGGAATAAAGTTCATGAGTTGTCCAACTCTCTGTCTCCATCTTCCACAATAGCACTTTTTCTCATCTCTAGATGACCAAAGCACTTTACAGATGCTGCTATCCACCTATTCACACACTGATAGCAGCAGAGCTACCATGCACAGGTACTGGCCTGACCCACCAGGAGCAGCTGGGGGTTCAGTGTCTTGCTCAAGAACACTTCGACATGCAGACTGTAGACAGAGTGGAACTGAACCCCTGACCCTCTGATCAGTAGTCAGCCACACTACACCTGCACCACAGCTGCCCCCAATGCAATCTACACACAGCCAACAGACCACACACAATGTCCACCCATGTGACCTGGCAACCAACAAACTGAAGTGCTGTCTGTGGAAGCCAGTTTGCTGTTGCGAAAATGTCAGGACAGGATGGTACACAGTCGAGAAAACCACTCATGAATAGTTTGAATAGTTGGACAAAGGAGGTTTTATTTTCTTTCTTCCGGTTTTATTTTCTTTCTTCCGGCTCTCAGAGAGAACAGACGCTTCTCTTCACTCCTCCTGCTCCCTCCCTCTCCTTCCCTAACTGACTGGATCCCAGCTTGCTATTGTCTGTGTCTGCGTCGTTCCTCTTCTTCATAAACAATCTGGCGTACAGTAATCTGAACTCTCAAGGACAGCGCATGTGACTGGCTCAGAGAATTTCCACCTGCCATGCAAGGACATGCTCCTCTAAGTTTCAGACACTAGACATAACATCAGCTGAGAGAGGATTTTTGCTGTCCACCAGTAACTGATAACTGACACTCATTGCATTCAACATACACGACTGATTCACTTACACTGATGAACACACACATCCACTGTTCTCTCTGCTGTCTCTGTTATGTGAGGTTGATTGAGAGGGTTTTTTCATTGTAATCATAATCTGCTTACACAACTACAAGCTGTATTCTGATAACGAAGTTTTTTTCTCTCGCCTAATGTGTCATTCCCTGCCCCCCCCCCCTTATCCCTCACTGTTTTTGATGAGGCGCCTTGTTTACCGCTGCCGTGTCGTTGTGTTGCGCTTACACGCGCGCCAATGTCAAGTCAAATTCCTCGTGTGTTTTTTTTTTACATGCTTGGCAATAAAGCTTATTCTGATTCTGATTCTTATTCTGATTTATTTCTCTGAGAAATTACAACCTGCTTGGTCATATTCAGTTACACCCCCCCACACACACTTAAATTATACAATCAGAGCTGGGTAGAGTAGTCAGAAATTGTAGTCAAGTAAAAGTAGCGTTACCGTATGATACTGATTATTCAAGTGTAAGAGTAATAGTAACCCAAATAATTAGCTGAGTAAGAGTAAGAAAGTACTGACTTAAAAAGTTACCTGAGATGTGACAGTTTGAGAGGTGTTTCTCCTGGGTTTTTTTTTTCTGACAGTTTTCTTGTAAATTTACTACTTTTCCCTTGTAAATTTGAAAGAAGTTTTAACTTAAATTGGCAACTTTTTTCCTCATTATTTGTGTTTTTGCCCATGTACTGTAAATTTAGGAGTGTTGTACATTTGAGACTTTATTCTAATAAATTTATGAGGGTTTCTCAAAACTTTCAGACATTTTTCTTTTAAATTTATTACTTTTCTCATCAGTTTGTGTTTTATTTAATTCTAAATTCATCTCTATTTTATTGATTTATTTGTTCCCCCTTGTCCTGTCAGGCAGCTAGGCAAGCAGAACAGGGATCTGTCACCCTTATTGTGCCAAAACAGATTTACTTTGCCAAGAGGAGCTTATACAGTACCTAACTATGTATTGTACTGTATATTGTTGTAAACTCCTCCTGTAATAACTTTTAATACTGTAGAGGGTAAAAGGAAAGGATGTGAGGCGAGGCATGAGCTTAGGACGACACAGAATCTTTATTATCCCTCTAACAACATGTACAGCCATTGACCCCAGCGCAGCCTGCTTCCAGGGGTGAAAAGCACTTTCTGCTCCGCTCCAAGTTCCAGCCCGCTGACGGCTGTGGTGCATGGCCGCACGAGATCTGGTGCGCATCGTGCTTGATGGAACAAAGCTGGCAATTGGCAGGCTTTTTGGGACGGAAGTGCGGGAAAAACGATGTGGAGGATGAGGGGGAGGTGGGGAAAACAATGGAGTGCCAGGCCGGGACGTTAAAAGCGTCTGGGCTGTGCAAAAATTGTGTGTAGATCAGCCTTGGGTGCAGGGCTTTTCCAGTAAACTCTCCGGCGATCCACAGCGGCTGTGAAAAAACTGAGTTCTCCTCGGTGTGGAACTCCGTCCTGCAAGGATCTGGGGAAGGCGATCGTCCCAATTCCTCAAGGGTGCGTCGCGGCAGTGAAAAAAACTTAAGCTGCGTCAGGGAAACTGCCAAATCTGCTTTAGGTGCGGGGGCAGTCCTAAAGGCTCCGGGGAAAGCAATCAGCCTTATTCCCCGTGGATGTGCAGTGGCTGAAAAACAAATACAAGTCCCATGGGCGAGGCTGCCTGACTCCTTTAGGTGCGATGCGCAAGCCTAAACAATCCGAGGATGGTGATTGGCCCTGTTCCCCGGGGATGTGCAGCGGCTGAGGACAATGTATAAGTTCTTGGAGCTGGTTTGTCCCTGGTGCGTGGTGCGTGCGTCCGGTGCCGTGGCCACGTAGCTTTAAGTTGCACAGTCCACGTAATCCTGCGGTGTGTGCACGGGGCTTCTGTGCGCTGAAACCCTGCTGTCGGGTGGTGAAGCCAGGGTCAGGGAGATTGATTGAACCAACGCAGACGGCACTGATCTTCCCCTTTCAGGCTGTCTCTGTGGTGTGCTCGTCTTGCTCCCGATGGTGTGTCTTGGTCCCAGCACAGCTCGTTCTCTCCGGCCCTTCAGGTCACCAGCGTGGAGAGAGAAACCGGCCAGCGCGCTACAGTGTGGATGAAAAGGGAGTCCACAGTGCAGTGAAAGGGATTAGATGGTCCATCTCACATCAGGTCACCAGTGTAGAGGGTAAAAGGAAAGGATGTGAGGCGAGGCACGAGTGTAGGACGACACAGAATCTTTATTATCCCTCTAACAACATGTACAGCCATTGACCCCAGCGCAGCCTACGCTGGGGCTGAGAAGCCTCCTTCCAGTCTCTCAGCCTCTGCTTTTATACCTTTATTCTTTATGCATAGAGACTGGAGCTGCTGACATTATGCATTACTGCATGAACAATAGATTTGTGTGAAACATTATCATAACAGCTTGAAACATAAGTTACAATACATTCACCATCTGTGTTTTCATCTGCCAGCCCGTTGCTGCAGGTGGCGAAAGGTGCATCTTTGTCTGATCTCATTACATGTAAATTTTCCTCTCCCCGGGAGTTGTCTAAACTCTGCCCAGTTTGAACCTCCCAGTGAGCTCCCTCCCACGGTCCATTGCCCTCATGTTTCCTCCTGCCTTTCTGGGTGTGAGAGCATGCTAGACCTGTGTATTGTGTCCACTACAATACTTTATTTTAATTATTTTACCCATGGAATACCCGACAGGATGGGGAAGAGTGAACGGAAGTGTGTGGAGAGGGAAAGAAAAGGGAGGGGAACAGACAAAAGGACAAACAAACCAACAACTAAAACAAACAAAAGACAAACTGCTTCTTCCACCGAAGATGTCTCAGCACGAGTCTGGTTTCCGCACCTGTTAAAGGAGAGACACTTGTGCGTGTACGTCTGCGTGCGTATATATGAGAGCGCGTGCAAAGTAAGTGTGTGCATGTGAATGGTTTGTCAGGAAACATACGAAGCGGGGGGGCCGGTCGCAGCAGCTCTCCCCCCGGGAACTCCGAGCAGGCAAGGCAGTGCCACCAGCCTCCACAGGGCACAAACGTCCAAGGTCAGCAAGCCCCAGGAAAGTCAGGCATCCACCCCCGGAGGGATGATTGAGGGAGGCCAGGTCGCCAGGCGGCCGGTGCGGCGAGCCCACACCCCCAGACCCGCCAGCCTCCTACCCCCCCAGCAGGGCCAATGCCCACCCCCGGGCCCCAGGCACCAGGAGGCCAGTGACCCCACCACATGGGCCGGAGACCAGCCCAAGCCCCCCAGTGCAAGCCCCCCAGGCCCCCCCCCAGCCCCCCCCCCCCAATGCCACCGCTGCACACCCCAGGGACCCCCATGCCCAAAGAAGTACCCACCGCCCAGGGGAGCCCACATTGCCCAGAGGCACTACCCCCCTTAATCCAGTACCTCCCAACTCACAGACACACCCCTCCCCACACCTTCACACCCACATGCTCCCATGTTCACCCATATGCACTCCCTCACTCTTACTCACCCGGACCCACCCATTCTCTCTCACTCCTGTACCCATTCAGTCTCACCCTTCATTCACTCTTGTTTCTTGAGGCGGCTGTGAAGCAGATACAGCGAGCCTGAACACACACCAGCGCCCGGCAGCGGCCGGGGAGACCGCCGGCGCAGGCCACAGAAGCAGACCCCCACCCCCTGGCACCCACCCAAACGACTGATCAGCAGACCACTGCAGGCGCCCTGAGATGCCACCCGGCACGCAAAGTGCCGCATAAAATCGAACCACCATCACCACCTCCATTCATCACCCCATTCCTCATTATTTGTGGTTTTGCCCTTATAAATTTAGAAGTAATGTACATCTGAGACTTTATTCTAATAAATTTGTGAGGGTTTCTCAAAACTTTCAGACATTTTTCTTGTAAATTTACTACTTTTCTCATCAATTTGTGTTTTATTTACTTCTAAATTCATCTCTATTTTATAATGAATTTATTATGTTTTTGCTTGAAAAGTTGGTAAAATTGTGACTTTTCACACATATTTGAATGTTAATTTGCAGAGCCAGAACAAAACAAATGAATTTACCTTTGATTCTGAAGAAATAAAGTTAGGAATAAAGCAATATTTAACTAGAAAAGTACTCAGAGAGTGCATACCTCCGCCAAGGCTCCTTCAGTCTCTCATGGATCACCTCCAAAATGTAATGGGTTTGTGTGTAGGCCTAGAGCCACTTGTGGTGAAAATTAGAACATAATATTATAAGAGAAGCAACTGTATCTTTTGTCATTTTAATGAATTTTATTTAATTACCTTTGCCAAGGAGGTAATGTTTTTACCGGGGTTTGTTTGTCTGTTTGTCAGAGGTGGTTCTTGGCCTAGAGAGGAACCCATTATATTTTGGTGATGATCTGAGAGTGCATACCTCCACCAACGGCTTTGTTTGTATTTGTGCAGCAGGATTACACAAAAACTACTGGATGGATTTGGATGAAATTTTCACCAGAGGTGGTTCTTGGGCTAGACAGGAACCAATTATATTTTGGTGATGATCTGACAATGCATACCTCAGCCAAGGCTCTTATCTTCTCACAGTGTGTTAGCAACAATACTCCAAAACTAAAGGACAGACTTTGATGCTATTTTCACCACAACTGGCTATAGGCCTACACACAAACCAATTACATTTTGGAGGTGATCCATGACAAATAGAAGGAGCCTTGGCAGAGGTATGCGCTCTATGAGTGCTTTTCTAGTTATAAATACAATGTACAATACCCTCAGGCGTTCGGCACTCTCTGACAGGCCAGGTGTCCCATGTCAAAAGAGGATTAGCCTCTTCCGCCCACATCCTTTATACCTGGAGTGGCATCACCACTGGAACTGGCAGTTAACCACCCCTGTTCATTCCCCGTCCACCCCGGCCGCCATCTTACTAATACCTTCTATTTACATACATAACAGGCAGCACTTCCGGATTATGATAATGAAGTGAATGATAATGAAAAGGCAAGTCTACTTGGCAAGTGAGCACATCAACATGACAAGTGATATAAGGTGACAAATGGTGTATCAGTGCAATATGTTGGCAAAATATAATATTCAAGGAGCAAATGCAAGGTGCATTACATGTGCATGCAGAGGGGGGTGCCTTAGGGGCTTGAGCCTCTGCTCCTTTACCAGCATAGTCATGGAGTTCCACAGGGATCTGTGCTAGGCCCTACTCTTTTTAGTTTATATATGCATCCATTAGGCAACATTATTAGAAAGCACTGTATACATTTTCATTGTTATGCAGATGACACACAATTATACCTGTCAATGAAGCCTGATGATAGTAATCAGTTAGCCAAGTTAGAGGCCTGTCTTAAGGAAATCAAAGCTTGGATGACTTGTAATTTCCTGCTATTAAATTCAGATAAGACTGAAATTATTCTTGTTGGTCCAAAAAACCTTAGAAATACCTTTCCAAATCAAACTTTTAGTTTGGATGCGGTTACGCTTTCTCTTAATAGTTCTGTGAGGAACCTTGGAGTTATTTTTGATCAACAGCTGTTTTTCAGTTCACATATTAAATTTGTTTCTAAGACTGCCTTCTGTCATTTGCATAATATTGCCAAGATTAGGAGCACCTTGTCTCAGAGTGATGCTGAGAAACTGATCCATGCTTTTGTTGGCTCTAGATTAGATTATTGTAACTCTTTATTATCAGGTTGTCCTAAAACATCTTTAAAAAGTCTTCAGTTGATCCAAAATGCTGCAGCAAGAGTTTTAACAGGTACTAGAAAGAGAGATCATATCTCTCCGGTTCTGGCCTCCCTTCATTGGCTTCCCATAGAGTTTAGAATTAAGTTTAAAATCCTTCTTCTCACTTTCAAAGCTCTAAACAATCAGGCCCCTTTTTATTTAAAAGATCTGATACTACCCTATTATCCTAACAGAGCACTACACTCCCAAAATGCAGGATTACTTGTAATACCTACAATCTCCAAAAGTACAATGGGTGGCAGAGCCTTCAGTTATCAAGCTCCTCTCCTGTGGAACCAATTGCCAATCTGGATTCGGGAGTCAGACTCGATCTCTGTTTTTAAGAATAGGGTTAAAACCTTCCTTTTTGATATAGCCTACAATTAGGGAGGGATCAGGTGTCTCTGAAGACTCCCTTAGTTATACTGCTTATAAGTTTAGACAGCCAAGGGACCTCCAGTAATGCACTGGGCTTCACTCTTTTCTTCACTCTCATTTAATTTATTTATTTATTTTTTTTTTGCTGGTCATTAACATCTGTTTGTTCTCTCTCATAGATTGAGTCCCCATCATGCTGTTTGCTCTCTACATGTCTGTTCTTTTCATCTTCTCTATCCCCTCACCCCCCAGCCAGTCACAGCAGATGACTGCCCCTCCCTGAGCCTGGTTCTGCTGGAGGTTTCTTCCTGTTAAAAGGGAGTTTTTCCTCTCCACCATCGCCAAGCGCTTGCTCACAGGGATCGCCTGATTGCTGGGCTCTTTCTGCAATTATGGGGGTTTCCCCTACAGTTGAAAGTGCTATGAGATGACTGTTGTTGTGAAATGGAGCTATATAAATAAAGATGAATTGAATTGAATAGAATTGAATGAAGCGGTGGAGTTAATGGTGTGCTACTTTTGCACGCCGGAAAACGTCACTGTCCGGCGGATTGAGTTTCGACAGCACTGCCAGCGGTCGGGGGAACTGGTGAAGAGATTTCTGGCGGACCTCCGGGAGCTGGTGAGAGAATGCAAGTTCGGACCCCTGGAAGATGAGTTGATACGGTGTGGCGGCATGGAATAATATGCGGCGAGCCGCCACAACGGGACCAATTGGGGGAACACATTCACTGTCCGGCAGCCCGGTTCATCCAGGTGAGCTGACATTGGCCGCAGCTATTGAGCTCGCTCAGCAATTCGAGGCAACAGAGACTATCGCGAGGGGCCTGACTGAAGGGGCCGCTCTGACCCAAGGCGAGTCTCGTGCGAAGGCACTGTTATTGTACCCTGAAGATGAGGACAGCGGAGAGCACAAACATGCCTCTGTGGTTAAAGTTTGGTCTGCCCCAGGTACGCCGCATTGTTATGGCTGTGGGTCCCCAAGTCACCGCTATAAGTCCAGGATATGTCCGTCAAAGGGCAAGCGTTGTGGGAAGTGTCGTTTGCTGAATCACTTTGCCAGGGCGTGTGCAAACTTTGAGCGTAGGGACTGGCAGAGTGAGGCAGGTCCGTCGCAGAAGACTCCCACGATTGTCCACACCGTTTCCCCGGAGACCACGGGATGGATTGGGTGTGACGTAATGCTGGATGGCGTCGAGGTTCCCCTGTTGGTGGATATGGGAGCTGTCATCTCCGTTTTGAACCTGGTGACCATGAAGAGTCTGCTTCCACACGACAAATCAGGAAGCAGGAGAGACACTACTTTGGCTAAGGATGGAACAGACTGGCTGTTTTGGGATTTGTGGAAATGGAGGCATGGTACAAGTCTGTTGTGGTACCCAAGGCCCGTGTTTATGTCACCGCTGTGGGTGTTAACATCATGGGGTGCAACCTTTTTCATAGCCTGGGGTTCTCTATAGCGAATGTGTCGGGTGAGGAGTGGTCGGGGTGCGGATCTTGGGGCCGACTAGCTCCGGTGGTGGATGGTGAGGAGGTGTGGGACTCAGACTGGTTGGATACTACAAGTGGAGAGCACGTTTGGCGCCACGCGACGCCACCCCGGGATGGACCCGACGCCGGTAACCACGTTGCCTGGATGAGGGAGCTGGATGGCACACCGGGACCCCCGGGGTGGCCCATAAGGGCGAGGTGTCCGCGCTGGAGACTGAGGGGGCAAGACCTGAGAGTGCGGGTTTGAAGCGCTCACAGCGGCGGCCTGCCAAGAGAATGGTGAACCAGACCCGCAAGTCGACTGGATTGATGATGGAGGCCAGTCGGAACCAGAGTGATCCCAATAAGAAGAAAAGGGCTTCCCTGCGGGTTGGAGATGAGGTTCAACCCAGGGTCGAGGCCCGGATGAGAGGTGATCACAGGTCACGTGAGCGGCGTGATGATCGGAGGCAGTTCCAGGTGGAGGCTGCCCGGAGCAATGGATATCTACACCTGTCTGACAAGACCTGGAGGCATCTGAACGAGCTGCGTCTAGTGGTGGAGAAAAAGAGATGATGCAGCAAGAGCCCGGAGGTCAAGTGAAGGAGGCGCCTAGAAATTGACTGAGGGTGTTTTACTGTGTGTGTTTTGATTTTAACCCAGGTCCTGCTGTACATAGTTGAACACTGCTGTATTGGTGCCCCGGATATTATTGGTTTGAAAAAAAAAAAAAAAGAAGGAAGATGAAATTTTATGAGTTAAATTTTATAACTTATGTGTTTGTATAAGAGCAAAGTTTTAAGGGTTAAGGATATTTGTAATTATTGGATTCATTCTGTGCATATGGTAAGGGTGAGATGGTTCACTGATTGATTTGATATGTACCTGAATTTGGATTTGAAAGGAAAAGAGTTAAGGAAGTAGAAACAGTAAATTATGATTGGGTTATTTAGTCTTGATAATTGATAATCTGTGCTATTTAATGTACCCAACACGTATTGTTTTATACTGTGTGGCCAGGTGTGGGGTGGGTGTTGGGGTGGGGGCCGCCAGTGGTGTTATCAGTGAGTGTTGTGATTGTTGTTCTTAATGTTTATATGGAGCTGTTTAACGGGATTATTTTGTTTAGAAACATGGCCTTTTAAGTTGGACTGTTTTAAGTATGGCGGCAGAATAACCCGCCAAGCCGTGTAGGGGGCGCTGGCAGTCTACCTGGCCCCCCAGTCTTAGTTGTGTGAATGGGTAGGCAGTTTGTTTCTTTTTATACATATTTTTATAATTAGAGAGTGTGTTGGGAGCCAAATTTGGGTGGGTTATCTGTAAGCATGATATTTTTTTGAAGGGGGGGGGGGATGTTATGTATGTAAATAGATGGTATTAGTCAGATGGCAGCCCGGGGTGGGTGGGGAATGAGCAGGGGTGGTTAACTGCCGGTTCCGGTGGTCATGCCACTCCAGCTATAAAGGATGTGGGCAAAAGAGGCTAGTCCTCTTTCGTCATGGGACACCTGGCCTGTCGGAGAGTGCCGAACGCCTGATGGTATTGTACATAGTATTTATAATAAAGCTCCATAAACAGTAATCACTGTCTGCTTGTTATTGCCTCAGTTATGGATGCAACACTGCCTGCTGCTGTAATACCTGAACTTCTCCCATGGGGATCAATAAAGGATTATCTTATCTTATATCCAACTAGAGGGTACTCAGAGAACACTTACCTCCATGAAATGTGTTTTCCAAAGATTTAAATGTGATTAAAATGTAAATTGAAAGAGATTCATAAATTGCTCATGCCTGTGTATTTTCAAGATGATTGGCCCATTATTTTTCATGCTTGCAAAAATGTCTTAAAAAAGCCCTATAGCACAATGCTAAAAAAAAAAAGAGGGAAAAGTGATATAGAGTACGCATACTGATCAGGATCTACTCCCAGATGTGACGGATTTATCATGGCCCAAGGGCCAGACGTATAAGAATTAAAGAATATCATCAGCAGCCTCATCCTGTTGGCAGACAGATTGGTAAGTGTATTTATTTATTTATTTCGCAGAAAATAAGCTCTCTGGAACAGTTTGCATACATAAAACACATGTGCACTCTCATGTGATAAATTCCTAAGCACCTTGATCCAGTAACAAATATCCAGTAATAAATTGTCTGTTTTCTGGATTGGCTGACTTGCTGTGTGAGTTTGTTCTTGTGTCAAATAGAGAAGGCTGTTACTCACAGAGGGACATCTTTCAGATTAACTCAAGTGCTTCCTGTCACAGCACTCTCACATCAGAGAGGTAACGCTGCTCTTTCATAGAGGCTTTTTTTTTTTTTTTTTTTTTTTACATCATATTGCGGCATTCCTTCCCCTCTGTGCACCAAACTGCAAAGATGCCATGATTAGGATACTGGCAATGTAGCGCAAAGCTGCTATCATCATCATCTTCTTCTAGTACGCAATCTTTGGCAGAATGGGGATGCCTGTGTGTGCGTGTTTGGATGGAGGAGTGTGTGTGTGTGTGTGTGTGTGGGGGGGGGGGGGTATGGGTGCACGGTGCTCGCTACCGCAGGGTGCGCGGTTGAATCACCGAGCGCGCCTCCGTCGGATCTCCTCTTCCTGCCGTCACACCCACTGCTCGGTGCTGTGGGTTCACCCCGTTGAGAAGGGGAGGACCGACGGCTCGCACGGCAGCAGAGTGCTGCAGTGCTGAGCGCAGCGGGGGACTCGGAAGCAAGGGGAGAAAATTGCGCACACACGCAAGCAGACATCAGCTGCAGCCTTATTGCCGAAACTTGCTCCATGGAGAGATCCGCAGCAGCGCCGTAGCCACGCAGGCCGACATGGAAGAGTATTTGCGGAGGGTCCACAGCCGACTCGGGGTGAGTTCAGAGCCCTCAGCGGCGTTAACGCCAATGAATGAGACCAATGCTACTGCTGTGCTACAGGCTGCGGTCCTGTTGCTAAAAAAGCGCACGACAAAAGCCCTTCTCTGCTCTCTCCCAAAGCACCTGTAGATCATTGCCAATAGTGACAGCACATGGGGGGGATGAACGGGAAAGAACATCTGATCCAATGCAATAAGCACGTTATGTTTACAGGAACATCAGTGTGCGATTTGAATGAGGAGCTGCTTCCTAATGAGGGGAAGGCGTGACATCAACAAGTTTAGCCAGAGGCTGTCCTTCCCTGCTATCTAGCTGCTCTGCAGATACTGACTCATAATTTGCATTTGATCCAGAACTGCGGATCTGTTCACACATTATGAAAAGCCGCATGGAAACGCTAAACAACGTAATTTATACAGACTAAATTATAGAGGAAGCACCATGGGGCTGCATATTGTGTCTCTGTGAGCTCACAGAGTTGCATATTGTTACAGATATGCTCATGCCCCAAGTCATGTGGACCCTAAAAGTTCCTTTTGTCAACATGTGAGTCTTGTAAGTGCACAACCAAAAAATACACCCCCTACTCTTATCAGGTATGTTTTGACAGTGCCACTGCTCCTCTTCAGGTGTTTAAGGTAAATTTAAAGGACCGATAGTTTCCAGGGGTAAATTGTAAGTTTTGATATATACATACTGTATACGTATATATGCAGTTTTAAAGACCAAGAACCATTTCTGTGTCGTTTGACAGCTCACCAGGAAAGTATGTTGAAACAGTTTTAATCCTGCTCTTTAATATTCACGAATCCCTAATTCAAAGTTTTTTTTTTTGTCAATACTACTATACGTACAGGACATACAGGAGAATTGAAATGGCATTTCTCTCTCTCTCTTCAGTGGTGTGTGCAATATAAAAAAGAAAAAGGAATAAGGCTGGAAGAACAACAACAGCAGTCTATGTACAGTAATGCTACCCATAGTGCAAATGAAGATAAATGATGAAACCCAGCAATCCTATATACAGAAAAGTAGAGCAGTAATACTGGTAGTTGCAAGTTCAGTGCAGTAGTGTAGGTGCAGACAGTGGACTGCACATGATCGGTATTGCAATAACAGACAGTAACAGATATGCATTTGCACAAATGCCATATCTGCCATGCCTGTGCAGCCTGATTAGCTTTAAGTTTTCCCAGTGATGCTGTGACATACCCAGTCACGAAGTGAGGAGTTGAGTTTGTTTTTTCTAACTGACACAAGGTTGGTTTGCGGCACCACAATGGAAGTGTAATCCACATGTTTCTTTAAGAATTCATCTAAAGGAAGTGGCTATGGGTAGATATACACTACTCACAAAAAGTTAGGGATATTTGGCTTTTGGTTGAAATTTCAGGGTGCGCATAAAATGCACTATGACCTTTACAGGTGAACTTAATTTGACCTTCTCTAACCTTTTGAAGGCAAATGTCCAACTGTTCACTGTTTCAGTACTTTTTGCATAACTTGCAGTTCTCTTATTGTCATCATCATAACAGTCTGTCGGGGGTGACAATGACCGTTTCATTTAGGTCTGATCAGATTCCTCCACGCAGCTCTGTCCTTCGCTCTCCGCTGCCAGGAACTCCTGACCTTGTTAACCCGAGCGACGTCCGAGCCGGTATGAGTTGCTTTCTGACTGACCATTTCATGAAACTGCAAAGTATTTGAGTACCACTAGCTTTTGCTGGACTAGTGGTACATTCTTGGCAGATAGAGGTGTTATCAGTGGCAAAGACAGGCCAAGACAAACTGACTCCAGTATCTGTTGCAGTGACTGACCAGATGATAGGTTTGTTTATCTCTCCTCTTTGTGTAGTGCATGTCACGATGCACCAACTGGCAAAAGTCCACCACAGACTTTGTGACAGATGTGCTTATCTGCCAGGATGTCCAGTCTCACCCCGTGTAATTGGGAGTGGTCTACCACAGACCTGCGACAGATATTGTTTTTAGTTCTGCCAGGATGCCCAGTTTCACCTCGAAAGGGCGGGGTTAACAGTTGAGTCGACGACGGCCCCGACCCATGAGACAGGTAGTACCGGTTTTCATGGTTATCTGGTAGCAAGCAAACCAATGCCTGACCTGACAATAACTGTTCTCCAACAAGCTGCTTAACAGCAAAATTCACAACAGGTGTTTGATCCATACAGTAAATCGACCAATACATTTTCTGGTTCAGTTAGAATTGGTATTTCAACAGTCCTCTTCATCATGCTGTTCATATTTTGACATCATGAGACCAAGACAACACCTAACAACTGATTAACAGTGCCTTGCCATTGTGAGGCTTCAAACAGGATGTTCTCAGAGGGAAGTGGCCACTGAGCTTAGAGTGTCACAGACTGTCATCAGCAGGTTGCAACAGAGATACAGAGAGACTGGAAGAGTCACAGAAAGGCATAGAAGTGGGCATCCTTTGGCCACATCCCACACTGATGACTGCTTCATTGTGAACAGTGCCCTTCGGACCCGGATGACGAATGCCACTCAACTCCAGGCACATTTAAGGGAGGTGAGAGGCACCCAAGTGTCACGTCAGACGATTTGAAACCGTTTACATCAGTATGGTCTGCGTGCCAGATGACCTGCAAGGGTACCTGACCACACCACCAGGCCACAGGCATCATCGTCTTGCATGGGCCAGGGAGCATTTATGCTGGACAAGGGACCAGTGGGCCTTAGTGCTGTTCTCTGATGAAAGTTGATTCACGGTGAGCAGAAATGATGGCTGCCAACGATGTTGGAGACGTCAAGGAGCGCACTATGCATTAGTTACTGTTGTCACCAGATGAGCCTTTGGTGGTGGTGTTACAGTCTGGGCAGGTGTGTCTAGTCAATACAGAACTGCCCTACACCTTGTGCGTACCTCAAATAGAGTGGCCTGCACTTTCTCCAGACCTGAATCTCATAGAAAACCTATGGGATCAGCTGAGTCACCACCATATAGAGGCTTGTAACCCTGCACTCCACATCCTCAATGACCTGAGGGCCACCCTTCAAGAAGAGTGGAATGCCATGCCTCAGCAGACAATAAGTCGACTTGTGAACAGCATGAGACATTTTTGTCAAGTTGTAATTGATGCTCAAGGGCACATGACAAGTTATTGAGACATTGACATTTTTTGTTGTGGTATACCCACCACTGTTGGCTTTTTTCCAATAAATTGTTTGAGATGAGGAAATCACCATTGCATGCTTCTACTTAAATGCCCTACTTTCATGATATAATAGCACTGTAGCGTGAACTTTTTACATTTTTCATAAATTTCACCCAAAAGCCAAATATCCCTAACTTTTTGTGAGTAGTGTATATGAAATGTCTATTGGTACAGAAAAGTTGACAGTCTGAGAAAACCTTTTCAGATTGATTCCAAGCCTACTGCAGCTGTGGCTTAGGTGAATAGTGCAGTCGACCTCTGACTGGAGGGTTGGTTCTGCTCTCGCCATCATGGCCACACCATCTGACTTGACATGAGATGGAATTTAGAGGTTAGCCTTAGGATTTGGGAGTGGTTAAGGTTAAAATTTATGAGGTTTAATTTAAAGAAGAAGCCATCTTTATTGTCATTCAGTCCATATAGCCAATCATGTACAGTAGAACGAAATTACGTTTTTTCTATCTACAATGTTAATCTAGTGATGTTGAAACTGAGGCCTTACGAAACTGAGCAACTTTGAGACAATTGCTTCATGAGTGACACAGTGTTATGAAACATCTAATAAAGACTGCCATTTGGTGACTGACTGTCAGAACTGCATCTGAGTGGAAAATCTGAAAAAAAAAAAAAATCAATACTTTATTTTTGAGCATTTGGCCATCCGAGGTCTATTCAAAATTGGATGGCAGGAACAAACAATACAAAGCAAACAAAAAAAACAAATTCTCTCTCAAACTTCCCGCGAGCCCTCAAGTCACGTGATGTGACAGACATAATGAGGCCTCACTTGCTGCGGTCACGTGACTGTGGGTGTGCTGAAACGGCTCTTGATGCACTGCTCATGACACTTCTGCTTTATATTGCTCAAATCAGTGTTGAGTGGGCTGTGCCAAGCATAACATCACTATGTTAATCACATGTAAAATCATAGGGGTCGCTGCCATGCAAGGCACCATCACAAACAACTTCTCCTTCCCCCATTCTGTTACGCTGGGCACCAAGTTAGAAGTCGGGAAGTACCATTTTTATATAGTCTTTGGTGTGACCTGGCCAGGACTTGAATCCCCAACCTCCTGGTTGTGGGGCAGATGCTCTATCAGCTAGGCCACCACTCCGGTTAGAGATTTAAGAGGTTAGCCCTAGGATTTGGGAGTGGGTAAGGTTAAAAAGATAGTAAATGGATATTATTCAAAAAAATGAAAACAAATAAATGCCTCAGATTTGCATACTTGTAGCCTGCTGTCTTTAAGATACAGCACTAATAGAATGTACTGGCCAACAGATTTGAGCTACATCTATAGCAAGAATACCTATACCCATTTAACCCTTTAGCCACTGCCTTATCTAAAGTAAACTAGGCAGTGTATATATATATGTATATATATATATATATATATATATATATATATATATATATATATATATATATACAGTATATATATATATATATATATATATATATAATGTGTGTGTGTGTGTATATATACTGCACAAATCATCCTTGGAAATGGTGTTCATTGATGGCATGATCCGCACTTTCCTCCAGGGACCTGCAGCTGAAAGGGACCTGACAAATAGGCAAGTTCCCAGTCAAGTAACTTCAGAACATGTTGAATAAATCTTGATATATTAGAATTGTATTTCATTAAATTATATGTGGGTTGATTTGCTTGTACATGGTTGTAAAAAATAACATAAAATTCTGATGTTGAAACTTTGTTGACTGCTATACTGCAGCCCACTGAGTCACACAAAGCAATGACTGTGCATCATTGTCACGCTGAAACTGGCCATGGAGGAGACAAGATGTCGCTGACCATGACTGACTGAGAGAGCAGTGACTTGAAACTTGTGCGTATTTGACAAAGAATCATGGCCAAAATTACTGGATGGAACCACTAGTATCATATTTCATCCTTTGAAATAGCTTTTGATTCAAATTCACTGCAAGTACCCTTTAAATCGGCCATGACCAGGAGCTCCTCGCAAGATTTCCGACAGAGGAGTCAAAAGAATTATCAGAAGAGTTATCCAAGAGCCAAAGACCACTCGTGGAGAGCTCCAGAAAGACATGGAGTTAGCAGGTACTTCTTTTTCAAAGAAAACAATAGGTAATGCACTCAACTGACATGGGCTCTATGTCCGCTCATCTCACAAGACTCCATTGCTGAAGAAAAAGCATGTTGAAGCTCATTTTACTTTGCTGCACAACATTTGGGCAAGCCAGTAAAATACTGGGACAATATAGTCTGGTCAGATGAGACCAAAATTGAACTTTTTGGATGACACAACACACAACATGTTTGGAGGAGAAATGGCACCGCATATCAGCTCAAAAATACCATACCAACAGTGAAGTTTGGAGGTGGGATCATTGTGGTGTGGGGGTGGCTTTCAGCACATGGTACAGGCAGACTTCATATAACTGAAGGAAAGATGAATGGACAAATGTACAGAGACATTGTTGATAAGAACCTGTTTCCATCTGCCAAGATGCTGAAGATGAAATGAGGGTGGACATTTTAGAAAGACAATGATCCTAAACACACAGCCAAAGAAACTCTCAACTGGCTCCAGAGAAGGAAAATAAAGCTGCTAGAATGGCCCAGTCAGTCACCTGACCTGAATCAAATTGAAAATCTATAGAACAAACTGAAGATCAGAGATCATAGAAGACGCCCATGGAACCTTTAAGGTTTGAAGACAGTTTGTGTGGAAGAATGGGCTGAAATCACTCCTGAACAATGTCTGCACCTAGTTTCTCCATACAGGAGGTGTCTGGAAGCTGTTATTACCAACAAAGGCTTTTCTACTCAATATTAAATGAATTTCACTAAGCGTGTTCAATACTTATATATTTCCTGTGTCATCCCACTTTATTAAATACAACTTGTTTTGTGAACACAGTTTCCTTGATTTCTTTGTATGTATGGATTATTTGGGTTGTTACTGATATGTGGTGAAAATCTTAGGTCAGTGGCTCCATCAGAAATATGTTTGAGAAAAATGTTGACTTGTTCAATACTTATTTTCCCCGCTGTATGTGTCTTTTTATATAGTGTATGTAAACTTCTGGTTTCAACAGTATATACAGTCTATGGGTATACATGTGATTTAACCAATCCTGACATCATGCATTCGCTTAATGAGATAACTGTGCCTGATTGTTTGGCATTGAACTTAAGAGCAAAAGCATAAACAGCACCCACACAGCCAGGATCAAGACATCCAACTGTAATTGCAGTTCAACTCAAATTAACGGTGACATCTGATTCTGTAAACTATTTATCAGCAAATTTTATTCTTTACAAGCAGCATTACACATTTTCGAAGATAATAGAACTATCCTTCCCTAAACATCAACTCACCTCATGCTCCATTTAGTAGCTGTCCTGGAGCACAGTCGTCTACACTCACACTGGGTTTTGTACATGATTGTGTGAGCTTTCTGATGAGAGAAATACTTAACAGAAATTATTATAAACCTTATTTTTGTATAGAGGACTCTAGAACAAATCATAACCATTATATTTTAAATGAGAACATAAGTTAATATGTACAGCGGGGAAAATAAGTATTGAACAAGTCAACATTTTTCTCATTAAACATATTTCTGATGGAGCCATTGACCTGAGATTTTCACCAGATATCAGTAACAACCCAAGTAATCCATACATACAAAGAAATCAAGGCAACTGTGTTCATAAAAGAAGTTATATTTAATAAAGTGGAATGACAAAGGGAATAAGTATTGAACACACTTGGTGAAATTCATTTAATATTTAGTAGAAAGCCTTTGTTGGTAATAACAGCTTCCAGATGCCTCCTGTGTGGATAAACTAAGCACAGGCATTGCTCAGGAGTGATTTTAGCCCATTCTTCCACACAAACTGTCTACAAATCTTGAAGGTTCCATGGGTGTCTTCTATGAACGTTGATCTTCAGTTTTTTCCATAGATTTTCAATTAGATTCAGGTCAGGTGACTGACTGGGCTGTTCTAGCGGCTTTATTTTTCTTCTCTGGAGCCAGGTGACCGTTTCTTTGGCTGTGTGTTAAGGACCATTGTCTTGCTGAAATGTCCACCCTCGTTTCATCTTCAGCATCTTGGCAGATGGCAACAGGTTCTTATCAAGGATGTCTCTGTACATTTATTCATTCATCTTTCCTTCAGTTATATGAAGTCTGCCTGTACCATGTGCTGAAAAACACCCCCACACCATGATGGGATATGCAGTGCCATTTCTCCTCCAAACATGCTGTGTGTTGTGGCATCCATAAAGTTCAATTTTGGTGTCATCTGACCAGACTATATTCTCCCAGTATTTTACTGACTTGCCCAAATGTTGTGCAGCAAACTTTAAATGAGCTTCAGCATGCTTTTTCTTCAGCAATGGAGTCTTGAGAGGTGAGCGGGCATAGAGCCCATGTTGGTTGAGTGCATTACTTATTGTTTTCTTTGAAACAGCGGTACCTGCTAACTTCAGGTCTCTCTGGAGCTCTCCACGAGTGGTTTTTGGCTCTTGGATAACTCTTCTGATAATTCTTTTGACTCCTCTGTCAGAAATCTTGAGAGGAACTCCTGGTCGTGGCCGGTTTATGGTAAAATGATGTTCTTTCCCCTTCCGAATGATGGCTCCAGCAGTGCTCACTGGAACATTCAGCAGTTTAGAAATGCGCCTGTAACCAATGCCATCATTATGTTTTGCAGCAATAAGGTTGCGAAGGTCTACAGAAAGATCTTTGCTTCTACCCATCATGAGTTTTTTGTAATGTGACAATATATTCACAGACCTTTTTAAAGGCTGCCAGTCACCACTTAACCAGCTGAAATTAATTTGCACTGATGGGAGATGGGATGGCTTCCTAAATTCTTTTGGATTTCAGCTGGTTTCTTGGCTTTCTATGCCTTTTTGCACCACTTTTTCTTCATGTGATGTGTTAATACTTATTTCTTTTGTCATTCCACTGTACGTGTGTGTGTGTGTGTGTGTGTGTATACTGTACACACACACACACACACATAAAACTTGTACTGTTAACACAGTTTCCTTGATTTCTTTGTATGTATGGATTACTTGGGTTGTTACTGATATCTGGCAAAAATCTCAGTTCAGTGGCTCTATCAGAAATATGTTTAATGAGAAAAATGTTGACATGTTCAATACTTGTTTTCCCCGCTGTACATAATGGGCTGTTACTACGTTTTCTACAGAATATTAGGTTTATTTGTAAACAGGGCTGTACCACTCTGCTTACGACCAACCTGTCTGGAATTGTATTTTAACAAGAGATTAAGAGCTTTTATCTGGACTGCACTTCACATAAACATAGGGACAGCTGAGAAGAAGAAAGGATCAAAGAGGCAAATCGGCAGATCAGAGCACAGCAGGGTAATTGGGTGCTGGGAGGGCAACTGATGAGTGTCATGGAGGATTCAGATAAAGTGTAACATGTCATGATTAGCAAACGTTTCTCTCATGGGCACACAGAAGCATTTTTTTTTTTTTATCTGGCTTTCTCTCTGCTGGCTCTCTAATATAAACTTTGATGATTCACTCCTTTGCTGACCACCACTCACTGTCATTTTCCTCATCTCTATCTCCCTCTACTCTCTGCATGGCTGTGGTCCAGAACTGCCATACCTCTAATTGGCCTGGCTCTTACTGAACGCATCTTTTCTTCTCGCTCAGTTTTTCTCCATGTAGCCCCACCGCTCTAGCTTCTTCCCCATCACATCATCTGCAGAGCTGAAATAATGTGCTGAGTGTACTTCGAGCTTCTCTGCACCACACTAACACACAGATACAATGAGTCTTTAAGACCACTTTATTTGCCTTTAATTACAGGTGCATCTCAATAAATTAGTTTCATCGAAAAGTTGATTTAGTTCAATAATTCATTTTTTTAAATGAAGCTCATACGTTATATAGGTTATTTCTTTTTAATTTTGATGGTTATGGCTTACAGTTCACGAAAACCCCAAATTCAGTTCCTCAAAAAATTAGAATATTGTGAAAATGTTAAATATTCGTGTCACATTCAATCAGCTAATTAACTCCAAACACCTGAAAAGGTTTCCTGATGGTGTCACAGTCTGGTTCAGTAGTCTACACAATCACGGGGAAGACTGCTGACTTGACAGTTGTCCAGAAGATCGTCATTGACACTCTTCACAATCAGGGTAAGCCATAAAAGGTCAGTACTAAAGAAGCTGGCTCTTCACAGGGTGCTGTATGAAAGCATATTTATGGAAAGTTGAGTGGAAGGAAAAAGTGTGGCAGAAAACCGTGCACAAGCAACAGGGATTACTGCATCCTTGAGAGGATTGTGAAGCAAAGCCCATTCAAGAATTTGGGGGATATTCACAAGGAGTGGACTGTGGCTGGAGTCAGTGCTTCAAGAGCCACCAAACACAGACATATCCAGGGCATGGGCTACAACTGTCACATTCCTTGTGTCAATCCACTCCTGAACAAGAGACAGCATCAGAAGCATCTTACCTGGGCTAAGGAGAAAACAAACTGGATTGTTACTCAGTGGTCCAAAGTCCTTTTTCAGATGAGAGTAAATTTTGCATTTCATTTGTAAACTAGAAAAGCACCCCGAAAGCGCATACCTCCACCAAGGCTCCTTCCTTCCCTCCCTTTGTCCATCCATCTGTCTGTACCTCCCTGCCTTCATCCCTCCATACATTGCAAGATAGGGCATTGATGGAGCTTTGCGCATATGGATCACCTCCAAAATGTAATGGGTTTGTGTGCCGTCCAAGGACCACCTCTGGTGACAATTTCATCAAACACTGTCCAGTAATTTTGGAGTATTCTTGCTAATACACTGTGAGAAGATAAGAGCCTTGGCGGAGGTATGTGTTCTTGAATCATCACCAGAATGTAATTGGTTCCCCTGTAGCCCAAGGACCACCTCTGATGAAAATTTCATCCAAATCTGTCCAGTAGTTTTTGTGTAATCTTGCTGACAGACAAACAAACACGGATGAAATGAAAACATCACCTCTTTTGCCAATGTAATAAAAATTCAAACAAAATATTAGACACAAAAATGTCAACAACAAAATAGCCCTATCTCACAATGTTAATAAAGTAAGTGAAAAAGTGACCCATAATCCACAGCCTGGTCCAGATCGCCTCCAAAATTTAATGAGTTCATCCTTGGCCCAAGGGCTATCTATGGTGAAAATGTCTTTAAAATCTGTTCAGTAGTTTTTGCATAATCCTGCTGACACACCAACCACCAAACAAAATGACCTCCTTGGCGGAGGTAAAAATCCATCCGATAGTTTTTGTGTAATCCTGCTAAACCATTGCTAGGACATTGAGCCTTGGTGGAGGTATGCACTCATGTATCACCTCCAAAATGTAATGAGTTCATGCGTAGCGATGAGGTTAAATTGTCGTCAAACTGTCTGGTAGTTTTGGAGTAATCTTGCGAACACATTGTGAGAAGATAAGAGCCTTGGTGGAGGTACAGTCATGTGAAAAAATTAGGACACCTTATGAAAGCCTGTGTGGTGTTTTTTTTTTTTTTTACATATTTAGACACATTGATATCTATATCTATAAATGCACGAAATCTCTGTGTCTCCATGTGTGTCTGTTCCTCACATATCTCTTGAACCGTTTGTCAGACTGACCTCATATTTTATGTGTTTTGCTGAGATTATGACGATGTGCATCCCAGAGTATGGAGTTGTTTAGTCAAAATATGTAATTTTTATCAATAAAAGTTTAGCCACCGCTCTTTCTCCTCATGCGCTGGCTTCTAGAAGTGTGGGCGGGACTTTGGATTGAGTCCATACTGATTGGATAATACACAGCATCAGTAACCACAACGCTCTATGAGCAAAACAAGGAAGCCAAAAGTGACAATTTTTTTTTTTTCCACAATATCTTTATTGAACCTTTTTTTTTTTTTTAACAAACATGATACAAACAATCAAACACTAACACTAAAGTACTACAAAAAAAAATGCACTAAAAACACCAACAACCACCAACAAAATCAAGTCTTCAACAATGCTCCTCTGTTTAGTCTAGACAATCCAATACATAAGTATACATATTATGTTCACCAGTTTGGAATTTACAAGGTCCACACACATCATTCACCTTCTTCTTCAAGAGTTATGTTTAAATTTTTTACATAATCAATAAAAGGTCTCCATATATTCTCAAACACAATTTCCTTTGATTTCAGTATATATGTTATTCTTTCTAATGGAAGGTTTGTTAACATCTGTCTTAACCACTGAGTCACATCTGGTCTATGAGTCTTTTTCCATAATAGTGCAATACATTTTTTGGCATTAAGCAAACTGAGGTCTATGAATGTTCTTTCACTTTTATTAAAATTATGCTTTTCTGGGTACAGACCCAACAAAAACAGTTTAGGATTCAATATGATTTGTTTTGAGATTATTTTTTCAATTGTTACCCTCACCTCTTCCCAAAACATTCTTATTAATCTACATTCCCATAAACAATGAAATAGGGTTCCTTTACTTTCCATGCATTTTGTGCATGTATCTGGTATATTTTTGTTATATCTATTTAACTCCTCCGGTGTAACATACATCCGCATTAACCATTTGAAATGTATCAATTTAAGGCGTACATTTATTGATTTGGTTTGAGCTTCTGTACAAGCCAATTCCCATTGTTCCTCTGAAATTTCAGTTTGCAGATCTTCTTTCCAGTAGTTTAATCTTTTCAGTGAATTTTCACTTGAAGATAGTGTCAATGAGTTATAAAACTCTGAAATAATACCCTTTCTTTTACTATCTTTCATCAACATTTTTTCCAAGGATGAGTAAATAGGTCGAGTGAGAGCTATATTTTGATTTGATCGAATAAAGTTTCTAAGTTGAAGATATTTAAAAAAATGTGTTCTATTGAGATTAAATTTGATCCTCAGCTCTTCAAAAGACATTATGTTATCTGCACATGGCAAATATAAATCCTGAATCTTTTGTATCCCTTTTAAATTCCATACTTTAAATACAGCGTCCGCTCTCCCTGGTTTAAAATATTGATTACCCCATATTGGACTAAATTGTGACAATAACTGTGGTTCTTTTAAATAGTTTTTAGCTTCACACCATATTTTGATCATATGCTTTACAAATGGATTTTTAACTTGTTTTTGTAATTTTTTTGCCGAATCTGAGTATATGAATATGGGAAGAGGTAAAGGTAAATTGTATGATTCCATTTCAGTCCAGTGAGGGAGATCATTTGATGAAAAATAATATGTCATAGACCTCAGTTGTGCCGACCAATAATACAACATAAAATTTGGACATTTCAGACCTCCACGATCAAATGGTAAATATAATAAAGACAGACGTAATCTAGCCCTCCTATTGTTCCATATAAATTCCACTAACTTTTTTTTTATTCTTGAGAATAGATCTAAAGGTGGTGATAAGGGAATGTATTGAAATAAATAAAGTATTTTAGATAAAATATTACTTTTAAGTATATTGATTCTCCCGATCATCGACATTGGTAGTGACATCCATCTCTGAGTTAACTCATTGATATCTGACATTAAAGCTTCATAGTTGACACTGGCGACTGATTCTAGCTTAGGCACAATTTGGATTCCTAAATATTTAAACTGATTTACAACATTGAATTGATTTACCTCAGGGGCTGGGTAATTTCTCTGGGTCTCATTTAGCATTAATATTGAAGATTTAGTTTTATTTATTTTATATCCTGATATTTCCCCAAAATTCTTTATTAAATTCAACAAGGTTGGAATTGATTTTTTTAGATTCGACATAAACAAAATTATGTCATCGGCGTACAGGGAGATTTTATGTTCTGTTGGTCCAACTTTAATTCCATATATTTGTGAATGTAAACGTATCGCTATCGCTAAAGGTTCAATTGCCATAGTAAACAGTAAAGGTGAAAGTGGACAGCCTTGTCGACATCCTCTATTGATTTTTATTGGTTTTGAAATATTGTTATTTGTTAGGATTTCTGCTGTAGCATTATTGTATATTATTTGAACCCATTTTATGAAATTATTTCCAAGTCCAAACCTTTGTAGGACTTCAAAAAGAAAGGGCCATTCAACTCTATCAAAGGCCTTTTCGGCGTCCAGTGATAGGAGAGCTGTATCCGGTGCTTCTTTATTAAAATAAATAATATTAAATAGTCTTCTTACATTATGGAAGCCTTGTCTACCCTTTATAAAGCCATTCTGATCTCGATTAATAATATTTGGTAAAATTTCTTGTATTCGTCTTGCTAAAATTTTACAGATTATCTTAAGGTCGGCGTTTAATAGTGTCACGCCGCGCCATTCATCAGCGGCGCCACCTGCTCACGCACCTGCTACTCGTCAGCGGCGAAGGATAAAAGCCGCCTCGCCCTGAGCGTCGGCCTGAAGCCGTAGACTTCATTTTCCTTGCATGGACTTCTACCACACTCTCTTCAGCATCCTCTTTACCGGTAAGAAGTTCACTTACCTCATCTCTCCAGTCTGCTCCCCTGTGCACAGGTGGATTCCTCGGCGGCGGACAACCCCGTCCCTCGTCTCTCCTCGCTGCTGCACCGAGCCCTGCAGGTGGCTGTCTCCCGGGCTTCCATCCTTGAAGCGCCAGTCATCTGCCCAAACAAGTAAGCTTCTCTCCCTCGCCTATTCTCCTCCTGTGTTGGTGTGTGCTCATCACCCTGTGTCCAATTTCTCCCATAGGGTTGCCGGCTGAACGGTCTCCTGCCTCTGGGTCCGAAGCAGACGCCACCACCAACACATTAACATTCCGCAGACACGCACCCAAACATCCCTGTTGTTAATAAACAGTTTGAACTACTCTGAGCCTGTGTGTGTGCGTCTCCTGAGCCGAACGTTATGTCAGTACGGCTTCAGCAGAGCGGCTCGGCAGACGGCGGGCTCGCACACCGGTTTACCATCCTCGAGGCTCGGGTGGATCAGATTGTTTATCAGCAACAGGTGGTTCTTCATCAATTATTAGAACTGACTAACCGATTGAACCGCTTGGACCCCCAACAGCCGTTCCTCCCGACTCACCAGGGTGGCGCGGCTCCTGCTGTTCCAGCGGCCGTCCAGCCGGCTCCAGTGGTACCGGTTCGGCTCACGCCGATTCCGACCCCCGCCCGCTTTAGCGGTAAGCTCGGCGGAGCGCGGGGGTTTATTATGCAGTGTGAGTCCGTGTTCCACCGTGTGCCCGGAGATTTTCCCTCGGATCACAGCCGAATTGGTTACATAGGGAATCTTCTGGAGGGGCGTGCGTTAACTTGGACCTACGCCGTAATGGCGAGGCCCAGTTATGCCACCCTCACCTATGACCAATTCGTGAGGCGCTTTCTGGAGGTCTTTGACCACTCACAAACCGAAACGGTCCAGGTCGATCGGCTTCTCGCTCTCCAGCAGGGAAGCCGGTCGGCAGCGGACCACTCGGTCGACTTCCGGGTAGCGGCGGAGGAATTGGGCTGGGAGGAATGCTCCCTCTGTGGCCTGTTCCTCCGCAGCCTCAATAGTGATCTGAGGGATGAACTGGCTGGTCGGGATATCCCTGGGACGCTAGCGGAGCTGACATCCTTAGCGATAAGTTTGGATAACAGGCTGCGCGAGCGCTCCTCGGGGCGGAGGTCTTCTTCTTCTCGCCCTCGTGGAGCCTCGCCGCACCTGTTCCAAGCTCGCCCCCTGGCGGCGCCGCCAGCATCGCGCCCCGAGGAGTCGGAGCCGATGGTGACGGCCTGGACTAAACTTTCCCCTGTGGAGAAACAACGCCGCCGTGAGTTGGGCCTCTGCATGTATTGCGGAGGCGACCAACACACCGTGGAGCGTTGTCCACGGAAAGCCAGTCGGTGGGGTCCGCGAGTCACTGTTGGAAGCCTCGCGGATGTCAATCGGTTAGGATCACTTTCTCAATTGAAGCTGCCCATCCGTTTCTGCCATAACTCTACTGGGCACCTCACCCACGCACTGGTGGATTCGGGCGCAGAAGGCAGCTTCATTTCACAAAGCCTGGCAACCCGATTGGGCATCCGCTGCCAGGCACTCAACACTCCCCTCTCCCTGATCCACCTCTCCCGTGCCACCCTCGGGAGAGTGACACATCAAACTGTTCCCCTACCGGTCATCATCTCGGGAAACCACCGGGAGGAGATGACCTTTTACGTCCTTCCCAACTCTGTGTCGCCCGTCATCCTGGGGTATCCCTGGCTCCGCCTTCACAATCCGGTCCTGGATTGGAAATCAGCTGGGATCTCGGCATGGAGTACGTTCTGTATGGGCACCTGCCTTCAGTCCGCTGCCTGCTCTCCGTCCGCTCCTCCCCCTGCGACGGACGCTGCACCCCCGGACCTGTCTCTGGTGCCCCCAGAATTTCACGACCTGGGCATGGTGTTCAGCAAAGCGAAAGCTATGTCTCTTCCCCCTCATCGGCCCTATGACTGCGCCATCAACCTCCGCCAGGGGGCTCCCTTACCTTCTGGTCGCCTTTACAGCCTGTCTGCGCCGGAGAAGGAGACGATGAACGCCTACCTGAAGGAATCATTAAGTGCTGGGATTATCCGCCCATCATCGTCACCCGTGGGGGCAGGGTTCTTCTTCGTGGGGAAAAAGGATGGGTCCCTCCGCCCTTGTATCGACTACCGGGCCCTCAACAATATCACGGAGAGGGACCGTTACACCCTGCCTCTCATGGACACTGCTTTCCACTCCCTCCAGGGGGCGACCTGGTTCACCAAGCTGGACCTACGCAGCGCTTACCACCTCGTCCGGATCCGGGAGGGAGATGAGTGGAAAACGGCCTTCCGTACCCCGAACGGCCACTTTGAATATCTGGTGATGCCGTTCGGGTTGACCAACGCTCCTGCAGTCTTCCAGCGCCTCATTAATGACGTCCTCCGGGACTTCATTGGCCTTTTCGTGTTCGTCTACCTGGACGATATCCTCATCTTCTCCAAGTCCAGGGATGAGCACCAGGTCCACGTGAGGCGGGTCCTCCAAAGGCTGCTGGAGAACCGTCTGTACGTTAAGGCGGAAAAGTGTGAATTTTACGCCAGGAGTACGTCCTTCCTGGGGTTCATCATCGCCCACGATAAGGTGCTCCCCGACCCAGAGAAGGTAAAGGCGGTGGTGGAATGGCCTACACCTGCATCCCGGAAGCAGGTGCAGCAATTTGTTGGCTTCGCCAATTTCTACCGCCGCTTTGTTCCCAACTTCAGTGCCATCGTGGGACCACTGACCCGCCTCACGTCCCCGAAGGTCCCGTTCCGGTGGACCGAAGAGGTCGCTGCCGCCTTTGAGGCGCTGAAGGCGGAATTCTCCTCCTCCCGGGTCCTTCGCCAGGTCGACCCCGCGCTGCAGTGCATAGTAGAGGTAGACGCCTCGGACACGGGAGTGGGAGCAGTGCTGTCCCAGCGGTCACCGGACGATGGCGCCAAGCGACCGTGCGCCTTCTTCTCCCGGCGCTTGTCCCCGGCGGAGAGAAACTATGATGTGGGGGACAGAGAGCTCTTGGCCATCAAGCTCGCCCTGCAGGAGTGGCGCCACTGGTTGGAGGGGGCAAGCCTGCCGTTTGTGGTCCTCACGGACCACAAGAACCTGGAATACTTACGGTCTGCCAAGCGCCTGAACGCCCGCCAGGCGCGCTGGTCCCTGTTCTTCGCCAGGTTCCAATTTTCCATCACCTTCAGGCCTGGCTCTAAGAACGTCCTGCCTGACGCCCTCTCCAGGCAGTTCGCCCCCGTGGAGTCGGAGGAGGCGCCCCACTCCATCCTGCCCAGGTCGTGCGTCGTGGGAGCCATCTCGTGGGACATTGAGAGCAAGATCCGGAAGGCACAGGAGGTGGAACCTGACCCTGGCGGCGGACCGGAGGGGAGGCTGTTCGTGCCATCCGCGGTCCGAGGAGAGGTCATCCACTGGCTCCACACCTCCAAGCTCACCTGTCACCCTGGCACCTCCCGGATGATAGATCTCCTCCAACGGTCCTTTTGGTGGCCAGGCCTGCGGAGGGATGCAGCCCGCTACGCCCGGGCTTGCCCAATCTGTGCCACCTGCAAGTCGGGAAATGCCCCTCCAGCGGGTCTGCTCCAGCCCCTGCCCGTCCCTGGCAGGCCCTGGTCGCACATCGCTCTGGATTTCGTCACCGGACTCCCCATCTCCAATTCCTATGACACCATCCTGACCATCGTGGACCGCTTCTCCAAGGCCGTGCACTTCGTCCCCCTGCGAGGCCTCCCTACTGCCCTGGAGACGGCGGACCTCCTCGTCCAACACGTGGTCAGGCTGCATGGGATTCCGGTGGACGTGGTCTCGGACCGGGGCCCCCAGTTTTCATCTGAGGTTTGGAGGTCTTTCTGCAACGCCATCGGAGCCAAGGTGAGCCTCTCCTCTGGCCATCACCCCCAATCCAACGGGCAGTGTGAGAGGACCAACCAGGAGCTGGAGGCTGCGCTCCGCTGTGTGTCCAGATCCAAACCCGCGTCCTGGAGCAACCATCTTGCCTGGGTTGAATATGCCCACAACACCGCTCGCTCTTCTGCTACAGGGATGTCCCCCTTCAAAGCGTCCCTGGGTTACGACCCCCCGCTGTTTCCGGAGCAGGAGAGTGAGGTAACTGTCCCGTCAGTTAGGGCCCATCTCAGGCAGTTCCGCTCCACCTGGGCTGCCGCGCGCCATGCGCTATTGCGCACAGCGGAGCGCAACAGGACTGTGGCGGACCGGCGTAGGAGACCTGCCCCGGCGTACAGAGTTGGGCAGCTTGTTTACATTTCCACCCAGGACGTCACTCTAAAGGGCGAGAGGAGAAAGCTGGCACAGCGCTTCATGGGTCCCTACCCCATCACCCGGATCATCAACCCGGTGGCTGTGCGCGTGGCTATTCCCCCCTCCCTCCGCATTCATCCTACTTTCCACGTGTCGAAGGTGAAACTGGCGGTTACTGACCCCCTTTGCCCTCCTCCTGCAGCACAACCCGCGCCCCGGATGATTGGTGGCCATCCGGCCTGGTCCGCCTCCTCCATCCTGGACTCCCGGCGCCGGGGTCGTGGGTTGCAATACTTGGTGGACTGGGAGGGCTATGGGCCCGAGCATCGACAGTGGGTGCCCCCGTCGTTTGTGTTGGACCCATCGCTCATCGCGGACTTCCACCGAGCGCACCCGGATAAGCCATCGCCAGGAGGCGCTGCTAGAGGGGGGAGTACTGTCACGCCGCGCCATTCATCAGCGGCGCCACCTGCTCACGCACCTGCTACTCGTCAGCGGCGAAGGATAAAAGCCGCCTCGCCCTGAGCGTCGGCCTGAAGCCGTAGACTTCATTTTCCTTGCATGGACTTCTACCACACTCTCTTCAGCATCCTCTTTACCGGTAAGAAGTTCACTTACCTCATCTCTCCAGTCTGCTCCCCTGTGCACAGGTGGATTCCTCGGCGGCGGACAACCCCGTCCCTCGTCTCTCCTCGCTGCTGCACCGAGCCCTGCAGGTGGCTGTCTCCCGGGCTTCCATCCTTGAAGCGCCAGTCATCTGCCCAAACAAGTAAGCTTCTCTCCCTCGCCTATTCTCCTCCTGTGTTGGTGTGTGCTCATCACCCTGTGTCCAATTTCTCCCATAGGGTTGCCGGCTGAACGGTCTCCTGCCTCTGGGTCCGAAGCAGACGCCACCACCAACACATTAACATTCCGCAGACACGCACCCAAACATCCCTGTTGTTAATAAACAGTTTGAACTACTCTGAGCCTGTGTGTGTGCGTCTCCTGAGCCGAACGTTATGTCAAATAGGCTTATTGGTCTCATATTTTCACATTTATTAGAGGGCTTACCTGGTTTTGGCAGCAGTATAATTAAGGCATTATTTATGTATGATGGTAAATTATTATTTTGAAATGCTTCTAAAACCATTTCCAAAAAAGGTTTTATTAATTTATTCTTAAATTTTTTATAAAGGTCAACTGGAAGACCATCTGGTCCTGCACTTTTTCCTGATTTCATATTATCAATGGCTAGCCCAACTTCTTCTTGACTAATTTTAGACTCCAATATCTCCCTGTTTTCATTTGGAATACACGGTATAGATAGTTCGTTCAAAAACCCATTTAGTTTTGTTAAATCAGATTCATTTTTGGTATCATATAATTTTTCATAGTAATCTCTAAAGGCTCTGTTAATTTCTAAAGGATCTATAACTACCTGTCCTTTACTTATAATACTGGTAATTGGTGTTTTAATTTCTAATTGTTTAATCTGCCATGCTAATAATTTTCCTGATTTTTCACCTTGTTCATAAAAAGATTGTTTCAATCTTAGAAGACTCGAGGCAGCTCTATTCGCTGATTTTTTGTCGTATTCAGCTCTCAAAATCAGTAATTCATTCTCCAACCTTGGGTCACTTCCTGCATACACTTTTTCCTGAAGACTTTTTATTTTATGTTCCAATTTAGCTCTCTCCTCTCGAGTCTTCTTAGATTTTGATCCTGTATAACTAATAATATGTCCCCTAATAAAAGCTTTGAAAGCCTCCCACTTTACACATGCTGATGTTTGTGTAGTATTGATGTCAAAGAACTCGTCTATCTGTTTTTCTATATACTTGACAAATTCCTCATCCTGAAGCCATTTATGCTGAAATTGCCATCTACCTGTTTCCTTTGTCAATTTTTTATCTACATATATTAGACAACAGGGTGCATGATCAGAGATCACGATGTTATCATAAAAGCAGTTTTGAATCTTGGACCTTAATTCTGTGGAAATCAAAAAATAATCAATACGTGAGAATGTCTTGTAGGTACTGGAATAACAAGAATAGGCTTTAACTTGTGGTTTCATTTCTCTCCATATATCTAACAATCTCAATTCTTTCATAAAATGATTAATAGTCATCCTACATCCAATGTGCGTGCAATCCAGTCCTGTTGATCTATCTATACCTGGATTCAATGTACAATTAAAATCCCCTGCTATTATATGTTGCCCTGTAAGTGATGATAAGATAAGAAATAAATTAGCAAAGAACTTCTGATCATCTATATTGGGACCATATAAGTTCACAAGATTTATATTTTCTAATAGCAAAGAACCTTGAATGATTACATATCTTCCAAATTTGTCTCCAATTACATTTTTCACTTGAAAAGGAACTGATTTATGTATGAGAGTCATAACTCCCCTGGCCCGGGATGAGAATGATGAGGTGAAGACACTTCCTTGCCATCTACTCCTAATTCTTTTTATATCCTCCTCTATTAAATGAGTTTCTTGTAAAAACACAATTTTTGAACCCATGTCTTTTATTTTATTCATAACTTGTTTAAGTTTTTTTAAATTTTGTAGACCTCTGCAATTCCATGAAGTTAAATTAAGATTAACACTTTGGTTTATGATCAATAGAGAGTTTGGGATTACCTTGCAGTGTAAACATGCTCATACAGAGAAGCAAAAACATGAGTGGTTGAACATTCATCCTACAAACTACACACAAACAAATTTCCCCTTCCCACACTTGTGGGAAACCCCCCAAAATCAAAAGAAAAATTCCATCTCCCGATATAGCCATTGACCGCTCCACACCCACGGGGAACAGCCTAAGCCACTCCTTCTTCATCCTCCCAATCACCCTAACTCTACTGCTTTTAATGACGTAACATTAACTCTCCTCTGTAGTTTTCCAACTTTACTCCAAAATTTTTAACAACTTTGTACATCATAGTTTTTTTTTGTTTGTTTTGTTTTTGTTTTTTTTTAAAATATATAATACAATCTATATTTTGTAAACTTACTATTTACTTCAAGTCAGTCAGATGCCTGTGCAAATGCTTAATTATTCTACCTTATATTTTGTTCATGCTTAGCTCCCACCAGTCTCTTCTTCTTCTTTGATCTTCTTGATGAACTCCTGTGCCTCCTCTGGGGTCTTGAAGATGTGGGTTCTGCCCTCATACGTGGTCAGCAGTCTCGCAGGATAGATTACACCATGACGAATCCCAAGGTTGCGCAGCTCCTTACGTATGGGATCAAACTGCTTCCTCAATTGTTGGATTCCTGTGGCCAAATCTGGGTAGAACCGCACCTGCTGGTCCTGGTGTTTAATCTCTCCTTTAGCTCGTGCAGCGTTGAAGATCTTCATCCTGTCTCTGTTGCTAAGAAACTTCATAATTAAGGTCCTCGGCGGTCCCTTATCTCTCCGTGGGCCAATACGATGTGCATTTTCCAGAACCACTGCTGATTGCAACTCCTCGCTGCCCAGCACCTCCGGAATCCACTTTTCCAGAAAGGAACATACGTCCCGACCTTCTGATTCCTCTGGAAGACCCACCAGCCTCAAGTTATTCTGTCTCGACCGAGATTCCAAATCCAAAATATTATTTTCCAGAGATTTTTTTTTTTTTTCCAAAGTGCGCACCTTTAATTGAAGACGGGTGACGTCATCTTCAGCACTAGCGAGACGGAGCTCCATCTGCGCCGTTCGTTCTACACAGTCACCCAATTCCTTTCTTATTCCTTCCAACGCTGTCATAATCCCATCAAATCTAGAGGAAAAGTCCGCTCTCATTGAACTCATGGCAGCCATCAGCGCATCTGCGCCTCTCCCCGCAGACATCGCACCGTTGCCAGCCTCCTCCGCCATATATGGAGTTTTATTTGCTGCGTCACAGACCTGAAAGTCCGTTAATTTGGACTGTTTCGGCGGCTCGCTTTTTCCTTTACCTGGTTTTCCAGCCTTAGGCTTCGCCGACATATCCTCGCCCAGACGCTGGGATACGTTCTGTCCCAAATGAGAGAGTTATTTGCCGATTTTTTTTCTCCAGGAGCAGAGCAGAGTGAGACACATCCGTCCTACGTGGCAGCCATAACCGGAAGTCAAAAGTGACAAATTTGACTAGAAAAAGATAATACTGAAGATTTAATGCTTACAAAATTATACCATAAAGTTGCTGTGATTGCATAGGGGGATAAGGGATAAGGACCTGCACTTATATAGTGCTTTTCTAGTCTCAAAGACCACTCAAAGTGCTTCACTAGTATTAACCCTCTATTCCAAGGGCCTATAGGTCTAAAGGATAATTCATCAGTTTAGAAATGCACCTGTAACCAGTGCCATCATTAGGTTTTGCAACAATAAGGTTGTGAAGGTCTACAGAAAGCTCTTTGTGTCTACCCATCATGAGTTCTTTGTGGTGGGACAATGATATATTCACAGCCATGTGAATATATGACACTGGGTATGAATGCGTTTAAATGTTTGGTAGTGGTCGGAGAGGCCGTTGGCGCGGATTGGCAGCCACGTTTCCGTCAGTCTGTCCCAGGGCAGCTGTGGCTACAGTAGTAGCTTACTGCTACCATTATCTGTCTGTGGAGTGAATGAATGGATTTTCATTGTAAAGTGCTTTGGGTTTCTTGAAAGGCGCTATATAAATGCTAATCATTATTATTATTATTATCATCATATGTGGAGAACACGAGGCGTGTGAGCAGACTGGGTAGAGCGTCAGGAGGGACCTGCGGTCTGACATTGAACACCAGTGTATCCAACACAGGACATGCTGGGAGAAGCAGCGGCCCAATCAGGCGGACCACAGTCCTTTGCGGGGAGGCATGCCCAGCCTGCCCGGTCAGTGGAAGATGGGAGTCCTGACCGTTGCTTCACCCATGTGGTACCACTGTAATTTGCAGGACCGTGAGTCCCCCCTCCCACATAAGTATCTAAAAATTAAAAACTTAATAATACCGCTGTGATTGTGGAGCGCCAACTGGGGGGATCATGGTCTTTCGTGGGGAAGCATGCCCAGCCTGCCCAGTCAGTGGTAGATGGGAGTCATGACTGCTGCTTCACCCATGTGGTGTCACTGTACTTTGCAGGACTGCGAGTATCTTAAAAATTAAAAACTTAATAACAATACCGCCATGATTGTGGAGTGCCGACTGGGCGGACCACAGTCCTTCGCGAGGAGACACGCCCAGCCTGCCCAGTCAGTGGTAGACAGGAGTCCCGACTGCTGCTTCACCCGTGTGGTACCACTGTACTTTGCAGGACCACGAGTCCCCCCCTCCCGCACGAGTATCTAAAAATTAGAAAATTAATAGTACCGCCATGATTGTGGAGCGCTGACTGGGAAGACCACAGTCCTTCACGGGGAGGCATGCCCAGCCTGCCCAGTCAGTGGTAGACGGGAGTCCCGACTGCTGCTTAACCCATGTGGTACCACTGTACTTTGCAGGACTGTGAGTCCCCACTCTTGCGCGAGTATCTAAAAGTCAAAAACTTAATACCATCATGATTGTGGAGTGGAAAGGCCGGAATGACTTAATGACCAAAAGCAGGACACAAAAACACCCACATAACAAAATAAATCCATCCATCCATCCATCCATCCATCCATCCTCTACCACTTTTCCAGAGATCTGGGTCGTGGAGGCAGCAGTTCAAGCAGAGAAGTCCAGACTTCCCTTTCCCCAGCCACCTACGCCAGCAATTCAGAGAGGATACCAAGGCGTCCCCAGACCAGCTGGGAGACACAGTCTCCTCAGCGAGTCCTGGGTCTGCCCCAGGGTCTCCTCCCAGTGGGACGTGCCCAAAACACCTCAAGTGGGAGGCGTCCAGGAGACATCCTGATCAGATGCCCCAAATCATTTTTTAAGTATTTACTGATAAATGGGCAGCACTGATGCAATGGTTGCAGTCAAATGGGTCCTTCTGCTGTGTATAATAATGTTGGGTTTTTTGTAGATAATTCTGTTGATTATAGTTATATAAAAAAAAAACCTTTTAAAAACAAAATATTGCTAAAATATAAACTGATGCACTGCAGTGGGTCTCAAATATTTGTAAATGTGTCCTGTTATAGTACTGCATGAGTTTATTGACAATACACAGAAGAAATTCAATATTATACTGAACTTCATCACTGAACAGTGATATAAACTAAAATAATTATAATAAATAATAATAATTATAATAAATTATAATATATTGTAATATATATTATAATAATTATAATAAATAATAATTATAAATAATTATGATGACTGAACAACTCCCATTCCCCAAAGTGTAAGATACACTATTATGAATATGTGATAAAAGATCACACAAATAAGTGATCTGACAAACAAATAAACAAGGGATCTGAAACAGTCCCTAATACTGGATGTCCCATTCATTTTCAGTAATTATCTATTTTGTAATTAATAGTCACACAATCAAATAAATCTTAGTGCCATTTAGTCCCTTTTATATTTGTCAAAGTATAACATGTGTGATTGCCTACATATAGCCTACACCTCTTTGTATTCCACTTTCAAACACAGCCTACATTTCGGCCTGCAAATATAATACAAAAAAGGGCAGCTCGGTGGCACAGTCGTTAGCACTGTAGCAACACAGCAAGAAGATCACAGGATTGAGTCCACACCTGATCATCAGTGACCCTTCTGTGTGGAGTTTGCATGTTCTTCCCGTATCTGCGTGGGTTTACCCCAGGTACTCCGGTTTCCTCCCACAGGCCAAAAACATCCAAGTTAGGTTAACTGGAGACTGTAAAGTGGCCCTAGGTGTAAATGTGTGTGTGAATTGTGAAGGGATTGGCGCCGTACTGTGGCTGCCTCATCCAGGTTGATGCCCTGAATTTCCCTCTGGGATTAATGAAGTATACAAAATACAAATAGAAAAAAAAAAAGAAAAGCCTAATTGGGCTAGCTGTTTTCAGACAAGAATACTTGCTTTCTATGGTCCTGCACTAGTATAATATCAATTTTAACAATACTGGGAGATTCAAGATATATAACTAAACAATTAAAACTGAAGAAAAGCCTTTTTAAGATTTTCTGTTAAATGTAATTCTAAAAACATGCAATTTCTGGTGAGGAATAAATTAGGATGTCCCCACATTTATTCCCACTTAAAATGGCTAAAATCACACACAGGTGTATCACATCAGGTGCACATGAATGGATCATCGTTACTCAGCATTTTGAAGGAGGCTTGTCCTATTTAAACCTCAGACATTTAGTTTGGTGTGCTCCTGACTGTTGAAATTCAAATTCAATTCAACTTTATTTATATAGCGCCATTTCACAACAGTAGTCATCTCATAGCACTTTCAAATGTAGGGGAAACCCCCACAATTGCAGAAAGACCCCAGCAATCAGGCAATCCCCTGTGAGCAAGCGCTTGGCGATGGTGGAGAGGAAAAACTCCCTTTTAACAGGAAGAAACCTCTAGCAGAACCAGGCTCAGGGAGGGGCAGTCACCTGCTGCGACTGGCTGGGGGGTGAGGGGATAGAGAAGATGAAAAGAACAGACATATAGAGAGCAAACATTAAAAGAGTGAAGCCAAGTACATTATTGGAGGTCCCCCGGCGGTCTAAATCTATTAGCGGCAGAACTAAGGGAGGGTTTAGAGACACATGATCCCTCCCTAATTGTAGGCTATATCGAAAAGGAAGGTTTTTATGCTATTCTTAAAAACAGAGATTGAGTCTGACTCCCGAATCCAGATTGGTAACTGGTTCCACAGGAAAGGAGCTTGATAACTGAAGGCTCTGCCTGCCATTGTACTTTTGGAGATTGTAGGTATTATAAGTAATCCAGCATTTTGGGAGCATGTTTCTCTGTTAAGATGACAGGGTAGTATCAGATCTTTTAAATAAAAAGGGGCCTGATTGTCGAGCTTTGTAAGTGGGAAGAAGGATTTTAAACTTAATTCTAAACTCTATGGGAAGCCAATGAAGGGAGGCCAAAACCGGACAGATATAATCTCTCTTTCTAGTACCTGTTAAAACTCTTGCTGCAGCATTTTGGATCAACTGAAGACTTTTTAAAGATGTTTTAGTACAGTCTGATAATAAAGAGTTACAATAATCTAATCTAGAGCTAACAAAAGCATGGATCAGTTTCTCAGCATCACTCTGAGACAAGATGCTCCTAATCTTGGCAATATTACGCAAATGATAGAAGGCAGTCTTAGAAACAAATTTAATATATGAATTGAAAAACAGATCTTGATCAAAAATAACTCCAAGGTTCCTCGCAGAACTATTCAGAGAAAGAGTAACTGCATCCAAACTAAGAGTTTGATTTGGAAAGGTATTTCTAAGGTTTTTTGGACCAACAACGACTTCAGTCTTATCTGAATTTAATAGCAGGAAATTACAAGTCATCCAAGCTTTGATTTCCTTAAGACAGGCCTCTAACTTGGCTAATTGATTACTATCATCTGGCTTCATTGACAAGTATAATTGTGTGTCACCTGCATAACAATGAAAACGTATACAGTGCTTTCTAATGATGTTGCCTAACGGATGCATATATAAACTAAAAAGAGTAGGGCCTAGCACAGATCCCTGTGGAACTCCATAACTGAACTTCGAGTTGGAAGAAAACTCATTATTGACATGAACAAACTGAAGCCTACCAGACAAATAAGATCTAAACCACTGCAGTGAAGTTCCATTAAGTCCAACATAGTGTTCTAATCTATCAAGTAGAATATCATGGTCGATAGTATCAAAGGCTGCACTAAGGTCTGAAAGGACAAGTACAGAAACAAGTCCATTATCAGATGCAATAAGGAGGTCATTAGTGACCTTCACTAAGGCTGTTTCAGTACTATAATGGATTTTGAACCCAGATTGAAACTCTTCAAATAAACCATTTCCCTGCAAGTGGTCAAATAATTGGGTAACAACAACTCTTTCTAAGGTTTTTGAAATGAAAGGCAGATTAGAGATTGGCCTATAGTTAGCTAAAACTCCTGGATCCAGCATTGGCTTTTTGAGTAAGGGTTTAATTACAGCAGTTTTAAAAGCATGCGGTACATGGCGTAGTGTTAAAGAAGAATAGATTATTTGAAGAATACGGCTACCAATAAATGGGAAGACTTTTTTAAATAACCTGGTAGGAATAGGGTCTAAAAGACAAGTTGAAGGCTTGGATGAGGAAATTATTGTGTCTAACTCTAAAAGGTCAGTTGGAGTAAATTCATCCAAACAGATATCAATTGAAGAAGTTGTAGTAGTTACTGTATTTAAGTTAACGGTGGGAAGAATCTGACTGATTTTATCTCTAATAAATGAAATTTTATGATTGAAAAAGTTCATAAAGTCCTGACTAGTAAGCTCTAGGGGGATGCAAGGATTGGCAGAGTCCTGACTCTTTGTCAGCCTGGCTACAGTGCTGAAAAGAAACCTGGGATTATTCTTGTTCTCTTCTATTAATGCAGAGTAATAACTTGTTCTAGCCTTTCTAAGAGATTTTTTTTTATAAATTAAAAGATGATTTCTCCAAGCTAAATAGATTTCATCTAAATTAGTGGAACGCCATTTTCTTTCCAATTGACAAGTCTTCTGTTTTAAGCTACGAGTTTGTGTGTTAAACCAAGGGGTTAGAAATCTCTGACTGGACTTTTTCTTTTTTAAAGGGGCCACCAAGTCTAGAGTCTGATGCAGAGAAGCTGTAACACTATCTACCATGCTATCAATTACGGAAGGAACAAGCTCTCTATCGCTTATTTCCACTGTGTTGACACATGGCATAGAGGAGACAATCTGCATAAATTTGGTAACAACATCATCTGGAAGACATCTGCTGTAGTAATGCTTTTCTTTAGGAATCAAATAGTCAGGAATAGTGAAATCAAAGGTTAACAGACAATGGTCTGACAGTACAGGATTATGAGGAGACACTACCAGATTTTCTATTTCTATGCCATATGTCAGAACAAGGTCCAATGTGTGGTGGAGATAATGGGTAGAATTTTCTACTTTCTGGGAAAACCCCATTGAGTCTAATATTGAATTAAATGCCTTATTAAGACAGTCACTATCTACATCTACATGTATATTAAAATCCCCTACTATAATTATTCTATCTGATTTCAGCACTAAATCAGCTAAGAATTCGGCAAATTCGGATAACCCTGAGTAGGCTGAGGGAGGACGGTAAACTATGGCAAAGAAAATTGGGTTTAATCTAAGACTGCTAACATGCCCAATACTGAGGACCAGGCCCTCAAAGGAATTAAAACATGTTTTTTACTTTACATTAACTAGTAATTTAGAATGGTAAATTGCTGCTGCTCCTCCTCCATGACCAGAACTTCTGGGATTTTGATAGTTTAGATAACCAGAGTGAGTTGATTCATTTAAACCAACATAATCATCTTGCCCTAACCAAGTCTCTGTCAGGGATATTAACCCTCTGAGTGTGTGTGGTGCAGAACTGCGACAGACCCCCTAGTGGTCAAGAGTGGTAAATATTTTTTGTCAATAAAATAGTTCAGATTTCTAAGGCTTTAACTTGAAAGTGGTAAGAGATAATGGCTTACTGTCAATTAGAAAGATGTAAAATATCATCCAAAGTTTCAGATAGGAATAAATTTACACATCTAATTTGCATAATGTCACGGCATCGCTTTAAATTCCATAACTCAGTCAAAACTGGACTTTGGACGTATTTACACAAAAATGGTTCAGTCTTTTGACACCATTTTTGTACAGAGGTACCTCATCATCTTATCTTCAAAGTATATGAACAAGAAATCAGTATATTTAAAAAAACTGCAGAAATTTCTCACTTACTTTTGACAAAGTCAGAGTGGGAAGGCAAGCACAGTGCTGCGCTCTGCCACTATGGGCACACAAATTCTCACACTCAAAGGGTTAAATCAATCTGATAATCAATTAACAGATCATGGACTAGCAGAGACTTGGGAGTTAGTGACCTAATGTTTAACAAACCACATTTAATTTTTAAATTATGAGGAGGAAGAGAGGCCAAATCATTAAATTTAGAGACTTGATGTTCAATTTGAGTTTTACCAACTTTTTGTTTAATCACTTTGGGATGCTTATACATTGTATTTTTATTTTTATTAACTTTGGGGGAGTAGACAAAGATTCTCTGATGAGGAAGACAGGGGCTAAGTTAAGGGGTGGCGGATGAGGAGGAGCTGCAGAGAGGCGTGTATTTGTCAAGTTAGGTTGAATTTGTCTTGGGTTATAATGTTTTGGGTAACGGGAGACAGACACAATCTCTATGGGGTTATGAATTGAAGACTGATCTAAACAGTGAGAATTATTTGGATTAATAGGATTAATATAAGAAGTGGAAGCAAAGAAGGGCTGGTTGGCAGACCCAGGAACTTCGGGGTGAGTTAATGCACCAGATTTCAGTCACTGTACTAAAAAACGCTGAATAGAATAGAATAGATTGTCCCTTAAAACACGTGCACCAAGTCTATTTGGATGGATGCCATCTGGCCTCATAAATGATGGGCGGTTCCAAAACAGGCTGAAATTGTCTACAAAACTAATGCTAAAAGTGGGACATGTAGAACACAACCAGGTATTAAGGCTAAGAGTTCTGCTAAAATAATTGCAACCTCCTCTAAAAGGAGCCAATGCCCCAGAAATAAACACGCATCTGCCACAGTTCATAAGAGTGGACAGAAGGCTTCTGAAGTCTCTCTTTAAGATCTCCGACGCTTCATCTGGGATGTTGTTGCATCCAACATGCACAATGACAGTTTTAGCGTGGGGGTATTCATTTAGTAGGTCAGGGGTAAGAGCCTCAATGTCTGACACTTAAGCCCCAGGAAAAAAATTTAGTGGCACAGTACCTGCTTCTGACGTTCATTATTGAATCACCAATTGCCAGCGTCGTCTGGGGGGGGCTTTTTCAGTGGCTTCTGAGATGGTGGATAATTTTGCCGTTGTTGTTGCAGTGATGGCGGGGTGATGCGCTCTCTTCTTTTTGGAGCTGGTGTATAGTTTGGCACACCTAAAATAATTTTAATCCGGGGCTTGCAGGTTTGGGCTGCTGCTGAAGGAGGAGGGCCGGCCGTGGTAGGATGATTGATGTCCAGGTGGGGGAAATCTTCCAGGGAAAGGAAATGTAATCTATTTTCCAACAAAAGGGGAAGGGAGGAGGCGCGGCCATGTCTGGTCAATCCCTGACGTTTGCTAGTTGCTAGACGTTTGCTAGCTGGCCCAACTAAGGTCCAGGGCGCGCATTGAGGCTGTGAAGAACCACCCGGGGCTTTGGGTTTAGCTCCGAGCTGAAGCCAGTGTTTATTGCTGGGGTCCTGGACAGCTGAGGTGACCAGAGCAGGGGTGGAAGTGGATGGCGATGGGCTCATTTCACCCAGGTAAGTACCCGTCTCTGCTAGCTGCGAGTCCGTTGCCGGGGCCGATGTCCATCCAGAAATAATAGTATCTAGGTGGTCTTCAGCCTCCCGAATCTTATAGAGGGTGGAGAGTCTCACTTCCAACTCAGAAACCTTCTTAAAGAGGGACACACAGCTGACACACGTCGGGGATGGAGCCATGGCTTTCCAGGCGTGAAGTGGCTAGCTAGCTAGCTAAAACAGGTTAGCCTAACCTGGTGAATAGCACTGCCCGGGGTCTGATTCACCTGTGTGCCTGTTCGGGCGTTTGTATTTACTAAGCTAACACTAAGCTAACACTAAGTAAAATGAGTGAGCACCATGGTGAGATTGAAAGAGCTGTCTGAGGCCTTCAGAAAGAAGATTGTAGCAGCTTATGAGTCTGGTAAGGGATTTTAAAAGATCTCAGAAGAATTTGAAATCAGCCATTCCACTGTCCGGAAAATAGTCTAAGTGGAGGACATTCAAAACAACTGCCAACATGCCCAGGTCTGGCCCTCCAAGCAAGTTCACCCTGAGAGCAGACTGCAAGATGTGCAAAGAAGTCTCCAAAAATCCTAAAATGTTATCAGAGGACCTACAACAGGCTCTTGCTATTGTTGATGTGAAAGTGCATGCCTCTACAATCAGAAACAGACTGCACAAGTTTAACTTGTATGGGAGGTGTGCAGTCCGCTAGTCTCCCAGCTAGTCTGGGAACGCCTTGGTATCCCCTCTGAAGAGCTGGAGCAGGTGGCTGGGGAGAGGGAAGTCTGGGCTTCTCTGCTTGAACTGCTGCCTCCGCGACCCGGACCTCCGGAAAAGCGGTAGACGATGGATGGATGGATGGATGGATGGATGGGAGGTGTGCAAGGAGGAAACCTTTGCTCTCCAAGAGAAACATGAAGGCCAGACTGAAGTTTGTCAGAGAGAACTTAAAAAAAGACCAGGACTTGTGGAATAATGTTCTTTGGAAGAATAGGTTTAGTCAGCCGGGGGACCTCCAGTAATGCACTGGGCCTCACTCCTTTCCTCACTCTCTATGAAATATTTTTTTTTTGCTGGTCATTAACATTTGTTTGTTCTCTCCCATAGATTGAGTCCCCATCGTGCTGTTTGCTCTCTACATGTCTGTTCTTTTCATCTTCTCTGTCCCCTCACCCCCCAGCCAGTCGCAGCAGATGACTGCCCCTCCCTGAGCCTGGTTCTGCTGGAGGTTTCTTCCTGTTAAAAGGGAGTTTTTCCTCTCCACCGTCGCCAAGTGCTTGCTCACAGGGGATCACCTGATTGCTGGGGTCTTTCTGCAACTGTGGGGGTTCCCCCCTACAGTTGATAGTGCTATGAGATGACTGTTGTTGTGAAATGGCGCTATGTAAATAAAGTTGAATTGAATTGAATTGGACAGATGAGTCTAAAATTGAATTATTTGGACACCAGAACAGAGGACATGTTTGGTGTAGACCAAATACAGCATTCCAAGAAAGGAACTTCATACCAACTGTGAAGCATGGAAGTGGAAGTGTCATGGTTTGGGGATGCTTTGCTGCAACAGGACCTGGCCAGCTCACCATCATAGAATCCATCGTGAATTCTACCATGCATCAGAGGATGTTTGAGGACCACGTGAGACCATCTGTAAAAAAATTAAAGCTGAAGCAGAACTGGACCTTGCAACATGACAATGACCCAAAACATAGCAGTAAATCCACCAATGACTGGCTAAAAATTAAGAAATGGAGAGTCCTGGAGTAGCCGAGTCAAAGCCCAGATCTTAATCCCATTGAGATGCTGTGCGGTGACTTGAAACAGGCTGTACATGCAAGAAACCCCTCAAACATCTCACAACTGAAAGGATTCTGCATTGAGGAGTGGGGCAAACTTTCCTCAGACCGATGTCAGAGACTGGTAGATGGCTACAAGAAGCATCTCACTGAAGTTATTTCAGTCAAAGGGGATAACACTAGCTATTAGGCGGTAGGGTGTCCTAACTTTTTCCTCAGTTAGAATATGCATTTTTGTTTTTGTTTAATGAGTAAAACAAGGTTAATTTTTGTTATTTACCTGCAATCAAATCACCTTCTTTTCCAGAGATAATTAAAAACAAGATTAGACATCAATATGTGAACATTTTTTAATAAAGAATTGAATATGGGGTGTCCTAATTTTTTCACATGACTGTATGTGCTCTCGGATCATCAGCAAAATGTAATGGGTTCCTGTCTAGTCCAAGGACCACCTCTGGTGAACATTTCATCCAAATCCATCCAGTAGTTTTTGTGTAATCCTGTTGACAGACAAACCAGCACAGATGAAAACATTACCTCCTTGGCGGCGGTTAACAAACAAACTTAACTGCATACATAGTTGATATTTATAACATCCCATCCACCTCATAATTGCCAACAATCTTAATTTCCATCACAATGAATTTTAATTAAAAGCTACGTTGCAGTTTTAGAGCTGTAGCAATATTTTTCTCCTTCCATAGCTTGCAGGTGCAAGATGGCGCCCACAGTGGTCGCCATGGTGCTTCGCTGCGCCCTTTGTTTGTTTTTGTTTGTCAATTGTGTGTCTGCCTGCTCTTATACCCGTGAAGAGCTTCTAAATATCAGGACTTTCACTCCCACGGACCTACTCCCAGTTTTTTTAGCTCCTGCCGCCGATCTGGTTCATTGCTTGGCTCGAAAAGTGAGACGGCGAAAGAGAGGAAGACGAGCGGGCGCTCTCGTCCGGCTCCGCAGAAGAGGCACGCGCACGGCTTTGCCTGGCATATTTCTGTCCAATGCCAATTCTCTCTCTAACAAGGTAGAGGAACTGAGACTGCTGATGCGTTTTAAGGACCTCTCTTCCTCGGCTGCCCTCTGTTTTACTGAGACCTGGCTCAGGGAAAATACACCGGACAGCGCGCTGCGCCTCGAGGGATTTCAGCTGTTTCGTGCTGATCGAGACACAGAGCTCTCTGGTAAATCCTCAGGAGGTGGAGTCTGCTTCTACATCAACAGCAGCTGGTGCTCTGATGTAACGGTAATCTCCAAACACTGTTCTCCCACCCTGGAATTTCTTTTTATTAACTGCAAGCCATTTTATTCCCCGCGGGAGTTCGCCTCATTCATCCTCGTCGCTGTGTACGTCCCTCCTGACGCGGACACGCGCGAAGCTCAGCGCGTGCTCGCGGATCACATCCAACACACGGAGCGGATTTTTCCAGACTCTCTGGTTATTGTGGTTGGCGACTTTAACCAGAGCAATCTGAGCCACGATCTCCCCCACTACAAACAGTTTATTAAATGCCCCACCAGAGGAAAAAACACGCTGGATCACTGTTACACCACAGTGAAAGACGCATATCGCGCTGTTCCCCGCGCTGCGCTCGGATTATCTGATCACCTGATGGTCCACCTCATTCCCACATACAGACAGAGATTGAAGCTCACTAAACCTGTTGTGAGCACTACGAAGAAATGGACCAGTGAAGCTGAGGAGAAGCTGGAAACGTGCATGGAAATAACTGATTGGGGCATGTTTAAAAGAGCCACGCATGATCTGGATGAGTACACGGACACTGTGAACTCTTATAGCCACTTTTGTGAGGAGAGCATTCTCCCATCGCGCACCAGGGTGAGGTACTCTAATGATAAGCCCTGGTTCACTGCTAAGCTCAGACAGATCAGGAAGGAGAAGGAAGCAGCGCTGGAAAGTGGAGACAGGGGCTGCTACAGGGAGGTTAAATATCGGTTTAACAGAGAGCTGAGGAGAGCTAAATCTGTGTATTCTGAGAGACTCCAGAAGCAGTTCACTGCTAATGACTCGGCTTCTGTGTGGAGAGACTGAGGCAAATCACCAATTATCGGCCTCAGGCTCCTAAAGGTCAGGATGACAAAGCCCTTTGTCAAAGATTGTCCCAACACTATGCCCGTTTTGACACCCCGTCATCTGTGTCCATCTCCCCTCCTCCCTCCAGCTCCACAGCCTCCACGGTCCCTACTTCATCAAAGGCGCCCCCCTCCTCCTCCCCTGCCCTTGTCATCAGTGAGCAGGACGTGCTCAAACAGTTCTCCAGACTGAACCCGCGCAAGGCCCCCGGTCCGGACGGCGTGTCTCCCTCCACCCTGAGACACTGTGCGAAAGAGCTGGCTCCTGTCTTCACAGACATTTTTAACACCTCCCTTAAGCTATGCCACGTGCCGTCCTGCCTCAAATCCTCCACCATCATCCCTGTCCCCAAGAAGCCACGGATCACTGGACTTAACGACTACAGACCTGTAGCGCTCACCTCTGTAGTCATGAAGTCCTTTGAGCGCCTGGTCCTGCCCCACCTCAAGTCCATCACCACCCCCCTCCTGGACCCGCTGCAGTTTGCCTACCGAGCCAACAGGTCTGTAGACGACGCAGTCAACCTGGCCCTCCACTCCATCCTGCAGCACCTAGACTCCCCGGGAACCTACGCCAGGATCCTGTTTGTGGACTTCAGCTCCGCATTCAACACCATCTGCCCCGATCTGCTCCGGGACAAGCTGTCCCTGCTCAACATGCCTGACTCCCTCTGCAGGTGGATCACCGACTTCCTGACGGACCGGAGGCAGCATGTGCGGCTGGGAAAGACTGTCTCAGACTCTGCTAGCATCAGCACCGGATCACCCCAGGGCTGTGTACTTTCCCCCCTACTCTTCTCCCTTTACACCAACTCCTGCACCTCCAGCCACCAGTCTGTCAAGTTGATCAAGTTTGCGGATGACACCACCCTCATCGGGCTCATCTCCAACGGCGACGAGTCTGCCTACAGGAGTGAGGTGGCCCAGCTGGCGTCCTGGTGCAACAACAACAACCTGCAGCTGAACGCTCTGAAGACAGTGGAGATGATTGTGGACTTCAGAAAAGTCACAACCCCTCTGCCCCCCCTCACCCTCACAGGCTCTCCCATCACCACTGCTGATTCCTTCCGCTTCCTAGGCACCACCATCACCAGGGACCTCAAGTGGGAGCCGACCATCAGCTCCCTCATCAAAAAGGCCCAGCAGAGGATGTTCTTCCTGTGGCAGCTGAGGAAGCTCAAGCTACCCACCAAGATGTTAGTGCAGTTCTACACAGCCATCATCGAGTCCATCCTCACCACCTCCATAACCGTGTGGTACGCAGGAGCCACTGCCAGGGACAGACTAAGGCTGCAGCGCGTCGTGCGCACTGCTGAGAAGGTGATCGGCTGCAAGCTCCCATCTCTCCAGGATCTGTACATCTCCAGGACCCGGAGGCGTGCTGGCTGGATCATAGCCGATCCCTCACACCCTGGTCACGTACTGTTTGCCCCTCTCCCCTCAGGTAGAAGACTTCGGTCCATCCAGACTAAAACCTCCCGTCACATGAACAGCTTCTTCCCCTCTGCCATCAGACTGCTGAACACTAAGTGACTTATTGACTCTCGTGCACTATGTACAGCAGCTCAACCAGACTCATGTCAATCATCACTGTTTTCTTCCTGCATTACCGACTGCACTATATGGTTCTCCACATTATCTGCTGCTCGCTAATATATTTAAACTGCTGACTAGTATTACTCACTCTTATTCTACACTTTATTGCATGTATAGTTTATTTCTTTTATTTTATCATGTTTAATGTTGCAGCATTGCACTGAGACAAATTCCTAGTTTGTGTACTACATGAACAATGGCAATAAATCTGATTCTGATTCTGATTCAGGTGCTTCTTCAGATTTTATATGGGGCTCCTTTGTCTCTAATAAAGACATTTGTCATTCTGATAAAATTTAAAGGGAATATGTTTGCTGTTCTATTTTGAAACCTGCTGAAAGGGTTGGGTGCATGGTCATACAACTGGGATTTAGTCCAGTAGCCATAACAAGTGAAAGACTATAATCTGAATGCAAACAATTCAGAGGAACACAGAAATGCTGTAAATGCTTTGTTGAACTTTGAAAACATTAACAACACTGAGGTATACCTGAAACTGATGTCACTGTACTAACATTTGCTCCACTGGTTTTGTAGAATTTTTTTTTTAAATTCTAGTATTTTCAGCAGGGTTACTTAGAAGTACAAAGACAGTCGATAATTTATTAGAATTTTCTTCTCCCCTTGATTCTTTTATTACCTCCGCCAAGAAGGTAATGTTTTTACCGGGGTTTGTCTGTCTGTTTGTCTGTTACCAACATAACTCAAAAAGTTATGAACAGATTTTGATGAAATTTTCCGGAAAGGTGTGTAATGGCAGGGGGAACAGATGATTACATTTTGGTGATGATCTAAGAGTGCATACCTCCACCAAGGGCTTTGTTTGTATTTGTGCAGCAGGATTACACAAAAACTACTGGATGGATTTGGATGAAATTTTCACCAGAGGTGGTTCTTGGGCTAGAGGGGAACCCATTATATTTTGGTGATGATCTGAGAATGCATACCTCAGCCAAGGCTCTTATCTTCTCACAGTGTGTTAGCAACAATACTCCAAAACTGATGGACAGACTTTGATGCCATTTTCACCACAAGTGGCTATAGGCCTACATACAAACCCATTACATTTTGGAGGTGATCCATGACAAACGGAAGGAGCCTTGGCGGAGGTATGCGCTCAATGAGTGCTTTTCTAGTTTATGGCTACTTTTGACTTTAAAAACAATATTGAAATATTTTCACATTAGATGACAGTGGCTACCTTTTAATATGCAGTTTATGATCAGTATTAGTGCTAAGATAAAACTGGTTTCCATTTAGTCTTCAGGTTCAAGGTTTTAAAATAAAAATTGCCTTCAAAATATCACTCCACTTGGCAAAAGTCAAATTATTTTTTATTTATTTACAATGAAGTTAGTTATAACTACAGTTTTAGGCCTTAGATACCCAGCCAACTCCTTGCTGGTCTCAAGCCTGGGTAAATGGGGGATGCTTGCATCAAAAAGTAAACCCATATTCTCTATTATTTTTGGATAAAGGTTTATTACTTATAAGTAAAATAAATAATAAACCTTTTTTTAAAAAAAAACGTTTAGTTTTTATTTATATTGTGTATTGGCGATGATTTACCTTGTATACTTTAATCTCTTCTAGAAGCATGTATTCTAATAAAACTTTGGCCCTTCATATCATCATTTTACACAGACATATGATTTGTAGAAATGTCTGAGATTAGTGACTGATAATATAGCTTAATCATCTTCTCTTTGTAATCCATAACTATTCTGGAGACAGTTGTTTAACAGTAGTATAGATGGTGGATTTTTTGCCACCTAATACATTTTCTCCTTTTTAAATAATTTTGGAACTAAAATCTAAATTAAAACAGTGGACGAGCTAAAGAACACTCATATATTCTAAGCTACAAATGCCCAAAAGGAGACGGTAGATGGGTGGAATGTGGCAGAACGGTAACAGTGGAGCTCAGAGGAACAGCGGTCTGACTGAAAGATATCAATTGGCCGATGCATGTGTATGCGCACACACACACACACTTAATGTTCTCCTGTTGCAGTAGAACAGACATTGGCCTTTTCTCCTGCTAATGCATCACTTCCTTTTCTCTGCCCATCTAATATTGATTTATTCTTCTGCTTTCCCTCCTATGAAGGAACTGGTTGAAGACCTTGTCCCGCCTCATACTTCTCTCCAGCATACACAGCTTGTCCTCTTTGCTTTGTGGTGCATGTCTTCGCCCTCAATTTGTACCGTTGTGCAATTTTTCTAATGCTTATCTGTAATTTGCTAAACCTTCTTTTGCTTCCTTCTCCCTATCGCGTTTTCCCACCTGCCTACCTCCTTATTTTTCCTCACACCTCTTTCGTTTTTCAGCCTCCCTTTTTAATAAGCCTCTTTAAACTCCCTGGCCTCCTTCCTCCAATCTCACCACACTCATTTCTCAACCTCCCACCTCCATCCCCTTTGGTTTTTCCTTTCTTCACCCTTCATTTGATTTATCCATCTGGCCTTAATGGTGAGCCCTCAAGAACCAAAACAGTGCAATATATAATTTGTGTGCATTACTACAAGTACTCTGTCTGAAAGTGGCATAGATCCCCCCCCCCCCCAATTTAACAGAATCAATGATTTTTTTAATATATCAGAATTTTTAAGGTCTAGTCAAGCTTCTGCAGCAAGGGTCTGCAAGCTGTGGCTCTATAGCCACATGCAGTTCTTTTGCCCATAGCTGGTATAGTTACTTATTTTGGGGGAAAGAGGGGACTGAGTAAACTAGGGAGAACTGAGTAAAATTTACTTCTAAAGCATAAGTAAATTTATCTGAAAAATAAAGTTCTAAGTAAACTTTACTAGAATATATTTGTAAAATATACTTTTGGTACCAAGTAAACTTTACTTAAGCAAAACCTGAGTAACTTTTATTAGAAATTCTAAGTGAAAATATTTGACAAGGGTTTTGTTTTTTTTAAGTAAATGCCACTCCAATTTTTTTCAGTGTGGTGGTGGTTATGCTACGTGGAGAATAGATTCTTCAGAATGGAAAAAGAAAACAGAAAAACAGTGGATCATACACCAACTGGTTTCAGATGGGGATACTCATCTATTGTGTCCTCAGACTTATGCATCTGGGTTGTCCTTACTTGAGGCTACCAAAGTGAGGAACCATGCACAAATTCTGAACATTGCACAGTCCATCAGTGGGAAAGAAATCCCTGAAATTTACTATCACTGAAAATTATCCACGTTATTCCTAGGCCCCATGATACCTTGCGTGAATTATGGTACCAACTTCCGGCACTAGTTTAGAACATATGGTTATCACTGAAACGGGACAGTTTTCCTTGTTAAAAAACAATGACTTTGGCATCAGAAATGTGGGAACATGGCCTTTTGCAATTCAAAAACAGTAATATAATCATACCACTTCCCACGACTATCTAGGGATAGGAAGATGACCTTAAAAAGTGGCCTGGCAGATAGTAGCTCCATTTGTTAGCGCCACTGCTAAGATAACGCTGTAAACACATAAAAGCTCTGAGATATATCAATGTTTCCACTGCCATAAAAATTGCTACATTTTGTTAAAATATGTTGGACATAATCAAATTTACCTCAGAGCAGATGTAGAATCTAGTCGGAGCCACAAAGAGCCACAACACGGTGCTTGAGTGTTTTAATGTCGGGGTAAATGCAGACAGCTGCAGCTGTTGTTTTACCCCAAAATTAAAATGCTTATGCTGCTGTCATGCCATGGATGCTTGTTATTTAACTTAACACGTACAGACATTTTCTGACAATTGTTCAGAATTTTATTGACTTATATTTTGTGATAATTTAAAAATTAATGCATGCTGAAGCATGCTGAAGTCCATATCGTTCCAAGGCAGTGCAACGAATGCAAAAAAAACAACCCAAAATGGTTTGATATCTTTCTTAAATCGTTAAGCCTTAAGAAGCAAATTGTTACTATTTTTTATTATCTTACTTCATGCAGCCTTCATTCTGGTGACATGTATGACACATAAACATCAGATCTGTGACATTCATATAAGTGAAAACATACCTGGTGCTGCTGTGTCTGTCCTGTGTCTGTACCACCAATCACACCAACAGTCCTTTTTCATTCAGTGCATGATCTACGCATTGCCGATGAGAAGCCTCCATTTATACAGTCTATGGCACAACCACGAACACCACCAATAAGCACCAGAACTTCGCTAAAACATTCAAAAAATACAAAAACTACAAGTGCTGAAATTAGCTGCCACTTGAGTGCAAAACACATATGGGGACTATACTTTAAAATGAATTTGAAAAACTTTTTAAAACGCTATTTTAAATGCCCCTGCTACTCCATTCTTACTGACTGATTTAACACTACTTTGGCCGAAACCGGAAGCTCCGCCCATAATCGTTCCTAATCGGTCCATAATCGCACCCCCAGGAATAAGGTGGATGGAAGCTTGTTTATTTACCATGAAAAGGGAGTTAGAAAGTCTGAAAAGAAAGCCAAGTGCAAGTAGAGCTATGGATGATCCTCAAACTAGTTCTCTTGTGAGGGAAAGGCCAGTGAGATCATCATGTGAAACACGAGTGTATGATCCAATAGCACTACCATTGCATGTGTTATAGAACTTTTTCCTTTTTGCTTGCAAAAAATATCTTTTTTTTTTTTTTTTATAAAAACCAAATACTTTTTTCAGAGCCCAAGTGGACACTTTCACCTACCTTCTCCCACAAGTGTATTTTTGATCATAGAAATTCTAAAACATGTTTGCTAAATACTTATTGATAAAGTATGGCAAGTTTCAGGGATTAAATGTAGATTTTCATAAAATGCGATCATGCCAAGCTTATATTGCCTGGCCAATAATAAATAATGTTGCTGAACATAAGTTTGGAGCATATGTTTGGAAACTGTCTACTGTATAGAAAAACTGCAATGAATCAAATGCTATGACACATTTTCCAACACTAGGGTTCTGTGCCTTTTCAAAAATCATAAGGTTTAGTCCCTCAAAATGGTACTGACCAACCCTGTGGTTATGACTATGGAGGCTAAAATGACTCTTTAGTTCTGCCCTCTTCCTCCAAAGACATAGTCGATGCTTAGTCCTGATTGGTTCCCTGTTATTGTGACATCACAATAACAGTCCGTCTAAACATACCTTTTTGAAGGAAGAGTTTAACTGAACTTTAACAACAGAAAAACACAAGTGTTTTTGCTCTTGATATATCTTGTAAGAAAAAAAAAATGTTAGACATGTTAACAAGGAGAAAAAAAATTTGATTTTCACTGGAGTGTCACTTTAAAATGAATCTTTCCATACTAGAGGTTACAGACTCCAGTTCTAGAGCAATATTTCATTAAAGCAAAATTATGTATGATTTTTTTAAACTTGGAACAATTTTTATAAAATAATTTTGATAGCCTGAATGGGCCTTCATGATCAGCAACAGCAGTATGTAGCTTTCCTATTTCAGGTAGGAACACTTGGGGGGGGGGGGGGCACTACAACTGGCTTGTTTTATAGTCTGAGCCAAAGTCATGCCCTATGATTGACTATTAAAACCCAGGCCATAAAGCGTGCCAGTTGTGGTCTTTTCAGTCTTGAGAAGCAGACCCACTCAGGCTTTGGGCGAAGTGATGTTCACTCGGTCAAAAGTTGACATACTATCAGAATGATTTTTGAAACATTATTTTAAGGTGAAAATCCTACCCAGCCACAGGGGGTGCACAAGCCAGTGTATTCCCTGTGTCGGTCCCAATCCCGGATAAATGGGCAGGGTTGCATCAGGAACGGCATCCGGGGTAAAAATTCTTGCCAAATCAACATGCGAATCATCGCGATAAGTTGATGATGTGCTGTGGTGACCCTGAAAGGGAGCAGCCGAAAGACAAAAAAAAAAAAAAAATTAAGGTGAAAATCTTACATAGCGTGGCATTAAGGATTTTGGAATAGAGGGTATGCATATGATGTCACTGAACAGAGCTCGTGGCAGTTAAAAAAACACACTGAGTGGCAAAAATGAATGGCAGTATCAGGGTGTATGCATCCATCCATCCATCCATCTTCTACCGCTTTTCCGGAGGTCTGGGTCACAGAGGCAGCAGTTCAAGCAGAGAAGCCCAGACTTCCCTCTCCCCAGCCACCTGCTTCAGCTCTTCAGAGAGGATGCCAAGGCGTTCCCAGATCAGCTGCGAGACATAGTCTCTCCAGCGAGTCCTGGGTCTGCCCCTCCTCCCAGAGGGATGTGCCTGAAACACCTCAAGTGGGAGGCTTCCAGGAGGCATCCTGATCAGATGCCCATACCACCTCAATTGGCTCCGTTCAATGTGGAGGAGCAGTGGTTCTACTCTGAGCCTCTCCCGGGTGACTGAGCTCCTCACCCTATCTCTGAGGGTCCAGCAATCCTACGAAGAAAGCTCATTTCAACCGCTTGCATCCGCGATCTCGTTCTTATGGTCATTACCCAAAGCTCAAGACCATAGGTGAGGGTAGGAATGTAGATTGATTGGTAAATCGACAGCTTTGCCTTAGAGATTAGCTCCCTCTTCACCACAACAGACTGGTACAATGTCCGCTTCACTGCAGATGCTGTTCCGATCTGTCAGTCTCTCGCTCCATTCTCCCCAAGATCCCAAGATACTTAAACTCCTCCACTTGGGGCAGGAACTTGTCACCAACTCGGAGAGGACAGTCCACCTTTTTCCGGCTGAGGACCATGGACTCGGACTTGGAGGTACTGGTTCTTATCCCACCCGCTTCACACTCAGTGGCAAACCGTCCCAGTAAGACCTGTAGGTCATTGCTGGATAAAGCCAGCAGGACAACATCATTTGCAAACAACAGAGATGAGATCCTGTGGTCACCAAGCATGACACCCTCCGTTCCCTGGCTGCACCTAGAAATCCTGTCCATAAAAATTATGAACAGGATCGGTGACAAAGGGCAGCCCTGGCAGAGTCCAACTCTCACTGAGAATGAGTCCGACCGAGTGTTGGCAATACGAACCAAACTCTCACAATGGTTGTACAGAGACCGAATAGCTCGTAACAACAAGCCCAATACCCCATACAACTGAAGCACCCCCCACAAAAAGCCACGAGGATCACGGTTGAATGCCTTCTCCAAGTTCACAAAACACATGTAAACTGGTTGGGCAAACTCCCATGAACCCTCGAGGATTCTCAAGAGGGTAAACAGCTGGTCCGATGTACCACGGCCAGGACGAAAACCACATTGCTCCTCCTGAATCCAAGGTTTGCCCAATGGCCGGACTTTCCTCTCCAGTACCTTGGCATAGATTTTCCCAGGGAGGCTGAGGAGTGTGATCCCTCTAAAGTTGGAGCACACCCTCCAGTCCTCTTTTTTGAAGAGAGGAATCACAACCCCAGATTGCCATGCCAAAGGTACTGCCCCCGACCTCCACGCAACATTGCAGAGGCGTGTCAACCATGACAGCCCTACAGCATCCAGGGCCTTGAGGTACTCAGGGCGAATCTCGTCCACCCCTGGGGCCTGGCCACCAAAGAGATTTTTAACCACTTTGGCAACCTCAGCCCCTGTGATAGGCGAGTCGTCCCCCTCGTCCACAAGCCCTGCTTCCTCTGTGGAAGGCGTGTCAATGGGATTGAGGAGATCCTCAACGTATTCCTTCCACCACCCGATGATATCCCCAGTCAAACTCAACAGTGCCCCATCCGCACCATACACGGTGTGGACAGGGAGCTGCTTCCCCCTCCTGAGCCGCCAGACAGTTTGCCACAATCTCTTCAAGGCCGACCAAATGTCTTGTTCCATGGCCTCACCGAACTCCTCCCATACCCGAGTTTTTGCTTCAGCAACCACCCAAGCTGCACTCCGCTTGGCCTGCCGGTACACCTCAGCTGCTTCGGGTGTCCCACAAGCCAACCTTCTTCAGCTTGATGGCCCCCCTCACCACTGGTGTCCACCACTTGGTTCGGGGGTTGCCACCACGAGGTGCCCCAATGACCTTGCGGCCGCAGCTCTGGGCAGCTGCTTCAACAATGGAGGTGGAGAACATGGCCCATTCAGACTCCATGTCTCCAGACTCCCTCGGAATGTGGTTGGAATTCTTCTGGAGGTGGGAGTTGAAGATCTCAGGGGCCTCAGCCAGACGTTCCCAGCACACCCTCACTATACGTTTGGGTCTACCAGGTCTGAATGGCATCCTCCCCTGCCATCGGATCCAACTCACCACCAGGTGGTGATCAGTTGACAGCTCTGCACCTCTCTTTACCCAAGTGTCCAAAACATATGGTTGCAGGTCTGATGACACGATAACAAAATCGATCATCGACCTGTGACCTAGGGTGTCCTGGTGCCAGGTGCACATATGGATACCCTTATGCTTGAACATGGTGTTCATTATGGGCAAACTGTGGTTAGCACAGAAGTCCAATAACTGAACACCATTTGGGTTCAGATTGGTTAGGCCGTTCCTCCCAATCACCCCCCTCCAGGTTTCACTGTCGTTGCCCATGTGCGCATTGAAGTCCCCCAGTAGGACAATGGAGTCTCCAAGAGGAGCACTCTCCAGCACCCCAGTCAGAGACTCCAAAAAGGGTGGGTACTCTGAATCATCATTTGGTGCATAGGCACAAATGATGGTCAGGACCTGTTTCCCAGCCCGATGGCACAGGGAAACAACCCTTTCGTCCACCGGGGAAAACTCCAATATAGAGGCAGCAAGGCGGTTGGATACAAGAATACTGACCCCTGCTCGTCGCCTTTCACCCGCGGCAACTTCAGAGTAGGCCAAGCTCCAGCCCCTCTCCAGGAGACTGGTTCCGGAACCGGAGCTGTGTGCTGAGGTGAGGCCGACTATATCTAGCCGATATCTCTCAACCTCATGCACCTGCTCAGGCTCCTTCCCCACCAGAGAGGTGACATTCCACATCCCAAAAGCCAGTTTAGGAAGCTTGGGATCAGACCGCCAAGGTCTCGGCCTTTGACCGTCACCTGATCCACACAGCACCGGACCCCCATGGTCCCTCCTGCAGGGGGTGAGCCCACTGGAAGGCGGACCCATATAACTCCTTTGGGCTGAGCCCGGCCGGGTCCCATGGGCGGAAACCCAGCCACCAGATGCTAACCATCGAGCCCCTCCCCCAGGCCTGGCTCCAGGGTGGGGCCCCGGTAACCCCATACCGGGCGGGGTACTCTGAATCCTTGTTCTAGCATTCATCAGGTTCAGGTTCAGGTTACTTTATTTGTACCCGTAGGTAGATTTGTTTTGCAGTCTGGTGACATCCATATTTACAAGCCACTAATTACATTCAACATAGACACAAACACAGGCACACATGAAGCTGACTATAAACATGATAAAAATACTCAAGGCTCCATCAATCAGGGTATAAAAAGACAAAGAGATGAGGGAGAAACCAGAGGTAAGAGAGAAGGGTCATATTAAAAGTTAAAAACTAGTCAAAGAGGTTAAAAAACTCAAAGGTCTAAAACCCAATAAAATATTTAGAACCCAAGTGACATCCTACAAAAATAAGCAAATATAAAATGAAGTTAATAAATAGGTACCTAAATTATGTACAATATATTTTTACAGCTTGTTCAACTCTTTGACAGCAGCAGGGACAAAGCTGTTTTTGTAGCGCTGGGTTCTACTTTTTGGGACAGCAAACCTCCGTCTTGAGGGAAGAAGCTGAAAGTGGCAGTGCAAAGGGTGGGAGTCATCATTTAAAATGGAGGTAGCCATCCTCTGTACTTGTCTGGTGTACAGGGATATCAGGCTCAGCTGTGACTCACCGAGCAAATGACTGGACCATCTAACTACCTGATCCAAGGATTTCCTCTGTTTCAGTTTTATCTGACCAAACCATGACACTAAAGAAAAGGATAAAACAGATTCAATAAAAGCCCGATAAAACATTGTCATTATGGTTCGGTCAACTTGGAAGCGTGCAAGTTTTCTCAAGCAATGCAAATGTTGCTGACCCTTTTTGCACACCCTTTCACAGTTCACTTCAAAGTTTAAATTACTATCAATAATCGTCCCAAGATATTCGTACGATTGTACACATTCGCTGGTCTGGCCTTTTAGTATGGTGACTTTGTGCCTGGGATTTTTCCTCCTAAAGTCAATAATCATATCTTTAGTTTTTGTTGTATTCAGCTGCAGGTAGGAATCCTCACACCAGTGAACAAAATCATCAACTACTAGGCCGTGGCCACTCTCACCATCCTGGAGGAGACTGACAATAACTGAGTCATCAGCATACTTTATAATGTGTCTGTTGTCATGTCTGCTCCAACATATGTTTGTGTACAGGATGAAGAGTAGTGGTGACAACACACACCCCTGAGGAGAGCCAGTAGAAGAGCACTTTAGGTCAGACAATGTACCATTGACCCTTACTCTTTGTGTCCTATTGATTAAGAAATCCAGAATCCAACCCACCAGATTATTGCTCAAGTCAAATTGTTGCAGGAGCCTTTCAACTAAGATATGAGGTTGGATTGTATTAAAGGCGGAAGAAAAGTCCACAAATAAAAGCCTGGCATGTGTCCCATTAAAATCCAGATGTTTAAAAAGCATGTTAAACAGAGTGACAGTGGCATCCTCCACTCCTCTGTGAGGCCTATAGGCAAACTGCAGAGGATCCAATGCATGTTCAGTCTGCCTTAGGACCTCACATCTGACCAGTTTTTCAAAAATTTTCATTAAAATTGAAGTCAAAGCAACTGGTCTAAAGTTGTTTACCGTTTTAGGACAGCTGGATTTTGGAACGGGAACAACCACGGCTTCTTTCCAGATGTTAGGCACATGTTGTGTCTGTAAGGACTTATTGAAAATGTAATGAAATATAGGACTCAGTTCATGTGCACAGGACCTTACCAAGTGCCCACATATATTATCAGGGCCCTGACTTTTGTTCACTTTTACAGCACAGAACTCCCTTTTAACATCCTGCACCTCAATATTAAAGTGCTGATTGTCTTTGAGTTTCTGTTTCAAATCTTGGATTTCTGTGCTGAAATCAAAGGAGTCAAAACGACCATAAAAACAATTAAGAGCATTAGCCAGCTCTGTGTCTGAATTAAAACCATCTAAAAACACACGATTACTGCGCTCTGTGCTCTGAAGGCCTGCAATAGTTTTCATACTGGCCCAGGCTGAACCAAGTTTCTTGTTGCCATCTTGCTTTCCAACTCTGATTTATAATTCTGTTTTGCTCTTAAAATTTCGGCTTTCAGCTCCTTTGTAGCAACCTGTAGCTCAGAAACAGACCCCTGTTTAAAAGCAAGTGCTTTCCTCTTTAAGCAGGATTTAACTGATTTTGTAACCCATGGTTTGTTGTTGGGATATATTTTGACACGTTTATGTGGAACGATCTTATTTTTACAGAATGACATGTATGAGCATGTGACGTTAACCAGAGAGTCCAAATCATCACCGCAGGCCAGTTTGAACATCTCCCAGTCTGTACAGTCAAAGCATTCCTGGAGGCTGCGCTCTGAATCTTCTGTCCACACATCAATGTCTCTCGTCTCCACCTTGCCTTTTCCTTAGAGCAGTTTTATATGTGGGCAGCAAATGTACACAGTTGTGATCTGAGGATCCTAAAGGAGGAAGGGGGAGTGATTTATAGGCCCTCTCTATGGATCCATAGCACAGGTCCAATGTCTTTTTTCGCCTGGTTGGGCAGGAGACATACTGATAAAAGTTTTTAAGTGTTTTCTTTAAAGAAACATGGTTAAAATCCCCAAGAATGAAGTTTGGCGCCTCTGGAGAAATTGATTGCAGCTGCTGGATCACATCAAAGATGGCTCTGGAGGCGGAGTCAGCGTCTGCCCTCCGATGAATGTACACAATTGTGATAAAAAGTTGGGGGAACTCGCGTGGCAAATAAAAGGGGCATAGTGACACAGACAGTAGCTCCACATCGGGTGTACAGATGCGCTCTCTGACCATGACAGATGTGCAGTACTGCTTATTAATGTATAAACATACTCCACTCCCCTGACGTTTCCCCGTTACCTCTTCCTGCCGATCCGAGCGCAGCGGGGCTCCAAAGCTGTCAATCCACAGGTCTGCATCTTGATCATACGCAGTAAGCCAAGATTCGGTGAAGGCCATGATGCAGCAGTTCTTAAAGTCCTTCTGGTAGCGTACATTCCCTTGAATTTCATCCACCTTGTTTCTCACAGACTGTACGTTCCCAAAAATTATTGAAGGAAGAGGAATGTTACCAAACTGCCGTCTCCTAAGGCGCAATTTCACACCTCCATGCCTTCCGCGCTTCCTTCTGCCGCCTCTCCCGTCTCTCTTTTCACCGCTATGTTCGTCTCTCAAAATAAAGTCCGGCAGTTGCGGCTTAGGCTCAATCACAGCCGCTGCATCAGCCGTGTTTAAATGCAGCAACATGTCCCTGGAATAATGTATTCTGCCCGCCATGGAGCCGAACGCGTTTACTTCACAAAGAGCCAGAGGACAGATAGCAGCAGTGCGAGAAAGGGGAGGAAATCCATGTTGTAGATACCAGGGAGCTCTTCGCCATATATTCCACAAACACTCCAGGGCAGAAACGACACGGAGGATTTTATAAAAACATATAAAAGTACATAAAAACACACACACACGCACACGCACTATTTCACCAGCTGCCTGTCGCTGCGTGTGCATGCGCCCAAGTCATCATGAAAGTCTGTTGGATCGTTCTTAATCTGGCCCTTCACCCAGGACCAGTTTGTCTTGGGTGACCCTACCAGAGGCAAATTGTCTCGGACAACATAGCTTCTGAGATCACTTGGGCATGCAAACCCCCCACCACGATAAGGTGATGATCCATGAGGGGGTGTATGCATTAAAACACAAAAAATACACACAGTATTCAATCACAGCAGTATACAGAGTACCTGCTTGCATTGTGCAGAGCTAATCTTATCATTCCATCTTGTATTAATTGGCAATAAATTAAATAATTAAAGGCTCTGAATCAGTTCTTCACTTACCATGGTCTCCTTGTCTTTACCCACACATCATTGCAGTCAAGTAAATGATGTGGTATTAACATCTAAAGTTAAAAAAAGTACTCTGTGCACTGCTGTGACTGAATATTTTTGTGATTTTTTTTTTGTTTTGCTGCATACAAAGTAAAGTTGTCACATGTGATTGCAACTCAGTGCTGTGTTGCTATGGTAACTGTCCTTTAAGTGCCAAGAATTCTGTTCCAATGTATCCCCTCTATACAGGTAAAAGGCACTTGCTTTAACCACTTGCACTCCGTTGTTCCGCGGGCGGGCAAGTCTCTGCGTCCTAGGGCGCACGAGGGCGCACGAGAGCGCACTCGTGCGCCCTCGTGCGCATGACGCATGATAAGGATATTGATGGTGATGGTGTAGGTGGTGTGGCCTCCAAGCGCCACTGAAAAAAAATCTGCAAACACAGCTGCGAACAGATTAGTTCATCTGATTGACCTCTCATTCGACTAATAAGAGCCTTGAATTGGGTTTCTGAAACCTTGAAGAACCAATGAATGAAAACCTAGGAAGGAGGACCCGCCTCCCAACGCTTTGAATGCAGTGAGCCAATTGAAGCAGAGAAGTTCGTGAGCTGTTTTTTTTTAAGGCTGGGTGAAGACTGGCTGCTGCAGCGGATCAAAAAAGGACACAGGAAGAGCCCCACAGACCCAGCAGCATGGAGACCATCCACAAATGCAACCTGTGTGACAGGGAGTGCCATTCGTGGATCGGCATGTTCGGCCACAGACGGTGCTTATTTTGTATTGGTTCCAGCAGAGTAGACGTTATGATTTTCTTCCATGGTCATTATAGACCGACGGAGGCTGACGACGAAGGCTGAGTGACACACACGCCTTCGCCAGTCTTTTTTTAATTACTACTGTTATTTGTTTTGAAAAATCGTTCGCCAAAAACCGCAATCATGGAAGCACAAAACCGCAATAATGGAATTATGTTTTGATCAAGTTGCGAGACCAGAACCAGAGCGGACCACCGTCGCGTTCGTCTGACAATGAGGAAGACAAGTTCGCCAAGACTCCGCTGTGAAGAGGTAAGGTGTTATAAGCTAAATTATTCTCTATCCCTGAAAATTGTAATCCAAAATGACTTTTGACCGATCAGTAAATTACAGCTGTGCGGTTCACGAAGTCTGAAGTTTGTGCGCCGCGGTACAAGGGGTTGCTCGCAGTGTACAGGCTGTGAACGCCCCCCCACCCCCGCTATTCTTCTGCAGCGAGGGGGGGGGAGCCGCGGTGACTGCACTGCTGTCCTACATCACCACATAAGGCTAATCCGTTGTGTAGCGATGGCTGAAGTCCATCCTCTGTAGCGAGCAGGGGGGGGACAACCCCCCCCCCACACACACACAGTAGCGAGGGGGGGGGAAGCCGCTGTGACAGCGTTGCTGTGGAAACATGCAACGAGTGTAATCTGTCATGTAGCGAGGGCCGAACTCTGTCCTTGGTAGCGGGGGGGGGCGACCCCCCCCCCACACACACACACAGCCCTGAGTGTGACCTTTCCTTTGAGCCTAAAATGAAGCTTCTACATTGAATTATTCAAAAGTTACAGATGTTTTTCCAAACTGTGCCATTTGGCACAATTTGGCACAGTTCCAAAATGCCTGGGAACAGCCTGAGAACAAAGCTGTGCAAAATATTCATTTTTTGTGGTATTGTTACCAAATTTGGATCTCAGCTGGATAACACTTGGTTCTACATTTCTGTTGCATTTTCCAGCCGGATCGGACAGCTGTGTGTTATTTACAAGCATTTGTATCCAAAAAAACACTGTGTCCAAATTTTTTTTCTTCAAGTTCAGTATGTTTAGATGACTGTAACTCAGTGGCCGGAGCACGTAGAGAGATTATATTTTTTTTGCCAAAAAATTCAATGTGTTTTCTTTTAAATGAGACCAACCAGATGAAGATGCTGCAAAGGGTTGAAGAACAGCTTTCGATTTACTTTGGGCACGTTATTTTTTGGCATTTTTAGGAAAATTGCCCGGAGTGCAAGTGGTTAAGTGTTTGAACCCATTACATATCTACACATTCACAGTACTCCTCAACATTGCCTGCTATATCCAGGACAGCTGGATTTTCACTGATTTTGGTACAGGATGAAATACATTTGTGAAGACTTGAAATCTGCTGAAACTGATTTGATGCCCAGGCTTATATCGACTTGTCAGTTGTGTCATGTATGCTAAATTTGGAGGAAGCCTAAGTTGAATGTAATCTTTATGTTGCATGTATTTGGTAAGACTGTTGCCATTTAAAATAAAGTGACACAACTTCGTCAGCAATGTTAAAGCTTTGCTGCTCTGAAGCTGCTTTTGCCTCCCTGCTTCTTCCTCTCTCATTGTGGTGTCATACCAGCCCATTAAGATGAGCTTCTGATAGACTTGATATTCATTGTATCCACATTTTTCTGCATGATTAATGGTGCATGCTGGCAGCTAGACTTGTACTCGTGGTAATTCAGCTTATCTGCTTTAAATCAAACATTACAGATTAACAGGAATAAAAGCAACCCAGTCAGATGGCTGTGGGCAATTTTTGTTTTAAATAGCTGAAGATGACTGGACTGTTTATGTATTTGATTGTTGACACTGACAAGGAAAATACTTTCATAATTCTGATCCCTCTTGAATCTTTAAGAAATATTTTATTATTTTTTTTAAAATCAGGTTATAGGGAATATCTATCATCGTAAATCTCCCAGTAAACAAATGAAGGGAGAAACATAATTTTCTGCCTTTTTCACCCAGAGATAAATGTTTCAGCTCTTTAATGGAGCTGTCATTAGTGTCCACTTAACCTAAATGAGGAGTGTTTGTTCTCATTGTTTACTGAAATTAATGGAACCCATCACTTCTCTAAAAAACTGTTACTCTCCCTTAGAAGTGATAGTTTCTCTTGCTAATTTAGACTGTTGCTCTGCTATGACAACTGATCTTGCCGCTGTTGTTATGCACATTGATTGTATAGTTTTCTCTTTTAGAACATGAGCTAAAACTTCCAGCAGTCTGATTTCATTATTAATGCAAAATGTTGGTTTCAAAATGCTGCAGTCATCTTAAACAAACACCATGCTGACTCAGGGAGGTTCAGCAAATACATTAAATATACATATACCATTTATCAGCAATCACACATGGTATCATATTCTTCCCTTGTGGTTGTTGTGAAACAAAGATTAAGTATATCACACAAGTCTTTCCAATACACTAAAATGTATCTAAATGTATTTTTCAGGCAGCAGTATCAGAAGGTCCTATCCATGCTGTTTTAGGGGGACCAGAGCCAGATGTTGACACTGTAGCTGCAACACTGTGCTTGGCACTGCACCTTAGCCAGGTAAGAATTCAGCTTGTTTGTAGCCCAAAATCAGCTCATTACTTGTTACTGCACCTGTCATCCATCGGTTCATTCAAGAATTGTTACTCCTTAAAGGCTGTTGCTCAGCTGGTCATCAAACTTGTACGCATTGAGTCTTATTAAGCTTTAAAATAAATATTCAACACATAGCTTTATTATACAACATAAATAACTATAGTGGCAATTGACTGACATTTGAACTACCTATTTGGGGTGCACACATTTCCTTAACTTTGTCAGTTTTGCCACATTTAATTTGTCACATATAACTTTTTGACTCCCTGGGTGGTTGCTGCTGATGGAGGCTCCTGTAGCTTTGCTTAAATTGTGAAGCTCTAATAGTTGGTCTCTACCAAGTTGCTTTGATATTTTTGGTAAATTTTGCATTAAGTTTTTTAAATTCTTTTAATTTCCTTTTATCCCTTTATAGTTTGTCTAGTTTTTGTCTTAGTTTTGTTTCAGTTTATCTCCCTGGTGGATCTTAGTGGTTTGATCAGCCACTATATCCAGTATATTCCCCTCGGATCTGATTTTGGTAAGTCACTTTTTATTGCTCAGTTCTCTCAGTTGATGCCTTAGTTTGGTGTTAAGTTGACCCCTGAATAAACTGGGATTAACCACATTTTTTGGAAAGTTGAGTTCAATTTTTCTAGCTACACCCAAGCCTGATTACTGCCAGACCTGTTGAATCAAGAAATCACTTAAATAAAACCTGTCTGACAAAGTGAAGTAGGATAAAAGATCTCTTTAGATGGCATCATGCTGCCATCTAAAGAAATTCAAGAACAAATGAGAAACAACAATCCAGAACAACATCTAAAGAACTGTAGGCCTCACTTACTTCAGTGTGGTCACTGGTCCATGATTCAACAATAAGAAAGAGACTGGACAAAAATGGCATCCATGAGAGAGTTCCAAGGCAAAAACCACTGCTGACCGAAAAGAACACAGAGGCTTGTCTCACGTTTGTGAAAAAAAAAAGAAAAAAAAAAAACATCTTGATGATCCCCAAGACTTTTAAGAAAATTTTCTGTGAACTAATGAGACAAAAGCTGCATTCTTTTGGAAGGCGTGCTTCCTGTTACATCTGGCGTAAAACTAACAGCATTTCATGAAAAGAACATCATACCAACAGTCAAACATGGTGGTGGTAGTGTAATGGTCTGGTGCAGCTTTGCTGCTTCAAGACCTGGACGATTTTCCGTAATTGATGGAACCATGAATTCTGCTGTCTACCAGAAAATCCAGAAGGAGAATGTCCATCCATCAGTTTATGACCTCAACCTCAAGTCCTCCAATGTGGCTGAATTAAAGCAATTTTGCAAAGAAGAGTGGCCAAAATTCCTCAACAGTGATGCAAAAGACTCATTGCCAGTTATCACAAATGCTTGATTGCAGTTATTGTCGCCAAGGGTGGCACAACCAGTTATTAGGTTTAGGGGGCAATTACCTTTTCACACAGGACCAGGTAGGTTCACATAGCTTTTTTCCCTTAATAAATGAAATCATCATTTAAAAACTGCATTTTGTATTTACTAGAGTTATCTCTAATATTAAAATTTGTTTGATCATCTGAAACATTTAAGTGTGAGAAATATGCAAAAGTATAAGAAATCGGGAAGGGGCAAATACTTTTTCACAGCATTGTATCTGCTTGGTCCCTCACTGTAATCCTTTATACAGCTCACTGATAATTTTTTGTTATGACTTGTTGCTGTTAGACCTCTGTTAAATGTTATAAGTTGAACTGAGTAAATACAACTGAATTAAACAAAAATTCTTTCTATCTTCTTTTCAGGCTGTAGAGCAACAATATCTGATTATTTTGAAGGGAGTGATTATTTTCAATACCCACTTTAATGTTAGCCATTTTACATTTTTTTACAAAATATTATGGTGCATATAGCATTTGGCAGTGATCAACATTTAAAAACCCTAAAAATGGATCCTATATTATGTAGTCTGCTTTCATTGGTACAGTAAAAAAATGTACTCATTCAAAGAAACATTTTTATGCATTCATGTTGTGGCTCAAAAAATGTATGAGAACATCTAATTCTACTTCATTTTGTCTGCATGTGCTCCAGGAAGGATCATCAGGTGGAGTGTGTGTGCCTGTGCTGTGCGGATGCCGATGCGACTCGGCGTTACCTGAGGAGACGGTGAGGTATCTGCAGAAGGTGAACATTTGTGAGGGCTTGCTACTGTGGCAGGACGACATCGACCTTCTGAAGCTCCATCATGCCAAAAGACTCTCACTCATACTGCTGAGAGACGGACTGCTTGACAGGTGAATGTAAATCGCATCCACACCAAAAATCTGTCATTTAAGCAAGCTACAAACATGTTTCCCAGGTGTGGGGTGAGAATTTCTATTTCTTCATTCAGAAATTAGATTGGGAGCTGGAGATTGATTTGGGGTCTTTATGTGTCCATCCCATGACCCAAAAAATAGTTATGCAAATGCCTTATAATGTCAGCCATCCATATCCTTCCATCCCCGTCCCCTCCCTCTCCCAGTGCTGAGTACTCCACTTTGGAGTCCACCATCCTGCAAGTGGTCCATCATGAAGGGCAGCAGGATGCACCGGATGATGGGGCATCGTCCGCGGTGACGACAGTCGCCAGGGAGATTCTTCAAGGGGCAGCAGAGCACATCAGAGCAGCACTGGGGGAGATTCTTGGAGGTAAGGGAATCACAGGCACGCTCCCCTCCCCGGGGGGAGTAATGGGGCGATGAAGGAGGACACACACAAATCCCTTGACATGACTCGCTTAACACCCACCAGGAGAGATGGAGAAAGAGAGAGATGAGGGGTGGTGAATGAGAGGAAAGAGGAGCTCAGAGAGACACACACGGAGTGCCATAATATGACTTTTTTCATGTTAGTCTGGTAAGTTGTTTTTCTTTATGTCAGGCCAGTTTGTATTTTTTGCCCTCCAAAGTACAAAAAGTTTTTACAAGAAAAAAAAAAAATCTGTAAACTTTAAAATAGTTTTGACAAAACAAAAGCCAATACTTCTGGCTGGAGTATTAATGAAATGGGCGTAAGAACCATTTCAAATTTAGAGTTGTTTGAAAGAACAGCTCTCACTCTGGCTGAACTTTAACAGCTAATGAATGCGTAGATGGAAGGTGCCGTTACAAAAGTGAAAAGCTAATGTTCTCTCTGAATGGTTACTGCTTTAGCTAAAAAAAAAAATGGCAAAAGGTAATGGCAAGCTTTATATCTTATTTGTTAGATGCTAAATTAACTTGTCTGATATAGAAAACATAAATATACAGAGGCTTATGTTGGTGAGCTTACACAGATTACCAGAAAACTGATCAAGCAGCTGAACAGGTTCCTCAGTAAAGTTGCTGTGTGACGGTTCAGCTGCAGAAAATGATTGATCTCTATTCAATAGCGTTCTGCTGCTTCTCTCCTTCTACTATCATTCAGTGTTATTTACAGTGAGACAGGGAATGAACAGAAGAAAAGTGAATTAAGGTGGATGGAGAAAAACGGCAGAGTAAAATGCAGGCTCAGAGGCAGAGAAGAAAAGGATGAATAAAGCAGGAGAATGATGTACTTTACTTCTCATATTTCTTGTGGAGAGTCCTTTGGACAGTGCATTTTCAGTTTCATTGATTCCTAAACAGGCCAGTAGTCCGGCTCTGTTCCTAAATTGCACAACCACTGCAGAGAGAAGTATTACAGTGGGTGCAGAGAATGTTTTGTTTTATGCAATACATCAATGACCATGTTTACATGGTCACGAGTAAACCGATTACAATCGGCTTTCTGGAGTTACCTGATTATTCAAACTGTCATGTAAACAGAGTAATCTGATTACCTTTATCAGTTAAAGGCTATTATCGGTTTATGAGAAAATGAATTAACACACTTAGTTTATTTGCCCAGTAAACAGTTTACTTGGTGCATGTAAACACCATAAGCCGTTTATTACCTTTATCGGTTTACTCCAGTAATCAGTTTACTCGTGACCATGTAAACAGGGTCATTGTATTGCTTTGTACTGGTCACTAGCTATTAAGGGTTTCTGAAAGATATTGATGGATACTCTTGTAAGCTGGCTGACTCAGTCCACATCTGTTCTGTAATTTTTCTGCTTGAACTACTGCCTCCACAACCCGGACCTCCGGAAAAGTGGTAGAAGATGGATGGATGGATGGAAATTTTTGGGAGTGTTATTCGATGAACAGTTAAGCTGGAAACCTCATATAAAACATGTTACAAATAAAATATCTAAATCTATTGTGGTTTTATGCAGAGCTAAAGCCCTGGTGACTCAAGACTCGCTCTATTGCTTGTGTTGCTCACTTATGGCTCTGTATTTGACTTGTGGTGTGGGGATCTGGGGAAACGGATATAAAACATCAACTAAACCAATGATTGTATTATGAAAGGCAAGAAGAATTATATATATATATATATATAGCAAAATGTCATGATTCAACAAACCCACTATTTATTAGTTTAAATATTCTCAAATTCAGTGAACAAAGACTTCAAAATCTTGCAAATTATGTACAAGATAAAAAATAAATTGTTACCAGCCAGTGTCCAAGATTTGTTCAATTTGAGAGAAATATTAACTTTTCAAAGACCAAAAATAAGAACAAGTGTAAAAAAACAGTTTTTCTGTTTGGGGAGTAAGCGTGTGAAGCTGAAATTATGTTCCACATTAAACAAGTTTAAACGATTAGTAAAAGATACATTAGTTAAAAGTTAGGAAATTATTTGAGTTATTGTTGTGAAAATTGTTTGATTTTGTTTGCTGTGAAAATACTTAATTTTGTTTGATTGCTATGAAGATATTCAAACTAGATGTGAAAATATGTAATTTTGTTTGTTTTGTAGTGATTCTCTATGTTCAGTAAGAGGGTTAGACATATATAAGCTTTAGCTTCAGTCTAAACCCTTTCTGTCAATTTGACCATTATGTTTTTCTTTTATTAATGGATTTTATTTATCTTCTTTTGTGGCAGATGGAAATAAATTAAATAAATGAAAAAATAAAATGAAAAGTAATCTTGCTAACTCATTGTGAGAAGATAGAGCCTTGGCGGAGGTATGCACTCTAGGATCATCACCAAAATGTAATGGGTTCCTCTATAGCCCAAGGACCACCTCTGGTGAAAATTTCATGAAAATCCATCCAGTCATTTTTGTGTAGGCCTGCTGCACAAATACAAACAAGGGCCTTGGTGGAGGTATGCACTCTCAGAGCATCAGCAAATCTAATGGGTTCATCCTTAGACCAAGGGCCACCTTTGTTGAAAATTCCATGCAAATCCATCCAGTAGTTTTTGTGTAAACTGTCAAACCGACAAGCAAACACTGGCAAAAACATAATCTCCTTGGCGGAGGAAATAAGATGGTCAAATATACTTACTAAAAGTTGCTAAGTTGAAACTGGGACACTTTGTAAAATTAACCAAACAACAGGTACAGTATGTCATTTGTCAAAGGATACCAATGGAAAATAACTGGGGTTGTGTAGTAGGCACAGACAAGCATTTTTAGCTCATTCCAGCTAAGCCAAAAGGAGCTAATGTGATAATGTGGCAGCCGTCATCCATCCATCTGTTCGTCCACATTTTACAGGAGTCGCTACTCCTCCTAGGCATTTGCCCTGATGCTCACCAAACTCACTTGCAGTGATCCTCATGTGGGTCTGCATTTGGGTTGTGGTCAAGGTCAAAGGTTAGGAGATCTGGGCTTACGTGATTTCAGAAAAATCACTACCCCTTCTAGGAAATTTCCTCAATGGGCACCAAACTCACTCACAAGGATCCTCAGGAGAGTCTACATCCAGGTTGTGCTCAAGGTCATTGTCAAAGGTCAGGAGATTTGGGCATTTCTGATTTCACAAAAAACATGATTCCCTCCCCCCCCACGTCATTGACATTGACCTTAAGTGCATCCTAGATGAGTCTTCAGTTAGTCTGTGCTTAAGGTCAAGGTCAGCAGTCAGAACATCCGAGCACTAGGCGTGAGTTCGTCAGGCTGGAATGACCTACTCCATCATTGTCAATCTGGTTAAAAGTACTGTGTTTGGTGGCTGTTTTTTTTTTTTTTCAGCTAAAGTTAAGTAACACTTACTGATGGGGCAGCAGTGGCTCAGGAGGTAGAGTGGGTTGTCCAATAACTGGAGGATTGGGGGTTTGAATCCCACTCTCCCCAGTCATCCTGCTGTTGTGTCCCTGGGCAAGACACTTCACCCACCTTGACTCCAGTGTCCATGACACTGGGTATGAATGTGTATAAATGTTTGGTAGTGGTCGGAGAGGCTGTTGGTGCAGATTGGCAGCCACATTTCCATCAGTCTGCCCCAGGGCAGCTGTGGCTACAGAAGTAGCTTACCACTATCAATGTCTGTCTGGAGTGAATGAATAATGGACTCACTGTAAACGTTTTGAGATGTCACTTGACATGTAAAGCACCATATAAATCTAATCCATTATTATTATATTATGAATGGAAACTAGAACTTGTAAGTTGCTCTCATATGTGTATTTGTGTGTCTACAGAGGCCTTGAAACTGCAAAGAGAAGCTTTCTGGATCAAGCATGGCCATCAGTCAGCAGAGCTGGAGGAGCTCATTAGATCCCTGGAGCAATGGAGCAATGTCACTGAGGGTCAGTGCAGTCAAGGTATACTACATGGTGCATAAAGGGACTTTTATTTGAAAACACAGACTGCTGAGATGATCAAGTTAATTGAATACAAATGCATACAGACCCTCATCTTTCTTTGCTCACTGTATGACACAAATTCTTTTCTAGTTTATATTTATGGTTTACATGCTGTTGTCATTCTGATTAAGTCATATAATGCCCTCAAAACAGACAAAAATGAGCATAGCATTTTCATACCAGTTAAAGATAATATGTCAGGAAATATTAAGCTCACTTTGTTACCAAAATTAGTTTATAGCAGCTCCCCAGTTTGGAATGCTACCACTCACACCTTTATAATATTAGACTCAATGATTAACCCAACTCTTGGACTTTGAAGGCAGGAGGAGAACCTGGGGGGAAAAAAAGCAGGAACAAGGGGAGCATACAAACCTCATATAGAAGCAACCAAAGTATGAGATTTGAATTCAGAAATTTCTAGCTCAGAAGAAAAAGTTCTGAACACTTTAACACTTTAGGTGTATCCTCTTCTTTTAAAGGGTAAATCAGGTGTAAGGAGACAACTGTAGAGTAGGCCAGTCAAAAGTGAAATTTGACAGGTTGTAACTACATGCATATTAAGTTTTTCAAAAAGGTGATTTAAACTTATTTAACATAGTTATTGACAGCGTCTGATGAAGTGTCCAGTTATATTCAAGCTCTAAATAAATTGGCTAATCATTTAGCATGATGCTTTTCATTTGACCCATAACATAAAAGTAAAGTCCCTCTTTGCTTTAGAACTACTCAAGAATAAGTAAGAGTACTGACCAAAACATCACCTGAAAAAGAAAGTATCTACTAAGAAGATTTTTTTTGAGTAGTTAGTAACTTTGGTATGCTTTTATTAGCTCATTCTGTTAAAGGTGAAAATGCACCAACATTGATCCTCACATGGGTCTGCAACCAGGTTGTGCTTGAGGTCAAGGTTTACGTGAAAGGTCACAAGCCACGAGTACATGTCATTTCAGCTTTTGGTAGGCCTATATATATACATGTATGCAGAGATCTCGAATTGTGTTCATTGGGCTGAATGTTGCTAATAGTCTGTTCCTTTTGAATAATGATCAGACTAAAGTGTTTGTCTGAAGAAAGTATGATGATGCAATCTACACTGCATTCCAAATTATTATGCAAATAGGACTTTAGTGTCATAAACATTCAATTTTCTGTTTTTCAATTAAACTCATGGATGGTATTGTGCCTCAGGGCTCTTTGGATCACTGATATCCATCTCAGACACCTGTCATAATTAGATCGCCAGGTGAGCCCAATTAAAGGAAAACTACTTAAGAAGGATGTTCCACATTATTAAGCATGCCACAGGTTTCAAGCAATATTTGAAAGAAAAAGGATCTCTCTGCTGTTGAAAAGTGTCACAATGCCTTGGACAAGGTATGAAACATTAGATATTTCATGAAAACCTAAGCGTGATCATCGTACTGTGAAGAAATTTGTGGCTGACTCAGAGCACAGATGGGTTCATGCAGATAAACGCATAATGAGGCAGGTTTCTGCCAGACAAATTCATCAGCTTAAGAGAGCAGCTGGAAAAATGCCTTTACAAAGCAGCAAACGGGTATTTGAAGCTGCTGGTGCCTCTGGAGTCCCGCGAACCTTAAGGGGTAAGATCCTCCAGAGGCCTGCAGTTGTGCATAAACCTACTATTCGGCCACCCCTAATCAATGCTCACAAGCAGAAATGGTTGCAGTCGGCCCAGAAATACATGAAGACTAATTTTCAAACAGTCCTGTTTACTGATAAGTGCCGTGCAACCCTGGATGGTCGAGATGGATGGAGTAGTGTATGGTTGGTGGGGGGCCACCATGTCCCAACAAGGCTGCGATGTCAGCAAGGAGGTGACAGAGTCATGTTTTGGGCCAGAATTATGGAGAGAACTGGTAGGCCCCTTTAGGGTCCCTGAAGGTGTGAAAATGACCATGGCAAAGTATAGAGTTTCTGACTGACCACTTTCTTCCATGGTACAAAAAGAAGAACCATGCCTTCCGTAGCAAAATTATCTTCGTGCGTGACAATGCATCATCTCATGCTGCAAAGAATACATCTGTGTCATTGGCTGCTATGGGTATAAGGCTGCGTGTCCACCAAACGCGTTTTTTTCAGCTTTGGGTGGTTATTTTCCATTCATTTTCTATGTAGTCCAGTGTTTACAGCGCTGAGCGCCCACGGCGCTGAAACGCTCTCGGCGGTGGCCGTTTTTTGTCGCGGCGCTCAGAGCTGAGAAAAGTTCAACTTTTCAGAGACTGCAGCTGAGCTCGTCAATGTCGGACCTAAGCAGCCAATCATAACTGCTGCTTGGGCGGAACACAGGACACCGGTACTCGTCTGTACTCAGACTCCTGCTTTCCGTGTCATCATATTTCACATCCAGAGCTGCTAAAACACGTTTCCTGTCCATTGTTATTTAGAGACTGCTATTAAAAAATCAGAAGAAAGTCTGACCATAGGAAAGTGAAAGTGTTGAGCTGAGAGTGACAAGCTGTTGCTGGGATACAGGGCACAGGCTTTTTTTCCCCTTACAGCATCATGCACAAACGCTGAAAAAAAAAATGCTCAGGGCAGTCGGGTGACAAAAAACGCGTTTTGTGGACACGCAGCCTAAAAGGAGAGAAACTCATGGTGTGGCCCCCATCCTCCCCTGACCTCAACCCTATTGAGAACCTGTGGCACATCCTCAAGCAAAAGATCTATGAGGGTGGGAGGCAGTTCACATCAAAACAGCAGCTGTGGGAGGCTATTCTGACATCTTGCAAAAAAATTCAAGCAGAAACTCTCCAAAAACTCAAGTTCAATGGATGCAAGAATTGTGAAGGTTATATCAAAGAACGAATCCTATGTTAACATGTAACTTGGCCTGTTAAGGTGTTTTTGATTGAAATGGCTTTTGATTTCAGTAAATATGACCTCCTAATACTGCAAATTCAACAAATAACCTTTTTCAGTTCTTTACAACCAATAAAATCTTTTGAAACGCTGTTGTGCATAATAATTTGGAACAGTGTATTTTGAGTTTTTTTTTAAATTTTTGCAAAAAAAAAAATAGTTATTATTGGGAGGTTTGTTCAATAAAGTTTGAATTATGCTCTAATGGTTGATGACTTGAAAATTATACTGACTGTCATTTGCCTCGACTATTTAGGAAAATCAGACAAATTTGGAATGTGGTGTACATGCATCATCTAATATAAAATCAGCTCTTTTCCTATAAAGAAGTAGTGGGCAGAAGTAAATTAAATATTTCCTGGGTCAATAGAAGAGCAATAATTTCAAGACTCATTTTAGGGAAATTGAGTTGTAAGTCCACAAAAAGAGGTAAAATGTAGTCAGATTATTACCATTGTTAATCCGTCCATCCATCCATCTTCTTCTGCTTAATCCCTTTTGAGTCGTGGGGGGTGGGGGGTGTATCCAGGGTACACCCTGGACAGATTGCCAGTCCATCACAGGGCCAACATAAAAAGACAGACAACCATTCACTCACAGTCATACCTAAGGACAATTTAGAATCCCCAGTTGATGCCAATTAACCTAACTTGCATGTTTTTGGCATGTGGGAGGAAACCGGAGAAATCCCAGAGTAAACCCATGCAGACACGAGGAGAACATGCAAACTCCACACAGCTCACTGTTGGCCGGGGGCTAATCAACCGTATAATCGAGCTCACTTCTAAATGGTCTTAGCATTTTCATTAAGTCACGTTATCCATTAAGGACTTAAATCTGCCAGATGAAGTCAGATTTCGTTGTTGCTTTTGATCTGAAAACAGAGGAACATTTTGGTCTACCACTGTCTTGCTTGTAAGTCACAGCCCAGCTGGTATTTTATTATAATTGAATCTTCAGAATTTGGTTACATACTCAACATAAATTAGCGAAATCAAAAGTAACACAGATGATGACAATCCTTTCCTCACAAATGTACTCAAATATTTCTTCTGTAAAAAACAAAAACAAAACAGAGTGGTGGCTCGTGGTAGAGCATCTGCCCCACAACCGGGAGGTCATGGGTTCAAGCCCCGGCTGGGTCATACCAAAGACCATATAAAAATAGTACTTCCTGCCTTCTAGCTTGGTGCTCAGCATAATAGAATGGGGGAAGGGAAAGTTGTTTGTGGCATAGCAGCGGCCCCTCTTATTCTAGATGTGATTAACATTGTAGATAGGAGAAACATAATTTTGTTCTACTACTGTACAAGAGTAAAAAGTATCTTACAGTAAAGGTACTTTGTAAAGTACAATTTTGTTAAAAGTTGAGCACATACAGAGGAAGTAGTTACTATACTGGCAATTACATAACTAAAATACATTAATCTTCATGGTATATTGATGTTTGAGTTCTATAATTAATAATAAAACTATTAATATCTCACTAAAAGAAAAAAGAAGGCTAACAGGAGAATTAGCAGTCAGTCAAGCTCTGTGTGCTCGTCTGACTAGTCTGTCTACTTTATGACAACTGGACTCTTAAATCAGCAATTAGGCTGCTGCTGCATTCTCTCAGTTAATTGTGACTACTTTGGAGGGCATTTATACTTATGTTTCTTTTTCTACTGTCTGTTGTGAATTCATTTTTATCATTTTGTGTGTGTTTCATAATAGTTAGTCTGTTTGTGTGTGTGCTGACTGGATTTAGACTTGATGCAGCTGCTGACTTTGAACCTGAAGGAGTTCTCTGATGGAGAGATCACCATAGCCCTGACGTCTCTCACCACGGACAAAGGGGTAACTATAAACCCTCATGGCACTATTACACAATTAAAGTCTATATACTGAAGTAAAAAATTGCCATTTATGGGGACTAATCCTAAATTTTGGGTTCACCTCACAATTTTATGTCCCTCTAGCTTGATACAAACATGTCTCTCAATACAAATATCCTTATAAGAGCGGTAGTACATCAGCCTTATGTAGATGAATGTAGAAAAGAGGTACCTGTTGGGAGCTGAGCAGAATAGTTTGTTTTCTGAAATAGAAGAAGCCAGTGCTGCTAGATCTGTCACATTAGTGAAGAGAAGTTAAAAAAAATATAACTTAATTTTGTCTAAGCCTGTCATGGTATCACATTTTCACTGCATGGTTATCATGGCAGGAATGTATTCCCGTAATTGCATTATAACATCAACAGCAAATATGAAAAAAATTAAAATTTATAATCCTATCTGTCAAATTGATCTTTGCATGTTTTCCAAAAGACTGAATATATACATAACTGTACAAAAAGAATGGCTCTTAACTGAGCAGAGGACCAAAAGGTTATGCATGAGCCACATAATATATCGTCATATTTCAGCTATAGCAAACAAACACCAACTAACTCAAACTATCATGGTGAAGTCTGACAAAAGAATGATGTGAAGGTGGGTGACCAGGTTGGACATTTGATGCAGACTGGGGACTCTAATCTTAGCTGACTGTCACTTTCATGAAAACCAAAACTCTTTCATACTAATGATTTGACTTTTTTAGAGTGCTTGGGGAATTGGGATCCATCTTCTGTCTCCTACAGTATACAGTATCTCAGCATTGTTATCCACAAACTCTGGTTAGCCCATGCATTTGCTAGCTGGCAGCATTGGTAAAACTTTATAACAAAGTCTATGAAGTACTGTGAAATTACAGTGCACTCCTTGTGTGCTTTCAGCAGGGCTGGGCAATATGGCCTAAAAATAAAATTCCAGTTTCTTTTATGCCACATTAGATTTGATTTTTTTTGTTGATATGTTTGATTGAAGAGAATAAAGTGCAAACTAAACATTTTTTTATATTAAAGGTTTTCTCAAACAAAGATGAATCCACACATTTCCGATTAATAAAGCGCCAACTTATCTTTTTATAAAATTACCTTTTAAGGGTGGGGGAGGGGGTTAGAGCTGGAGGCTACCATATTTACTCTGTGAATGGGAAAAGCAATTTTCACAATATTATTTTTTTTTAGATTGTCCAAACTAACAAAATACAATTTTGATTTAAATTTGATTTATTGCCCAGTCCTAGTTTCAGTGAAAATACTGGTACATATACAGATGTATGCAGATGACGCAGTAATAGTCCCACCTGCAAAAAACACACAAGAAGCCGCCTGTATTCTTACAACAACGATGACTCTAATCCATGACTGGCTTAAAAATTTATGTCTCCTACTAAATGCTAAAAAACTGTTTGTATGATGTTTATCAAACAACCATCAAATATTACAAGCGCAAACATTTTCTTATAAGGGGAGGAGCTGCAATTAGTCGAGGAATTTAAGTACCTTGGCGTGATTTTAGATTCCTAATTAACCTTTAAAAAAACACATCAAAAAAATCTCAAACATAATCAAATTCAGTTTGAGAAATTTTAAACAAAGTAGACCATTGCTGACAGTTAATGCAGCCAAAATGTTTCTGCATGGAATGATCTTCTCACACAATGATTACCGTTGTACCAACTGGTCACTCACTGGTGTAACAATAATCAAACCCATTGAATCCTTATACAAAAAAGTCATAAAAATCTTTGATAAGGAAGATCCCACACATCGCTGTTGTCACATCTAGAAGAAATACATTTTTCTGTCTCTTGAAAATGATAAAACTCTCAAATTTTCCTATTCAATTTATAAAATATTAAATGGCTATGCACCACCCCTCCCAGGAGAATATGTTAAACAGAACTGTCACTGGTACAACCACCAGAGCAATCACTAGAGGAGACTGTGAGGTCCCCCACAGATGCACCACATTTGCTCAATCTGTGCTATCAGTGAGGGGCACCAAGATCTGGAATAATATACCATCTGCAATCAGAGAACGTACCACACTAAACACTTTTAAGACTCATTTTAAAAATTGGCTTTTAAACAACCAAAACTGTACCCAGATGTTCTTCTCATGTGCGATTGTTTTTGTGACCCGCTGGGGGACTACACATGCAAATTAGCAGTATTGCTAAATCTGGCATACTTACATTTGTATTAATGTTCATTAGTATGTAATGCCCCTTTCAAATAAACATTAAACTAGCAGCCCAAACTAGAAAAACAGTGTTAACAGAGTGTAATATCTTGGTAACAAGCCATGGCTGGCCAGGGTTCAGGGCTGTGTTCTCCAGGTATTTTGCTCTTTAGTGATTACTCTGAAATTACCCTGTACTTACAGTGTGCCGAGCTGTGTTATCAAGGTATTTTGCTTATTAGTTATTACTTCAAAATTACTGTACCTTGTACTTACGGAGCCCACCCTGTAAGTACCAGGTAATTTCAATTTAATTACTAATAAGTATAAAATACCTATATAACACAGTCAGGGCTTGACATTAACAATTCGCCAACCCGCCTCTGGCGGGTGGATTTCATTTGTGGTGGGTAAGACAGCCACTCCCACTAGCCACTTTGGCAGGTCTAGTTTTCTCAAGCAACATCTAAATAATAAGCCTATGTCAGTGTGAGACTATGAAACTACAACTCCCATAAGCACTATCTGCGCACACACAGTATATTCTCATTGGTCCATTGTTGCTCACCAGCAGCAGGAGAAGATGCGGACGGAGTCCGTGCTGGTTACAGGTGAAGGCACCGACGGTCTGCTCTGCAGTTCAGTTCATTTTATAGCCAGTCTGCAGAAATGGCAATGAACAGACAGCGGCCACTCTCAGCGGTCAGATCATGGGGACAGCTGCCCCTGATCCCCCATTGTCTCAGCGACGAGAATAACCTCTGCTCTCTCCCCTCACATTAGCTCCTTCCTCTGTGGTTAAATATGATTATTTTTAGAGCAAGAAGCTCCCATTAGTTGTACAAATTTAAGTTTTCGTATGACTGAGAGGAAAATTGACTAAAGTTTATGTTGCTGTAAAGAGCAAATGAAGCTTCTTCTGAGGTGAACTTTTGTTTATCTTTGATTATCTATGATATCTGGGATGTGCAGCTATTTCATGGAGGTAAAACTCCTAATTATGTATTTTTAATGTGCTGGTGCAGGGGTGTCAAACATATGGCCCATGGGTGTCGAACTTTCCCTCTGTGAATTTACAGCTTTCTTTTTAGTAAATTTCTGACTTTTGTAGTGATTAGAATTGTTCATGTAAATTTAAGACATTTTTCTCTTTAAGATTAGACTTTTTTCCTCATCAGTTTTTTTTTTTCCTGGTGAAAGCAGGTAGTGTAGATTTAGATTAAATCCATCAGCAATTACTAATGACATCGTGCAGCCCTGAAGAGGTGTCTCAATTCAACCCCTACCTCTTGGCCTTTGATTTCAAGGGCCAAAGGGTGGGAATAGGCAAAGGGTAGGAGGTACAAATGAGAATTGGGACAGACCCCAAATCTACCTGTACTTTACTCTCATATTGCAAATATTTTCTCAACTGTTTTACACTATTTAGTGCTGTTAATAACTAGTGTTTCTCTTGCTATTTTTATGTATGTATAAGGGTCATTTACATTTAAAAAGGTTGTAAATTTAATTCAAGTAAAAGTTAGCAAGCAATAGTCAAATTTGATCATATTAAACCTAATTTTCCAACAACAAGATTGTGACAGGTGAAAAGGCTGAGTGACTAGTAACTGGAAAATTACTAGCCACGGTGGCTTGTGAGCAAAAAAGTTAAAGTGAAGCCCTGAACACAGCCCAGAAACCTGTAAGTACCGGGCAGTTTTGGGGTAGTTATGAAATTAGACCCCAGCAAGTACTGGGTAATTCTGGAGTACTTGCATTGAATATTGGTTTGAACAATTAAACTTGTCTCAAGCATAGAATATGCAAAGTTCTTGATAACAGCTGCAAAGTACCTACATGGGAAATACAGAGTACTTGTATGATAAGTATATGTAGTTGTAAGGTAACAACAAAATATTTATTTTAAAAAACAGTGCTTATTACCTTGATATTACACTGTACTAACACTGTTTTACACTAGTACTTTCTCTGAAAGTACACAAAAAGTGCATTGTAATTTCACAGTACTTCATGGGCTTTGTTGGTTATGAAGTCTTACCATGCATCTTTTTATCCCCCGCCAGTCGAAGCCCAAAGGGGTCGAAGACCAAAGGGGGATTATGTTATGGAGCAGTTCATCTGTCCATCTGTCTTTCCCACTTTTTTGAAATGTGCATGCTGCCGTACATATGCTTTTTTGTTCCGATTGTTTTGAAGCTTAGTATCAGGGTTTGATGTACACTGATGATGCACATATTGCAATTTGACTCTGATCTGATAACCTTGAGGTCAAGGTCAGAGGTCAGATTTTCCCTAAATCTTGTAAACGCAATAACTACTGAAACACATTATGTAGGCTTTTCAAATTCATACAATAGTTGCATCTAATACACATCTTGGATGACTTACTCTCACCTGACTATGGGTTTGGGATCAAAAGGTCAAGGTTAACATTCCATTTGCAGTATTACTATAAAATGAGTAAAGCTAGGGCCACCAAACCTGGTACACAGGTTCATCTTGGACTCCTGACTTCTGGCTATGGGTTTGGGATCAAAGGGTCAAGGCCAACATTCCTTATGCCCTATTACTGTACAACAAAATAGCTCAAGTAGGTTCATTTTGTCTTCTTTTAATTAGTTACCTTTTGTTCTTATTAAAGACAAAAATAGAAAGAAGATGTTTTTACCTTCTTTACATGTTTTGACTGTTTACTGCAGCCTTTGTCAGAAGTGTCAGCTGACTGCTGCGAGGTGTCATTTTATCAGCTGACTTTCGTAGGCGGGGCCAGCCTAGCAGACCTGTCAGATGCACTGAGCCGGCCCCACTTTCCGCCGTCCGATGGTCTCTGGAGAATGTAGTCCCTGGGACCACACACAGGCCCATTCGCCACACACAAGCGAGACTCCAGAGACCATCGGACGGCGGAAAGCGGGGCCGGCTCGGTGGATCTGACAGGTCTGTTGGGCTGGCCCCGCCTACGAAAGTCAGCTGATAAAATGACACCTCACAGCAGTCAGCTGACACTTCTGACGAAGGCTGCAGTGAACAGTCAAAACATGTAAAGAAGGTAAAAACATCTCCTTTCTATTTTTGTCTTTAATAAGAACAAAAGGTAAATACTGTACAACGAGTAATGCTAGGGCCACCAAACTTGGTACACAGGTTCAGCCTGTGACTCTGAAGAGTGACTATGGTTTGGGGATCGCAAGGTCAAAGGTCAACATCAAAATGGCTTATAAACTAACAACAAAGAAAGCTAGGGTCACCAAACTTTCTACAGAGGTTCACCTTGACTATGGGTTTGCGGTCAAAAGGTCAAAGGTCAAGGTTATCATTCCTTATGCCCTCTTACTATAGAAGCTCTCTAGGTTCACCAAAGTTGCTTCACAGGTTCACCTTGGGATCCTGACCAACAGCTATGGGTCGTATACAACTATTTTTATTGTATATTCATGGATGATAGGTTTATCAGGATTTGGTTCTTTCCCAATAATTGTATGGAAAAGCTGAAAACTGCTTTCCTTCAGTAACGTGTTGGAATGTTGGAGGTGAGAGATACTGCACTCACGCACACTACCCCCCCCCATCCCGGTGACAATGCAGGATTAGAAATATTTTAAAAAGTTGTGAATAATCATGTTATTATTACCTCCAAGTAAGTAAATGTGATGGGGCAGTTTGTATTTTTAGCAGGATTATGCAAAAACTACTGGACAGATTTTGATAAAATTTTCATCAAAGATAGCCCTTAGGCTACAGATGAACCCATTAGATTCTGGAGGTGACCCAAGAGTGCATACCTCTGCCAAGGCCCTATCTTATCATCATATGTTTAATATTAACACAGGAGCAGTATCACTTTTTTTAATCATTCTTATTGTCAGTACCCCTAATCTTGATGTAACAGTCCTTGGTGGAAAATGTCCGGTACATGCTCCACATTGTTTGACAACAATGGCATGTACTTAAATATCATTTGAAATGCTTGATTGCTCCTCAGAAAATCTGGTTTTGAGCACCTTTAAGCTTTAACTTAACCAGTGGATATGATTCATACATGTAAATGGTAAATGGCATTCACTTATATAGCACTTTTTCTCATCTCTGGATGACCAAAGCGCTTTACAGATCCTGCTATCCACCCATTCACGTACACATTCACACACTGATGGCAGTAGAGCTGCCATACACACACAGGCGTTAGCCTGGCCACCAGGAGCAACTGGGGGTTCAGTGTCTTGCTCAAGGACACTTCGACACACAAACTGCAGACAGAGCGGGAAACGAATCCATGACCCTCCGACCAGTAGTCGGTCACACTACACCTGTGCCACGGCCGCCCCCATGTCATGTTTAGTGTGCTGATAATGAAAAAAATGCAAATTTATAAGAATATTACTTCATCAGACTGGGCAATTTGACCTTTTAAATAAGCATCACGGTTCTTTGAACCTTTCATGTTGGTTTTGTTTTTTTTGTTTTTGTCCCTCGTTTCTTCTCCCTTATAGTTCACTGACATGGCTCGTAATTAAGCAATATTACACAGTGTGTGGCATCAATGAATATATTACTGCAGTGATTCGATAGTAAATGAGCATAATAGAATAATTTCACACACATGTAACCAAATTAAATATTGTTCATGCAGAAGTCAGTGTTCATAATACATACCTCTTGAGGGTTTGTGGATCACAGGACTCACAGTGGTGGCTAATTAGTTTGTTAGCTACATTGGGGGAGTCCTTTACGTAGTGATGATTATGTCATCACCACATAGGGATTAGAAGTCTCGGACTGGGTTCTTGCATCCAGCCTCATGTTTTCCATTTTGTCATTCATTTCCCTCTGAAAAATCAGTTGATCTGACGTGGTTAGCGGTAAGCGGCTAAAAGTGATTTAGCTATGGGACATTTACATGTTAGTTTGAGTGCACTTCACTCACTATTCTTTGGCATCTTAAGATGAAATAAAGAGTCACTCATCACATACTATGTGGATGGACACCACATTTCTTTTCAACACAAGCTGTTTTAATTTTCCACTGTGTTCTGCTGCTTCCAAACAGTGCTCACTGCACAGCTTCCAGGGTGCAGAGTCAGGTGACTGCGCACGTTAAAGGGGAAAAACATGAAAGCTCTCATATACACACACAAAACAGGGAGTGGGGAAAAAAAACAAAAAACTAACATTCGGAAAATTATGTCGATTTTACACCTTGAATGTTGGTTTTGGTTTTATTTTGGTTAATCGCCCAGTCCTATTACTTCACTTAATCGCCCCATTAGTCTGTTTCTCTGCAATACAATTTTCAGATTGATGTATATTGAAATATTGAAATTGTGATATAAAGCTGCCCACTTTTCTTTAAAAGTTGTGTTAAGAGAAGCTCATGACAACTTTTAAGGCATAAGAGAATATAATAATGTTTCATTTTTTAAAAAGTTACTTTTGATGAATACATCACACCTGCACTGTGTCACATTTAGTTAAGTGTTGTTGTCTAGCGGACCCCCTCTGATGTCGATATGATGTTCTGAATTTGGATGAGATGTAGATTGAGGCCCGAGAGCTCCGCACACAGCCATGTATCACCTACCTACCCGCTGATTTCCAAAAATCCAACAAGCACACTACACACTTGTGTAAAGTTTGTGTTGAGTTGTCTTTCTGTGTCTGTCACTCGTTCCTTATTTTTATTCACGTTTGCAATCTCACACACATACACACCCATGTACACACAAACACAAACAGGGTGCTTTAAGCTTTTAAGTTTACCCCTTGCTTTTCTCCCTGCTGCAGTCTCTAATGTGTTCACTCCCCTCACCCAAAACCACCCCCTCCCCTCACCAAAGAAAAAAAAAATCATTCATTATTTCTTTTATATCTCCTTCTCTCTTCCAAAAGCCCATTTTTCTCAGCGGCTGCCTAGCGTGCGGTATTAGGCTATGTGTAAAATAAATGATGTCTGTAGCCGTAGGGGTATGGCTCTGCCTCCCCCAGAAAACTACCTAACGTCCAAGGAACATTAAACACCCAGATCCTCGTTTAGCGAATAAATAACCATTCATTTGAATGGCTTTGTCTGTGTGTGCGCACCGGACTTTCTGTGCATATTTTACCAGTGCTGTGCCTACATGCTGTGTGTCAGGAGAGAGGCAGAGGGAGAGAGTGAGGGAGAGAAAAAGAGAGGGAGAGAGAGAGAGGGGCCCATTAAAGACTTAATATAGAATAAATGGCCAGGGGCCTGCGTGTCGCCAGCGGACCCCAACTCCACAGCGTCATGGTGGGTTACTAATGACCTGAGATCGGGCTCCGAAATGAACTCCTTATATGCATGTCATTTGCTGTGTGTATATATTTATATATTATTTTTTAATTGTGTTTGAAAAGAGAGTAAAACGGTATGAGAGTCATTTATTGAGGGGGCTTAGGGAAGTTCTGCCTTAAATGATTCTTTCCAGAAAACTAAATAAATTAGATTCAATTAGTCTTTAATGGTTTATGTGCTATGTAGTGTGTGTGTGTGTGTGTGTGTGTGTGTGTTTAATAGCAGTTAAAGAGGATGGAGTTAGATTTTCGGTGGGAAAAAAATGGCAGTGATTGCCTAGTTAGTCGAAGAAAAAGCTTGTGGTGTGTGGTGTAACGACATGGACACATCCTATATACTGACTAATGTATTTTTGTACTCTGTACAAACATACATTAGTCAATGTGGGTGCTCCTCTATTATGGAAAAGAAAAGTGCAAATGAAAGGATCTTATTTCTTTCACAATCTCGGCCGCAAGTGCAAATATTTCAGTGAGTTTCTCAAACAGTATTTCTGTGTTTGGCTACAGCAGCACAAAATTCCTCTGCTACACGAAAAACAGCAAACAGATATTTCTCTGAGGCTATGTGTTGTGCAATTGTAATTCACCTTTTAAATATTGTTGCCTTCAGTATGGCAGTTATACACGTTTGTCACAAGAATTTTATTTTTTCATGGCTGTTTATTTTCATTCTTCGACCACTACAAGTGCATCTCACCCAAGCACCATTCATAGCTGTTGTTTCAGTCCTTATTTGTGTTATCAGCCATTTTGTTAGTATTCCCTATGCATTATTTCTGCTTTTCCAAAGAAGAATACATCTGAGGCAAAATCAAGATGAGGTCAGGAAAGTATTACGTTTTTTTTTTTTGTTTTGTTTTGTTCTTTTACATTTCAATTCACCACATTCAGTCAAAACACTTTTTAATTTTGTTGTTTAAGAAGGTGGTTGTGTCATTACAGTTTACATTATATTACAGCTCCAATATTTCCTCAGTGGGGCCCCTCATGCCGGATGCTGCCTGGCCCATCTGCAGGGGTGTTGGTCTCGTGGGTCGCTCAAGCTTGGGTGGGTGGGGGCTTTATACCACTGCCTACAGCTGTGGTATGGGCCCTGGCCTGTCCTTGTTGGGGCGGCCTTTGTGGCGCCTTCTGTGGTTACAGGCTGTGTGGTCTCCTGGTGTGGGGGGCTCCACGGGATGGCTGCTCCTTCACATGGTGCCTCGGTGCAAAGCAGTCTTTTATTTTATGTGTATAAGAGAAGTAGGGGGTGATGTATGTGCCTGTGTGTGTTGTGTTTGTGGGTATGTTTAAGGGAGGGTTGGAAGGGGTTGGGGATGTATCGTGTAAAATATGCAACTAAATGTGTCTACTGTTTTTATCTATGTAAAGCACTTTGCACAGCATCTAATGTTTTAAAAAGTGCTATACAAATAAAGTTTGATTGATTGATTGATTACTGATGATGGGGATCCCTAGATGATATAGGGTCCATAGCGGGTTAGAGATTTCCACTGCAGCTTTCACAGAGGGCAAGCAGACTTCCCTCTTCCATGCTTGCATTCCTTGATGGTTAGTGAACTGGAAGCACATAGTAACACAGATCACTACAGCTTATTCAAAGATGCATATACTGTAGGCGTCACCACGGCAACTTTTCTTTCCCCCATTTGATTACGCTGAACAGCAAACTAGAAGGTGGAAAGTACCATTTTTATATGGTGGTTGGCATCATCAAGCCAGGGCTTGAATCTGCGACCTCCCAGTTGTGGAGTGGATGCACTATTCCACCACTCAGATAATTGTTGTTTTTAAATACTGTAAAATCAGGAAAAAATACTTTTTAAGTCCTGTATGTTTATCCTGTTATCATTTCAGGGGTCATTTTGTCACATTCAGTATTTAACTTTTGAGATTCAATACACACAGAGTTTTGGTCACAGTGAAACAGATATTTCACTATAAAGTTTAATATATCAAGGTAATGGACTACTGTTGTGAATGACAATATTAACTGCCCCAGGTGCCGTATGGCGACAGGAATGCTTAAAGGGTGGTCAAGGCCCCCCCAGTGGTCAAGAGTGGTAAAAAAAAATTTTGTCAATAAAATAGTTCAGATTTCCAAGGCTATAACTTGAAAGTTACAAGAGATAATGGCTCACTGTCAATTAGAAAGATAATAGTAGTAGTAGTATTGCCAGATGTAGAATATGATCCAAAGTTTCAGATAGGAATGTACGCATCTAATTTGCATAATGTCACAGCAGCTATGTAAATTAGATACCTCAGTCAAAAGTGGACTTTGAACACATTTACACAAAAAATGGTCAGTTTTTTTACGCCAATTTGTCTACAGGGTAATGTTTTTATCTAATCTTCAAAGTATATGAACTTAACAATAAAATGTCAAAAAAACCATATATTTCTCTTACCTGTTGCCAGGTGGGGAGGGCTCGCTTGCCCATGTGACCGGTCTGTTTTCGTCCGTTGTTGCTGAAGTTTTGTGTTTACTTAGTAATTTACACCTGCTTACACATCTACAAACCCTTATGATTATCCCACGTAAATTTCTTTTGTATTACGCGGCTATTTTTTCTGTTTGGTGCATTTTTCCTGTGGGAATCCAGCCACCCGGGGGCACCGCCATCTTGGTAATGGGAGCTCAGTTTTTCGTCCATCGTGGTCAATGTATCGCATTTACTTAGTAATTTGCACCTGCTTCTACATCTGCAAACTCTTATGATTATCCCACATGAATTTTGTTTGTATTACGCGGCTGTTTTCCCTGTTTCATGCAGTTTTAGTACTCATCGCTGCCGCGATGACCGATCATGAAGGCATCCACATTGGTGCTGTGAGCTCAAAGCGGAAAAAGGAAAAATAATAATAAGGATTTCTTCTTCTTTGCTGTATTCCATGTCTGCCACCTTCTAAACTGTCAGATCAACACAGATTAGTACAAATTCGCAGTATAGCCGGGGGACGTCAGTAAGTTGACCGGTGCAGTTGCTGCGCTGTGCCACTGGGGGTGCACAACCCGTCCATTTTAATCTGGGCATTTAAAGGGCTTTAATGTATAAATCTAACCAAGTAAAAGCCAAAAAACAAACAAAAAAAAACAAAACAAAAAAACAAAATGGGACCAAATCAGTGAGTTAAAATAAAGAAAATGTCATAAGAAAAAGCTTTTCCATTCCATTCTAATGTGGATTTGACCAGATCCTTTAGGACAGCATTGTCAAAACAACACTATTTGGTGTGATAGTCTGAAAACATGTTGACAAGAAAGTGACTCAGGTTGGAGTTGACACAATACATTGGGTCAATTACAGTAATAAAGCAAGCATATTGTGCTCATTATTACCTCCATTGTGTTGGTGACAATACAAACTCTGATATGATTGTGACACATGTGGTCTGTCAATTGGACTGAAATTAACAACTTCCCTCAATTTGAAGCTAACGGTGAGCTAGCTGGTGTGGATGATGGAATATTTAATGTGGGTGCCCATCCCAATAAATTTAAGTCTACACAGTTGCTGTTGTCCCATCCATTAAAGCTGTATGATTAGTAGCCATATCATTCTATCAGTATGGTAAAGAGGCACTGCAGGAGCTGACAGGGGTCAAGTGTTTTGTTCAATTGTGTGCAGTTGGATGCACAAGTTGCTACGTTTGTTCGCACAGAGAAGTTGAAAAGCTATTCTTGGGTGGTCGAAGGTTTCGTTTTGCACTTTCATGAAGCCCAAATTAATGAACACAAACAGTAAAAACACATCATTCACATATTCATGCCACCAAGTGTGTGTTTGAGCTTTTCACAGCTCAGAAATTAGCGCCGGCAGATGAAGCTTCGGTCAGATGAGGAGCTGTCATGCTGTGGAGTTGATGAACTGTGGGGAAGACAGGAGCCCACATAGTCACACAGACAGTCATGAATATGTGAATATGTGTGTGGGTTTTTCCACATGTTTTATTATGGACATGTAAGTGTTACAACATGTTTTAGACTTCTTTCTTTTTTAAGCTTTTCTTACTAAGAAACGGGGAAAGTTTGCATTTCTTAAGAAGATCTGAAAAAATTTGTTGTCTACGTCTAGTAAATAAAATTATTCAGATTTTGCACTGTGTAATTGTGGCCACAGTTAAGAGTCTGAGCATTCGTGTGTATTCCTCTTACTCTCCATTTCTCTGCAAATTATCTGAAACTGGATGCACTGACTGCAGCTTCAGTATAATGTCTCCATAGATCTACATCTGCTTGGAATGCTTTAAAAAACGCTCCCATTGAAATGAAGAATTTGTGGTTGTCTTTATGTAGACCTCCCCAAATTGTACATGACCAAACGTGTGTGCTGATATGAAGATTCATCTTTATTTCCCACTCCGTTGATTACTACCAGTCATGAAATCCGTATTTGGGATAGAAGCCTCACTACCACCCCGGAGTGACCCGATCTACCAAATCTCTGCCTTGGGCTTGAAAGCTTCACACTCGACTCTGATTCTGATCAGTTTTTCCTCAAGGCCACAGCCTAGTGAAACCAACCAGAGAACAAAAGCAGGACCAGTTGGAAGGTCTCTAATCTGAACACACTCCCCCACCTGGTTACGCTTTAACGTTCTATCCCTGAAAAGCACAATACGTTGATATGGCGACCCAATCAAGGTTTTGTGATTGGTTTGTATTTTTGTCTGTTAGTAGGATCATTCCAATAATGAATTTAAAATTATTTAATTTTTAAAGTGATGCCTTAACCTTAGGGTTGAGTCAGATTTTAAAACTTTCTATTACTTTGCATACCCTGTTCCCAAGTGAAAAAGCTAAGGTTTGATCCAGTACTTTTTTCATTGTTTTCTTTTTTGTTTTTTTTGTACAGTCGAGGTAAATGTTTGCTTTTCTATATCGGAGAACGTGTTCTTATGTGTCCGTCTCTCCATATGAGCCATGCTTTGGGTTCTATTTTGACGACGTTGATTGTCTCTAATGCGTTGTTTGCTCACAGTCCTCCGGCCCTTCTGTTTGTTTATGCAGGGCCAGTTTTGCCCTACGCCACTTGCACAAATAATTATGCTTGCTAATGAAGGGGCCCGCAGCCACAGCACTCAGTAAATGCCTTTCTGATGAGACGCACTTGGAGACAGCAGGTGCAGGGTGGGCCTCCCAGGGACTAAGATTGAAGACTAGGAAGCCAGGGTGCCCCGCCCCGCCACCCGAGATTTTGCCTCTGTAATTTTTATGCTGCCTTTTTTTTAAGACGACTGTCATATCTATTTAATAGTTGATCACTGGATTCTGTTGGAATTGATCTATATTTGTAAACCCCTTAAGTCATTGTGTCTTTTTTACTGTATGGGTTCTTGTTGTATTAAGGCTGCATCATCAGGATTCCAAATATTGTGATATAACTTTTATTGGCATCCATACACATTACACATTTAGTTTTATATACGAAAATGTGACATTTATTCAAACCCCATTGGAAAATGGCTCCACATCAGAGTATTTTACTGCAGTGTCTCATTTATGTTTCTTCTTCATCATCTCTTCTGAAGAAGAAGCTTCACATTCTTTCTTTCTTTCCCCATTTTCATTTTCCTCCTGTGGCTTCCTTAGGCTTTGAGGGCAAACAAATAAACAAAACAAAACATTTATAGACTCAGTGCTTGCATCTTGGCCCCCAAATCCCGCACTTAGAGCTGAGCGAATGAAGCATGTGGAGAGGGCCCATATGAGGCAGACCGACAGAAAGACATTTGGGTTTCTTTCTCTGCAAACTTTCATACCACCCTCCCCTTTTCCCTCTGTCTCTCCAAAAACTTCATAAGCAGTAATACTCTTGTGTACGGAGTGTGAACAAGAGTGAATGGTTGTTGGTATGTGAGCACATGGATGCGTGTTGTGTGTGTGTGTGAGATCGTCAGTGTGTGTATGTGCCAAGTGGTATATGTTGCACATGTGTGTGTTTGAGCAGGGTGGTGTCAGCTCGCTCCTTGCCACCCCATTTACTGTAGCTGTACCGCTGTGATCACAGACAGATGTATAAATCAAACCTCGCTTGATGGATTCATCAGGGTGGCGAAACGATCGCCTGAGAAGAACTCGCAACTCTCTTAGCATTCTGTGTTCTGACGGAAAGGGTATGCAAAGAGCCTAAATGGATGAACGCTTGATTAATTTTTTGCCGGAGATGTTGGCGACAGCAGGAAATGTGTTTTTGCTTTGACTGTGTTTGCACGGGAATTTACGCACGCGGGGCGTGAGTTATGAGGCCTGAGTTTTATACCTAAGGCTATTGTGCATAATGACGGCAGGTTGGGAGAACTGCAAGCAGCCGCTAAAGACTTGCTACCTGTGGAGCAAAGACAACCAATGAGAAAGTGTGTGTATGTGTGCGCTTTTCTGTGTGTGTTGAGGCCTAGATGAAGCTATAAAGATAAAAAGAGATAAAGAGGTGTGACAGGAAAACAAAAACAGGTGAAGAGGAAAAAACACAAAATTTGGGTTCAGGAAACATACAAAAGTTGATGACAAAAGAATAAAGAGCAGCACAATGCAATGCCCAGAAATATCCTTTTCTACATCTATAAATTTGGCCACAAGTAAGAAGCCTACATGCTTTTCATGGATGATGATCAGCGTTCAGTGCATTTACTTGCACTTTGTGCTTTATGTTTAAAGAAGCATTTGCAAAGTTTGTGCCTACAAATGCAGGAAACATGTTGAAGTTCTCAAACCATAGTGGAACATAGGAGTGGGAGAAAAAAAATGAGGCATTGTAGTATCGCAGTACTTTGTGGTGGTGATAGTGTATCGATTCAGAGACACTTGTGATACCTCATTAAGAATTATTAAATGTTGCAAACACAAACTTGGCTATTTAGGTAAGAGTAACAAAAAAAATCAGTTGACTTTTCAATCCACTAGATGGTGCTAAATGCTCACTGGTTAGGTCAGAACAGCAAAGGAGCTCTAGCTGGGAGTTGAACAAGACAAAGATGGGGATGGGAAGTTGCAATATATATCGCAATACTTGGCGTATCACAAGATAGTGATAATATTGTGGTAATGATCAGCGGTATGTCTGGAGGAGAAAGAATGAAGCATACGCTGAAAAGAACACTGCCTAATGTGAAGCATGGCAGTAGTACAGTGATGCTCTGGGGCTGCTTTGCTTCCTCTGGCACTGGAAACCTGCAGTGTGTGGCAGGTAAGATGGATTCAATCCATCATCCAATTCAAGTGTCTGGAAATCCTGGAAGAAAATGTCATGTCATCTGTGAGAAAGCTGAAGCTTGGGTGTCATTGGATCTTCCAACAGGACAGTGATCTCAAGCATACCTCAAAGTCCACCAAGATTTGGTTTCAGAAGCAGTCCTGGAAGATAGTAGAATGGCCACCACAGTCACCTGACTTGAACCCTACTGAAAGTCTCCAGTGGGATTTGATAAAGGTGGTTGTAGCACGCAAAACCAAGAATATTGGTGAGCTGGAGGTCTTTGCCCATGAGGAATGGGCTAAGATTCCTCAGGAATGCTGCCAGAAGCTGGTGTCTCTCTATCCATCTCATTTCCAGCAGGTCATAACAGCAAAAGGGTGCATTACTAAGCACTAAAGATGCTTGTCATGAATGGGTTGAATAATTTTGAATCTGCAGTAGTCATTGAAAGTGGTATTTTGTGTTGAATTTGAAGAAACCACTTGTGATTTTAGTTGTGTTGAGCTATTTAAATTGTTCTTGTTTAATTTGTTTATTGCAGACAGCTGCTAGTTTGTCCATACAGTTTGCCAATAAACCTAATTTGCAGTGGGGGTTGAATAATCTTGATTGCAACTGTAAATGGTGGAACAATCCTTTTTCACATTAGACATACTGCTTCACTGTCTGTTTTTAAATATCCTTTTAAACGTCATCTTTTCTACTTAGTTTGGCACCTTGTGAAATTTTAATTCTATTTCACATCTTTTACGTTTTTAACTTGTTTTAATATTTGTTCTACTTTGTGTGAGTTGTGCATTTTATGTTTTTCTCATTGCAGCACTTTGGTCCATAGTAGCTGTTTTAAACTGTTTTATAAATAAACTTGGATTGGATTTTATAATAATAATAGTAATGCATCAGATTTATATAGCACTTTTCATAGATAGTCAGACGCTTTACAATGGATACATTCATTCACTCCACAGACAATGGTAGTGGTAAGCTACTACTGTAGCCACAGCTGCCTTGGGGCAGACAAACGAAAATGTGGCTGCCAATCTGCGCCAACGGTCTCTCCAACCGCTACTGAACATTTATACACATTTATGCCAGTGTCATGGACACTGGAGGCAAGGTGGGTAAAGTGTCTTGCCCAGGGACACAACAGCAGGATGTCTGGGGAGAGCGGGATTCGAACCACCAACCCTCCGGTTATTAGATGACCTGCTCTACCTCCTGAGCCACTGCCACCCACATTTCCCTCCTCCATTCCATTTTTGCTGATCAGTAAGCTGGACGGCAAGAAGTTCCATTTTTATATGGTCTTTGGCATGACCCAGCCGGAATTTGAACCCCGACCTCCCGGTTATGAGATGGATGCTCTGCCTCTAAGCCACCACTCTGGTGACTGCATAAAGCAATATTTTTAGCTCCATTTTCCAACTTTGCTCTCAGCCAGTGACATTGGACACCACTGTCCTTTATGGCAACAAAAATCTTGTCTCAGTGTTCGTCACTTTTTAGTTCCCCTGGAAGCATTGCCATCATCATTTGAGCACCATGCAGCGTTTGTCTATATGTTTTTGCATTCTCATGTGGTGTAAATGTGTTATAATATTGGTGAAGATGTTTTCTTTCTTCAAAATCTAACAAGTTGTTTTATCCTTTTAAGGTTGCAGTGCGATGATCCTGCAGGTTCTTATTTTATTTTTGAACTTCAGAATATTCAGTCCTTAAGTCAGAATCCTTAAAGTAATGGAAACAATATTGAATGCAACATCTTGGCTCACAGACTCCACAGGATCTGGAGCTAAAAGCAAGTTTTATGACTGATAATTGGCCTTATCTTGTTATTTCTCTGTGCAAATTTGTATTCAGAATGACAGTTATACTTCAGCACTGCAATTCAGTTTCACTAGGAAGAAATTAAAATGGTTTGGTGAAGTTTTTGAGTTTTGAATCAGTTAACAATCCCCCCCGCCTCCCCGCCACCGATGAGTGCAACAAATGAGATGCAGGTTTTTGTCTATATCTGAAGGTTTTGTGAGACAGTTAGCAAGTGGATTTTATATCTAACATGTTGATAATTTATAAGAAAAGCCAATCTGTGTATCTGGAGGTGGCAGAGGGCGAAAGAGGAGGGGCAGGCAATATGAGTAGTAATTTACTCAGTTAAGAGCCAAATGGCAGACAGACTGTCGCCCTGCGTGTTATCACAGAGATTTGCACTCTGCTCGTTTTCTGACTATATTTCCCTGCCTGTGTGTAGTTGTGTGTGTGCACATGCACACAGTTGGGTAGTAGTGTTGGAGTGCTAGCGTCATTTGAAGATTTCTGTGTAAATTATAAATGATGAAGACTTTATTACTTGACCTGATGTTTGTACATAGTATTACACGTATGTCCGCGAAACAGAGATTACAGTAAATGGTTCCAGGTGTGTGTATCTGGATGTGTTAAGAGTTTCAAGTGCCTTTATTTTGTGTGTTTGTGCTAATGTGAGTGAATATGTGTGTTTTAACGAATCTTGGGAGGCTTCATTGCACTCATCAGGATATCAGTGTTGAGAAATGGCAGTGTCAGTGAAGTGACAGCTGTGTGTGTGTGAGAGGATTGATGAACCTGAGTCTGACAGCAGCCATATTGTGGGGAGAGAAAAGGATAGAGGGGGGAACAGTGGGAGGAGTGTTGCAGCCCCCTCATCCTCACAGGTTAATATTGACACAGCCTGGGCAGATACAGCGCCAGAAGCGCTCATCAATCACTTGCAGTGGTCCGACACACACACACACACACACACACACACACACACACACACACACACACACACACACACACACACACACACACACACACACACACACACTCCGTGAGATCACTGCAAAGGAAAACTGCAAACACATGTTCAAACAACATTGGGCTGTTTTGACAAGTCAGGCAACATGAAAAGAAATATGTTTTCATGGATGCTATACACACACATGCATGTCAAACTTTCTCTTATTAGTTTAACTCTAAATATCTCTTTTGTTTAAAAGTTCCACTTAAATAAGCACAAAAACAATTTGAGAACTTTACTAAACAAACAGTTTTACAGCAAATCTAGATTAATCAAGCAAATATGTTTTCAGAAGTGCCACTTTGCACACTTTATGTGTAACCCTGCATAGCAAATTACGATTGTCATAAGATTGTTGTTAATCATTTCGGAGAGAAAGAAGAAACAAGTTCCCTTGACAAACAAAACAATTAATTAATGCAACTTTCTATACATCAATCATTTTGGGTGTCATTGAATTACCATAATCTGTGCATGGTGGCTGTTTTAAGAGCAAACAGTTAATTTCCAAACAATAAATCACAAAGTGTCTCTCTACCCCTCTGTGTGCTTTGACAGCGTTGTCTCTCATTGCTACAAATGAAGGGTATTTTTAAAAACCAATCCTGTTTTACTAAATTAAATTAAATCATATGTGCAATAATTGGCAAGGAGAAGGTCTCGCGAACAGCAGCAGCCAACATAGTGGAAAATAAGTATTTCAACAATTTTATCAAATGTAATCTTTGTCTTTTTTTGACCCTCTTTCACGTTCAAGGACTGGCATAATTATGTGGAAGTGCTGAAATCATTCAGTCTTCGCCATGGCTACGATGGCCTCGTGGTTCTTTTGTCCATCAAAGATTCAGTTCATCCTCCACACCAGCAGGTGGCTGTCTACTCAAACAACACAGATGTCTTAAACCAGGTAAATCATCTTAAGAAAATGTCAAATTGGTGACCTATCTGAAAAGTGAAAATGAGTTGTTTGGTAATTACATCTTTTTGATAGTGACTCTTGTGTAAACCTAAAGAAACAGCCATTTTCATTGATTTGGTTCAGCTTATATATGAGATGATCATCTTGTCAGAGCAGTTTTTTAAACGACTGGATGAGTTGTCATGTTGCTCCTCAGACTGCATAAATCTGTGCTATAGGAACCGTGATGTTGGACACTAGTTTGCAGGGTTTTGTTTTTAGACCTGAGTATTTTTTGGGTTGTCGCCATTTTGCGTTTGGTGATTATGACAAAGAACTAACAAGCCCTCTAAGCAACATGCTTACTGCCATTGTAAGTTCCTGCCCTCCCAATATGTGAAGTTTTGTTTAAAAAGCAAAGAAATGCATATGGGGAGAAAGCAATATATGAGGGGGGGCTGAAAAGTTCATAGTGGCCAAATTTGACCAAATGTGGTTTATTTTACAACATAGTCTCCCCTTCAGTCCACACACTTATTCCATCGGTGTTGCAGCGCTTGGATCCCTGCAGTTGAAAAATAAACCACATTTGATCAAATCTGACCACTATGAACGTCTCAGGTCCCCCTCATATGTTCCTAAAAGTGCTTCCATGCAGGCAGCTGGGGTTTAACACCAGTTGACTAAAATTTGTCAGCTTTGTTTTGCTTTACTTTTGGGTTGCCAGTTCACTTCTTTGACTCATTGACATATTTTTACATGGTTAATGTTTGCTGCTAAAACAATAAAAAAAGAGAGAATGTTAATGTTAGGGGACGGGCTAAACCTCTCACACATTAAAACTCTCACCACCTGTCATCTCACTTCATATAGTATTTTCACGATCACTTAAGGTTGCTTTTTTTTTTTTTAGGAACAGTTTACCAAACACAACAAGCCTAAGAAATGTTGCTTTTACGCTACTCTTTCACACGAAAGCAGACCATTATCATTATTTTATGTTTGCAGATCAATCTAGAAAATGTAAAAACAGCAAAAATTTTCTTCAGATTCAGATATGTTAGACATATATTTCCAACAGAAAGAGCCACCTCCTGTTGGCTTTGAAAACTATATAGTGGTTAGGGCAGGCTGGCACCCCTCCATGGACTGCCACCTTATTGTGGTGGAAGGGTTTGCGTGCCCTAATGATCCCAGGAGCTACAGTGGGGCAAAAAAGTATTTAGTCAGCCACCAATTGTGCAAGTTCTCCCACTTAAAAGATGAGAGAGGTCTCCAATTTTCATCATAGGTATACCTCAACTATGAGAGACAAAATGAGAAAAAAAAATCCAGAAAATCACATTGAAGGATTTTTAATGAATTAATTGGTAAATTCCTTGGTAAAATAAGTATTTGGTCACCTACAAACAAGCAAGATTTCTGGCTCTCACAGACCTGTAACTTCTTCTTTAAGAGGCTCCTCTGTCCTCCACTCATTACCTGTATTAATGGCACCTGTTTGAACTCGTTATCAGTATAAAAGACACCTGTCCACAACCTCAAACAGTCAGACTCCAAACTCCACTATGGCCAAGACCAAAGAGCTGTCAAAGGACACCAGAAACAAAATTGTAGACCTGCACCAGGCTGGGAAGACTGAATCTGCAATAGGTAAAACAGCTTGGTGTGAAGAAATGAACTGTGGGAGCAATTATTAGAAAATGGAAGACATACAAGACCACTGATAACCTCCCTTGATCTGGGGCTCTACGCAAGATCTCACCCCGTGGGGTCAAAATGATCACGAGAATGGTGAGCAAAAATCCCAGAATCACACATGGGGACCTAGTGAATGACCTGCAGAGAGCTGGGACCAAAGTAACAAAGGCTACCATCAGTAACACACTACGCCGCCGGGGACTCAAATCCTGCAGTGCCAGACGTGTCCCCCTGCTTAAGCCAGCACATGTCCAGGCCCGTCCGAAGTTTGCTAGAGAGCATTTGGATGATCGAGAAGAGGACTGGGAGAATGTCATATGGTCAGATGAAACCAAAATAGAACTTTTTGGTAAAAACTCAACTTGTCGTGTTTGGAGGAGAAAGAACACCATACCTACTGTGAAGCATGGGGGTGGAAACATCATACTTTGGGGCTGTTTTTCTGCAAAGGGACCAGGACGACTGATCCGTGTAAAGGAAAGAATGAATGGGGCCATGTATCGTGAGATTTTGAGTGAAAACCTCCTTCCATCAGCAAGGGCATTGAAGATGAAACGTGGCTGGGTCTTTCAGCATGACAATGATCCCAAACACACCACCCAGACAATGAAGGAGTGGCTTCGTAAGAAGCATTTCAAGGTCCTGGAGTGGCCTAGCCAGTCTCCAGATCTCAACGCCATAGAAAATCTTTGGAGGGAGTTGAAAGTCCGTGTTGCTCAGCGACAGCCCCAAAACATCAGTGCTCTAGAGGAGATCTGCATGGAGGAATGGGCCAAAATACCAGCAACAGTGTGTGAAAACCTTGTGAAGACTTACAGAAAATGTTTGACCTCTGTCATTGCCAACAAAGGGTATATAACAAAGTATTGAGATGAACTTTTGTTATTGACCAAATACTTATTTTACCGAGGAATTTACCAATTAATTCATTAAAAATCCTTCAGTGTGATTTTCTGGATTTTTTTTTTTTCTCATTTTGTCTCTCATAGTTGAGGTATACCTATGATGAAAATTGGAGACCTCTCTCATCTTTTAAGTGGGAGAACTTGCACAATTGGTGGCTGACTAAATACTTTTTTGCCCCACTGTATGTTGTCAGAGACAGCTTGCCCCTGGTAGAGTCTCTAAAGGCAAATTGGTCCTGGGTGAAGGGCCAGACCCAAGACTGGTCCAGTGGATCTCTATGAAAAAAGTTACAACATGGACCCAGTGTACTCAAAGGAGCCACTTGGGTCCACCCTCCAGTGGGCTCAGCACTTGCTGGAGGGATCATGGTGCTATGTGAACTGGTCAGCAGTCTAACCTACTCTGCTTGGACTGCTGCCCCCATGAGCCGGACCCCCGAATAAGAGGTAGAAGATGGATGGATGGTAGAGTGGCAGTAGAGCCATTTTTTTTTTTTAAACCCAGAGGCTACCTACATGTTTTATCCAGTCTAAATCAGAATTGGATCTACTTTTTATGGTCATTATACTGGCATCTTATTTTCACTTTTGCAAATTAACCTTTTCTGACACATAGTTTGAATAAGAGAGTATAAGTAGTACATTAATTAAAATGAGGTTCTTCTTGCAGATTTGCTCCGAATTGGAGGAGTCCTCCAGCTGGTCTCTCTCTGGTGAACTGGAGACAAGGGAGAGCCTCGAGGTGTACCACATTCCTATAAACACATCTGCGTCCTCTGGTGCTCCACCTCTTCTTGAAGAAGAAATTCAGGGCATCCTTAAAGACTTTGTGGATCGGTGTACTTCTGTGTTGGCATGCCACCCTAGCAGTAGAACCTCTTCTACAGAAGGAGTAGCAGGCAGCGTGGAGTTCTCCCAGGGATCATCTGGTATCAATGACATGGATGGTTCTGATATAGAGCGAGCTGAGGGAGGCAGTGGAGATGGGGTCCCAGTAGCAAGGTATATAATTTTGCTTCAAAGTTACTTTCACTTTGTCGACTGAGAATAGATATTTTTTATTCAAGACAATAGGCCATAATTGATATGTTTCAGTGACAGTGTTGTTTTATCTTCATGAATAGAGAGATGGCAGATGGTGAAGAGGACACAGGCAGTGTTGGAGTCAGTGCTAGAGGGGAACTAGTGAGCCCTGACAGTGGTATGACCACTCTACGTAGCAGCCGCTCCTCCAAGGAGAGTTCAGTTTTCCTCAGTGATGACAGCCCAATCAGTGAGCTTGTAACAGCTGGTGGTCTAGCAGCAGGACCAGGAGCACTCTACCTCAGAAACCCCTCCCCTCTGGGATTGTTGTGTCTCTCCCCTCCTGTTCCACCTGAGAGGAGGAAGCACCGCTCTAATAGAAATAGGAGTGACAACTTTGACCTGTTTAGTTTTGACCCTTTGCAGAGCAATGACCCCTCTCTGTCAGGAGGAGGGGAAACAAGTTCTAGAGAAAGGGGTGATGAAGATGAAAGAAGAGAAGGGAGCTCAAGCTTATCAGAACTGGAAGAACTAAGCTTGCTAGACTTTTCTGCTCCCAGTTCATTGGGAGGGTTTGAAAGTGGTCAAATACATGGAAATGAGATGATTGACACAGTGGTTCCTCCAACACCAGTCAACAGCCTAGTAGGTAGCCGCCCACCCAGCAGTTGTGGGATCAGGTTCTTTCCGGAAGATGTAGTAGAAAGAATCAATGGCCTACAGCACAAGGACAGTGTTTCGTCATCTTTGTCAGAGACCTGGGATGAGCTATGCTTTGATACACAAGGAGCATTGTCTTCAAGTGATAATAATGCCTGGAATAGGTCCAAAAATGCTGAGAGCTCCCAGAATATTGCCGAAATTGTTAGCAGCAAAGACTCAACCAATGATATGACAGAAAGCAAAGAAGAGGTTTTTAAGTCAGAACATTCCCATCAGAGAGGAAAGAGTCTTGAACCTCAGCTTAGTCTGATAACTGAGCAGACTGAATCATATGAAAGCTGGAACCCTGATTCTGTCCTCAAGAATCAATGGAACTCTGTTACCTTAGCTGATCTCCAGTTAACTCCCCCAGAGGAGGAAGAAAGTGGAAAGCGTAAAGCTGCCATATTTGGTGGAAGAGTATCTTCTTTGTCAGGAAAGAAAACAATCCTCAACACTTTAACGCCAGACACATCTAAAGAAGAGGATGAAGGGGTCCAAGGGGAAAAAAGAGACCAACAAATGGAGCTTTTAGACTTTTGGACATATTCTGCTCAGAAGGGATTTCTTAAATCTGATAGTGGAACCACTACATCTTACCCTGAATCACTTGATATGTGGAACATGACGATTCGGGACGACAGTCTATCACCTCTAACAACCCCTGATAACTTGTCTGACAACTCAGGTTCTTTCTGTGGGCTGAATGCCAATATGAAGAGTGGCACGTCTTTGGAAAGTCCAATGGGATACTCGGATGGAGGAATGGCGATGTGGAATACCACCATACAAGAAGACAGCTCCTCCACAATAACAACACCTGAAGGAGCAGAAAATGGAAAGGACCTTAGTCACACTGGCTCATTGGATGTAACTGATGCCCTCGAGACACATGCAAGCAAACCAGCAGAACAAAAAGTTAGTCACACACCTGAAGAATTTGGATGGAGAAGTAATGAACACAATGTGAAAATAGTCATAGAGTCTGTAGAAGGTGGATTGCAGGATGAAGACACACAGCATTGTTATAGCCAAGAGAACGCTAAACATTCAGAGGATGAAACTTCTCTGCACCAACAAACAGACACATGGGACTTACCTGCCTATGGTATGGTCACCTCCACTTCTGAATATGACAATCTAGGAACTGGTGGGTGGAGCTTAGTATCCTCCCCTGATATCTGTGCTTGCCCTCTAGTAGACGCAATTCAGTTGGAGGAGCAGTCAAGCCCTTTTATAGCTGTAACCAAACCCAACCAGATCGATGAGAGACAAAATCAAGTGTTTTTGTTTGAGGGAGCTGCTGTGTTCGACTGTAAAAGCAAAGCGGGAGCACAAGAGACTGACTGGGGAGACCAATCGAGAGACCATTCCCCATTTGTTTTAGTAGACTGCTCCACCATTACTCAGCAGAATTCAGCAAGACCAAAGGAAACAGCTAAAACTCCAACTAGCCAACCAATCTGTGTGAATGATAACTTGGCTTCAGTATCTCATGAGGATGCTACTGAAGGCCAAGGGGAAGCTAAAGAAGACAGCAGAGGAACTGTGCAAGGAAAGATGAGAGAAGCTGGATCTCTGAGCTCCAGCCCCGTGGGGGAGAGGGAGACTCCGAATAGTTTTGGGAGCCTTCACACAGGTAGCCAAGATGAACTTGGGTCTAGTTCAGACAGAGATTCAAGCTCAGGCTTAGAGATGGAATACATCATTGTATCTGGAACAGTAAAAGAAGCAAAGAGAGAAGCCCCTGAGAGGGGTGACAAACATTTAAAAGGAACAAGAAAGTCCATGGAGACATTTAGCATGCTGTCATATGCTGCTGCAGTACTTCAAACTCAGGCTCAAAGTGCACTTCGAGATCAGCCAGAGGATGTAACACAGAGTAGGCAAAATCAAATTGCAGGCTTTGACCATGCATCTAGTGCATACGAAGAGCAAAATCAAGCTGTTGGAAGTCTTGATGATTCCACTGAGTATCACACGGCACCAAAAATGAGTCCCAGCCAAGCAAAAATTAACTCTGAAGTTCTCCATCAGTCAGACTCAAAAGCAACCGAAAACCCTGCCAGTGAATCAAGCATTGTGCCCAGAAGTGTGTCTCCATCATTAAGATATCCCTCTGATCACTTCCTGAAAACCATGGAGGAAGTTTATGTTCATTCACAGATTTCTATGGAAGATTCAGATGAGGGTGGGCAGTCACCATTGGCACCTCCTCCGCCCTGTCCATCTGTGGGGGACTTAAAGGTTTGGGGAAACCAGTCAGCAAAACAGGACACAACCCAAACCACATCTGAACCACAGTCTCCTGTACTTACCAACAGCTCAGTTTCCCATTCCAGTTCGCTGATTGGCACCCCACTTAGTGAAATGTGTGCTTCTATTGATAAACGACTTGGATTACCATTCTCGGGAGATTTAATGGAAGAGGAGACTGATGAAGAGGAGCATGAAGTGGAAAATGACGTTGAGTGCACTGGCCTACCAGCATGGACTTCAGAAGTGCAAAGTAAGAGTGAAGAAAGAAAACATGAAGGATCTGCTGACCTGCTGAGTTTCACGGAGGACCTGATTGAAGGCCCAGCATATCAGCACACAAGTTTACAAACATTTGTACCAAAGAGGGATGGTTTTCTAGAGAACAGAAGGGATTACTGTGATGGACAAACTGCTGACATGGACGATTGGGATAAATGGCCTATTGAACAACAGACCAACGACTATGAAGCTTCTGAAGATTATTGTTCTCCTGGATTAAGGTAAGAAACCCACTGGAAATCAATGCTTGTCTTAATTTATCAAATACAAGAATAGCAGAATGACTCTTTTTGTGCTCTTAGGCTATTGATGTGATGTAGATCAACTCTCGAAAGACCAGTTAGACATACTTTTATTTTAATAATAGAAGGTAATGATCTGAGTAGGAAAAACAAGAGAGTGAACATACAGTGCTGTAAAAAGTATTTGCCCCCTCCCTGATTTTTTTTTATATTTTTGCATATTTGTCACGCTTAAATGTTTCAGATCATCAAACAAAGTTTAATGTTAGACAAAGATAACCCAAGTAGATGCAAAATGCAGTTCTTAAATGATAATTTCATTTATTAAGGGGAAAAGCTATTCAAACCTACCTGGCCATATGTGAAAAAATAATTGCCCCCTAAACCTAATAACTGGTTGTACCACCCTTGGTGGCAACAACTGCAATCAAGCATCGAGTCTTTTACTTCACTGCTGAGGAATTTTGACTGACTCTTTTTGCAGAATTGTTTTAATTCAGCTACATTGGCATGCTTGAGCTTGAGGTCGCAAACTGATGGCCAGACATTCTGGTAGATAGCAGAATTCATGGTTTCATCAGTTCTGACAAGTTGTCCAGATCCTAAAGCAGCAAAGCATCCCTAGACCATCACACTACCCTCCACCATGTTTGACTGTTGGCATGTTAGTTTTTATGAAATGCTGTGTTAGTTTTATGCCAGATGTAATGGGATGTACACCTTCCAAAAAGTTCAACTTTTGTCTTGTCAGCCTACAGAATATTTCCCCCAAAGTCTTGGGGATCATCAAGGTGTTTTTTTTGGCAAATGTCAGAAGAGACTTTGTGTTCTTTGTGTGTTTGATGATCTGAAACATTTAAAGTGTGACAAATATGCAAAAATCTAAGAAATTAGGAAGGGGGCAAATACCTTTTCACAGCACTGTATCTATGCACATGTGGCAACATACCTTCCATGCACTTTTCTGGGTTATCTGTTGGGTTTTTAAGTCTGTACAGATTTCTCCTCGGAGTCTGTTAGAAAAATATTAGCATCACTGAGCAGACCAGCTAGTAGGCCCACTGGAGGGATTGAGGCTGGTGTTCTGTGTGTGTGTGTGTGTGTGTGTGTGTGTGATGGATGATTGACAGCAAATTGGTGAATTAATATCCTAGGTTTGGCAAAGGAAAAGATTGTGTATTGCACCTGTAAATAATATGTAAGAGTATGTGAGAAAGAAACAAACTGTTTGTGTATATGTGGATTTTTTTCTTGCGTTCAGTTTTTATTTGGCTCTGTATGTGTGTGTGTGTGTGTGTGTGTGTGTGTGTGTGTGTGTGTGTGTGTGTGTGTGTGTGTAAATCTGTTCATGGCTCATTAGATATGCATTACCTGCCTCATTACAGCTGGAGCCTCACCACAGCTAATAGAAACCGCTTCCCTGGCTTACTTATGAAGTGTTGGTGTGAGTGTGTGCATCAGTGAGCGTGTGCATAGGTAATAGTGAGCGCACTAGAGGATAAAAAACGTCCATGTAGCTTCAACTTAAAATGAGATGTTATTTATGAATCTGTTTATGTAATTATCTTAAATATATTGTATGCAAAGCAGACTTTTTTGATATTGGTGAGAACAGTTGTAAAGGAGTGAATGCCCTTCCCCGTTAAGCTCAGATGTGTTATTTCATTGCGGCTGTTTTTATGAGTTTAGATATTGCTGGAGTTTCTATGTATGCAAGCTTACATTTTGTTTTTGCCTGACAATAACCAGAAAGTGAAAATAATGTGAAGAATAAAAGAAAACCACAGCAAACCAGTGGCTTACAAACAGCAAAGTGCAAAACAGAGATCCAAATGGGATGAAAACCAGGGACTACTAGTTTATAAACCTGTAGGTCATGCATGTTATGCTGTGAGGACGTGCACAGGTATGGGCTATTGCTGCCATGGCAGCAGCCCATTTGTGTCGTCTTTGTCTAAGTTGCTCCTCCAGAGGGAGGAGTTTTTTTTTGTAAACATGTCACTTTATACTAGTAAATTTGCAGCTTTTTCTTGCTTCTCTTATAATTTTTTTCAATCTAACTTTGAGACTTTCTTATATTTACACTGTATTATAATAAATCTGAAACTTTTTAATTATACATTTGTGACTTTTTGTTGTGGTAAATTAGACTTTTTTTAAATGTAAATTTGGAATTTTTATGTATGATTTTGGGACATTATCATAAATTATCTACTTTTTGTTGTCATGTTTGAGGTCATTTTTCTTATGTCTTTGTTTTTCTTATAATTAAAGAATTTTTTTCCTCAAAAATTTGAAACTGAAAATTTACAGGTTTTGTCTCTCACGAATTTACTTTTTTAAATTTGTGACTTTCATGTAAAAAAAAAAAAGCATAACCCTTTTCTTAGAAATTTAGTGCATCTTTTAACAATTTCTGTTTTCTTGTACATTTTCAGTGATTGTTATTGTGTGCATGTGACTCTTCGTCATAAATTTGCAACGTTTCTCATGACTTGTGACTTTCTTATAAATTTGTCATTTTGCCCTTGTTTCAGGTTAGAGCAACAGCCCCCTAAAATGTCTGTGCACATCTCCGTTGAGCTGCATAACTCATTACACAGATGTGTAGGTTTCTAAAATATGACTTTTCTCTATCTGGCCAATTAATTTAGCAGAAGCCAGTTTGTCATCAGCAAAACAGCAACTGATAAAGGTTCAGCCTGACACATTCGGACCTGAATGGGTTGAGGATTTGTGTTCCTTCACCTGTTTAGCTTCTTCATACAATTACACTGGTCAACACCAAATTTATTGTCTGTTTTTTTAGCTGATTTAGGACAATTTAGATGTGCTGAATCCAAAAATCACATTGGTTTTGCTCAATCAGGTCAACTTTTTGAACTATGGCCACATGTTTTTTACGTTTTTGTTTACATGTACGGGTATTTTCACTTTACGTATATGATGCAAAATTCTTTTTTATTTCTTGAAATTCTCAGAATTTTGAACAATGATAATGTAACATTCAATTTACATGTACTTACCTTTATCAGTGTCTACTATTCAATTTACAGTACAACTGTACAGCTGCTTACAACTTAGCATAAAAACCTGACCTGATTGAGAGGAACGGATGTCATTTTCGGATTCAGTGGTGCAAAATTGTCTTAAATCAGTTGAAAAAACACAGACAACTTACAAAAAAGTTATTTTTGTTGTGCTGTGTTATTTAAAAAAAAAAATGATCCAAATATCTATTGTGCTACTAGTGGTCCAGCTTCCCAATAGGTATTGCTTAAAGGGCCCATATTGTGCATACTTGTGTTTTCCTGAGTTTTAACTCTATAAAACATGGCTATGTGTCACATGTATGTCGTTAAAATAGTAAAATGCTTAGCTCACACGTGTGTTTTGCAAGCTTTTAAAGAAATAGCACATTGCATTTCCTGGGTAATAGTGGATATGTTGAATCAGATTCCAACGAGCCCAGTCTTTATTTCCCTGAGTTGTCCAAACAAATGCCCTGACTGCCTCATGACTTGTAATTGGCCTACTCAGATAATCTTTACCCAATTAGATTAGGGCCTCATTTATATTAATGAGCATGCTGAAAAAAAATGTCAATTTCTGACAGAGCTTTACAGACAACTTTTAATGAACTGTAAAACAACACAAATGTTTTTTTTCTTTAAAACTGTTATGTCCTTAAAGGATGTTAAAATGTAAAAGTGATCCCTGTAACATGCATAATATTGGACCTTTTAATGTAAGTATCAGTAAGACCCTGACTGTTGAAATTATGGACATTTGAATCAGCTTAAAGGTGTGTTTAATGTATGCATTAATTCAGGGATGGGCAACTTTGGTGGTAGTGAGGGTCCCAAAATTTTATCTTCAGTTCCCGAGGGCAAGATTTACATGTAAACCTTTTTTTTTTTGGGGGGGGGGGGGGGTTACTTCCTGCAGAGTTAAAAGTTTCACAATTAAAACTGAAAATGCAAATGAAAATAAAAGCTACTCGGTGTTTTATCATACTAGAGTTAAAATTACTGCTAAAATTATATCTGCCCTGCAATGGACTGATGATCTGTTCAGGGTGCACCCTGCCTCTCGCTCAAAAATGCTGGGATAGGCTCCAGCCCTTCCCGGACCCCCACCACATGACCCGAAAAGGATTAAGCCGTAGAAGATGGATGGATGGTTAAAATTATATCATAATCTAATTTTTAAAACTCTCTCCATCAAAATAATGAGCAAAGAGAAATTCCGGACGATAATTAGAAAAGAAGCCAAGAAGAAAAGGAAATATGACAAGGCTTAGCTTGCTCTTGGATTCATTGTAGGTGTGGAGGGGCAGGCGGGCTTTGTAATTATCTGGCTCCCCAAAATGGGGAATTAAAAAAAAGTTTAAGAGCCACTGGTATAAATGAATTAAAAAAAAAAAATCAGCAGATTACAATGACCACAGTCTCTGAACTTTTATTGCTGACATGGGATTGAAACGGTGTGCTTCAATCGCGCTCTTTAAAAGGAAACAAAGCTTTGAATCTTTTTCTGTACAATTAGAACGAAAGCCTCCGAGCTCCATGAGGCTTCACCTGCCAAACAAGAATACACCGCATTCCAAATTATTATGCAAATAGGATTTTAGTGTCAAACATTCAATTGTTTGTTTTCCTATTAAACTCATGGATGGTATTATGTCTCAGGGCTCTTTGGATCACTGATATCAATCTCAGACACCTGTCATAATTAGTTTGCCAGGTGAGCCCAATTATATATGTGCATGCTTTACGGCATGTGCATATATATACCGTATGTGCCCATGTGTCACACACATATGCCCCGCCTTTTGTTTGTTGTTGCTGTGAGGTGCTTGGGCGCATGCATGCATATACAGCACTTCACTCGTGCAACATTTGAATGTTTTGTTTTGCTGCACCTTAACTCTCGCACTTTAGCATATCCACTTTGTACAGTTTCATTGCAGATGTTCTTCTCATGTATGATTGTTTGTTTTTGTGACCCACTGAGGGACTACAGATGCAAATTAGCAGTATTGCTAAATCTGGCATACTTACATTTGTATTAATGTTCATTAGTGTGCAATATCCCTTTCAAATAAACATTAAACTTTAAAGGAAAACTACCTAAGAAGGATGTTCCACATTATTAAGCATGCCACAGGTTTCAAGCAATATGGGAAAGAAAAAGGATCTCTGCTGCCGAAAAGCGTCAAATAGTGCAGTGCCTTGGACAAGGTATGAAAACATTAGATAGTTCATGAAAACTTAAACGTGATCATTGTACTGTGAAGAAATTTGTGGCTGATTCAGAGTACAGACGGGTTCGTGCAGATAATGGCATAATGAGGAAGGTTTCTGCCAGATAAATTGAAGAGAGAATAGAGAATAGGCTTTATTGTCATTGTACAGTTGTACAGTACAATGAAATTGTGGGTGCTCCACCAGGCTACTGCGCATTAAAGTAAAAGAGAAGGATTTCATGAAAACACAGTTACAGAACACACAATTAAACTCACGACTGAAATAAAAAGAGCCCACAATTCTGGAAATATACACAGGTATGGTAGTGGCTTCATGGATGAAACTATGTACATTAGAGTGTGGAACACACAATTGAGTAAAATGGCCCCAGCATTATGGAAAATATACAAAATATACACAGTAGTGGTTTCACAGATGGGTCAATATACATGAAAGAGTGGCGTTTATAAGACAGGTGTGTTATTGTGATAATTAAAAAGGTCCTCAGTTCTGTGTATGTGAGCGTTTGGAGGGAGGGGGGTGGGGCCTCTGACTGTTTGCCATTCGGATGGCCCAGGGAAAGAAACTATTTGTCAGTCTGGAGGTGTGGGACCTGATTGATCTGAACCATCGTCCAGAGGGAAGCAGGTCAAACAGGTGGTGGGCGGGAAGTGAGTGGTCTCTTGTGATGGCCTTGATCCTTCTGAGACAGGAGGATCTGGAGATGTCCTCCAGGGAGGGCAGGCTACCAATGATTTTTGGGGCGGTGTTGATGACCCTCTGCGCAGCCTTCCTGTTCTCGGCCGTGGAGCCGGTGTACCACACACCCAGACAGTAGGTGAGCACGCTCTCCACTAAGCAGCGGTAGAAAGCCAGCAGCAGCTTCTGGTCCAGATTGTTCTTCCTCAGGACACAGAGGAAGTGCAGCCACTACTGGGTTTTCTTCACCAGGGCCTTGGTGTTGACAGTCCAGGAGAGGTCAGAGGAGATGTGGGTGCCCAAAAACCTGAAGGTGGAGATGGTTTCCACGTGGTTGCCATTTATGAGTGGGGGGGGGGGGGTGTCTGTCTGTTCTTTCCGAAGTCTAGTATGAGTTCTTTGGGGTTTTTTTGGACATTCAGATTCAGGTTGTTTGCTTGGCACCACTACAGCAGATTCTCTACCTCTGCCCTGTATGCCTTCTCATCGTCATTCATCGGATTAAGAGAGCAGCTGTTAAAATGCCATTACAAAGCAGCAAACGAAATACATGAAGACTAATTTTCAAACAGTCTTGTTTACTGATGAGTGCCGTACAACCCTTGATGGTCCAGATGGATGGAGTAGTGATTGGTTGGTGGATGGCCACCATGTCCCAACAAGGCTGTGACATCAGCAAGGAGGTGGCGGAGTCATGTTTTGGGCCAGAATTATGGGGAAAAAGCTGGCAGGTCCCTTTAGGGTCCCTGAAGGTGTGAAAATGACCTTGGCAAAGTATATACAGGTACATCTCAAAAAATTAGAATATCATGAAAAAGTTCAATATTTTTTCACTCATTTCAGAAAGTGAAACCCATATATTATATACATTCATTACACAGACACTGATATATTTCAAGTGTTTATTTATTTTAATTTTGATGGTTATGGCTTACAGCCTATGAAAACTCCAAATTCAGGTTCTCAAAAAATCAGAATATTACATAAAATTAATTAAAAAAAATTTTTTTTTGATAGAAATGTTGGCCGACTGAAAAGTATGTCCATGTACACACTCAATACTTGGTCGGGGCTCCTTTTGGATTAATTACTGTATCAATGTGGTGTGTGGCATGGAGGTGATCAGCCTGTGGCACTGCTTTCAGTCGGTCCACATTTGTATTAAAAAAACTTTTTTTAAAATTAATTTTATGTAGTATTCTAATTTTTTGAGAAACTGAATTTGGGGTTTTCATGGGCTGTAAGCCATAATAATCAAAATTAAAATAAATAAACACTTGAAATATATCAGTCTCTGTGTAATGAATCTATACAATATATGGGTTTTACTTTCTGAAATGAGTGACAAAAAATATTGAACTTTTTTATGTTATTCTAATTTTTTGAGATGTACCTGTAGAGTTTCTGACCGACCACTTTCTTCCATGGTACAAAAAGAACCGTGCCTTCTGTAGAAAAATTGTCTTCATGCATGACAATGTACCATTCATGTTGCAAAGACTACCTCTGTGTCATTGGCTGCTAAAGGCATCAGAGGAGAGAAACTCATAGTGTTGCCCCCACCCTCCCCTGACCTCAACCGTATTGAGAATCTTTGGAGCATCCTCAAGAAAAAGATCTATGAGGGTGGGAGGCAGTTCACATCAAAACAACAGCTGTGAGAGGCTATTCTGACATCTTGCAAAGAAATTCGAGCAGAAACTCTCCAAAAACTCACAAGTTCAACAGATGCAAGAATTGTGAAGGTTATGTCAACGAAGGGGTCCTATGTTAACATGTATCTTGGCCTGTTAAAATGTTTTTGATTGCAATAGCTTTTGATTTCAGTAAATATGACCTAATGCTGCAAATTCAACAAATGACCAATTTCAGTTCTTTACAACCTATAAAATGTTTTGAAACTCTACTGTGCATAATAATTTGGAACAGTGCATTTTGAGTTTTTTTATTTTTGAAAAACCCCCTCATGGATCGTCACCTTATCGTGGTGGGGGGGTTTGCGTGCCCCAGTGATCCCAGGAGCTATGTTGTCCGGGGCAATTTGCCTCTGATAGGGTCTCCCAAGACAAACTGGTCCTGGGTGAAGGGCCAGACGAAGAACGATCCAACAGACTCTCATGATAAATTGTATATCAAGGATTCAGTGTACCCCGCCCGGTATGGGGTTACCGGGGCCCCACCCTGGAGCCAGGCCTGGGGGAGGGGCTCGAAGGCTAGCGTCTGGTGGCCGGGTTTCCACCCATGGGACCCGGCCGGGCTCAGCCCGAAGGAGTTACATGGGTCCGCCCTCCAGTAGGTTCACCACCTGCAGGAGGGATCATGGAAGTCCGGTGCTATGTGGATTAGGTGGCAGTCAAAGGCGGAGACCTTGGCGGACTGATCCCAAGCTTTCTAAACTGGCTTTTGGTACGTGGAATGTCACCTCTCTGGTGGGGAAGGAGCCTGAGCTGGTGTACGAGATTGAGCGATACCGGCTAGATATAGTCGGCCTCACCTCAACACACAGCTCCGGTTCCGGAACCAGTCTCCTGGAGAGGGGCTGGAGCTTGGCCTTTTCTGGAGTTGCCCCGGGCGAGAGGCGACGAGCAGGGGTAGGTATTCTTGTATCGCCCCACCTTGCTGCCTCTATATTGGAGTTTTCCCCGGTGGACGAAAGGGTTGCTTCCCTGCGCCTTCGGGTTGGGAAACGGGTCCTGACCATCATTTGTGCCTATGCACCAAATGATGTTTCAGAGTACCCACCCTTTTTGGAGTCTGTGACTGGGGTGCTGGAGGGTGCTCCTCCTGGAGACTCCATTGTCCTACTGGGGGACTTCAATGCGCACGTGGGCAACGACAGTGAAACCTGGAGGGGGGTGATTGGGAGGAACGGCCTGCCCGATCTGAACCCGAGTGGTGTTCAGTTATTGGACTTCTGTGCTAACCACAGTCTGTCTATAACGAACACCATGTTCAAGCATAAGGGTGTCCATATGTGCACCTGGCACCAGGACACCCTAGGCCGCAGGTCGATGATCGATTTTGTTATCGTGTCATCAGACCTGCGACCGTATGTCTTGGACACCCGAGTAAAGAGAGGTGCAGAGCTGTCAACTGATCACCACCTGGTGGTGAGTTGGATCCGATGGCAGGGGAGGAAGCCATTCAGACCTGGTAGACCCAAACGTATAGTGAGGGTGTGCTGGGAGCGTCTGGCTGAGGCCCCTGTCCGGGAGGTCTTCAACTCCCACCTCCGGAAGAACTTCAACCACATTCCGAGGGAGTCTGGAGACATGGAGTCTGAATGGGCCATGTTCTCCACCTCTGTTGTTGAAGCGGCAGCCCAGAGCTGCGGCCGCAAGGTGGTCGGTGCATCTCGTGGTGGCAACCCCCGAACCAAGTGGTGGACACCAGTGGTGAGGGGGGCCATTAAGCTGAAGAAGGAGTCCTATCAAGCTTGGTTGGCTTGTGGGACTCCCGAAGCAGCTGAGGTGTACCGGCAGGCCAAGCGGAGTGCAGCTCGGGTGGTTGCTGAAGCAAAAACCCGGGTATGGGAGGAGTTCGGTGAGGCCATGGAACAAGACTTTCGGTCGGCTTCAAAGAGATTCTGGCAAACTGTTCGGCGGCTCAGGAGGGGAAAGCAGCTCCCCGTCCACACTGTGTATGGTGCGGATGGGACACTGTTGACTTCAACTGGGGATATCGTCGGGCGGTGGAAGGAATACTTCGAGGATCTCCTCAATCCCACTGATACGCCTTCCACAGAGGAAGCAGGGTTTGGGGACGAGGGGGATGACTCGCCTATCACAGGGGCTGAGGTCGCCAAGGTGGTTAAAAATCTCCTTGGTGGCCGGGCCCCGGGGGTGGACGAGATTCGCCCCGAGTACCTCAAGGCCCTGGATGTTGTTGGGTTGTCATGGTTGACACGCCTCTGCAACATTGCGTGGAGGTCGGGGGCAGTGCCTTTGGCATGGCAAACCGGGGTGGTGGTTCCTCTCTTCAAAAAAGGGGACCGGAGGGTGTGCTCCAACTTTAGAGGGATCACACTCCTCAGCCTCCCTGGGAAGGTCTATGCCAAGGTACTGGAGAGGAGAGTCCGGCCGTTGGTCGAACCTCGGATTCAGGAGGAGCAATGTGGTTTTCGTCCTGGCCGTGGCACATCGGACCAGCTCTTTACCCTCTCGAGAATTCTTGAGGGTTCGTGGGAGTTTGCCCAACCAGTTTACATGTGTTTTGTGGACTTGGAGAAGGCATTTGACCGCGTCCCTTGTGGATTTTTGTGGGGGGTGCTTCGGGAGTATGGGGTATCGGGCTTGTTGTTACGAGCTATTCGGTCTCTGTACGACCGTTGTGAGAGTTTAGTTCGCATTGCCAACACTCGGTCGGAGTCATTCCCAGTGAGAGTTGGACTCCGCCAGGGCTGCCCTTTGTCACCGGTCCTGTTCATAATTTTTATGGACAGGATTTCTAGGCGCAGCCAGGGAATGGAGGGTGTCATGCTTGGTGACCACAGGATCTCATCTCTGTTGTTTGCAGATGATGTTGTCCTGTTGGCTTCATCCAGCAATGACCTACAGCTCTTGCTGGGACGGTTTGCCGCTGAGTGTGAAGCGGCTGGGATGAGAATCAGCACCTCCAAGTCCGAGTCCATGGTCCTCAGCCGGAAAAAGGTGGATTGTCCTCTCCGGGTTGGGGACAGGCTCCTGCCCCAAGTGGAGGAGTTTAAGTATCTTGGGGTCTTGTTCACGAGTGAGGGGAAAATGGAGCGAGAGATCGACAGACGGATTGGAGCAGCATCTGCAGTGATGCGGACGTTGTACCGGTCTGTTGTGGTGAAGAGGGAGCTTAGTTCTAAGGCAAAGCTGTCGATTTACCAGTCAATCTACGTTCCTACTCTCACCTATGGTCACGAGCTTTGGGTAATGACCGAAAGAACGAGATCGCGGATACAAGCGGCTGAAATGAGCTTTCTCCGTAGGATTGCTGGACTCACCCTCAGAGATAGGGTGAGGAGCTCAGTCATCCGGGAGAGGCTCAGAGTAGAACCGCTGCTCCTCCACATTGAAAGGAGTCAGTTGAGGTGGTATGGGCATCTGATTAGGATGCCTCCTGGACGCCTCCCACTTGAGGTGTTTCAGGCACGTCCCACTGGGAGGAGACCCCGGGGCAGACCCAGGACTCGGTGGAGAGACTGTGTCTCCCAGCTAGTCTGGGAACGCCTTGGTATCCCCTCTGAAGAGCTGGAGCAGGTGGCTGGGGAGAGGGAAGTCTGGGCTTCTCTGCTTGAACTGCTGCCTCCGCGACCCGGACCTCCGGAAAAGCGGTAGAAGATGGATGGATGGATGGATGGATTTTTGAAAAAAAAAACAAAAAAACCAAAAACGTTTCATTGGGAGGTTTGTTTAATAAAATTTGAATTATGCTTTAACGGCTGATGACTTGAAAATTACATTGTCATTTGCATCGACTAGGAAAATTGGAGGCAAATATCATTTGCATAATAATTTGAAACGCGGTGTAAATGATATAGCTCCTCAGCTGTAGCATTTATTCTTGTTTAAAAGCAGCCTACTTTGTACATTTGCTGCTGTTTACAGGCTATTAAATGCGGTCTTGGCATCCAATAAATACCTACAAACACATTCCCCGGCACACTGCTCCCTCTTATATCTCTGTGGCTTAGGGTTGGAAAGTTCATGAATGATTCATTTGAGTGTACTAGTTCTTTTGGATGAACAAACTGTACTGAATCACTTACCATAACTGAACGAATCACTTAGGAAATGGTGGCCATTTCATCCCCCACTTCCAAATCACGTACACATCATTGAATGGTAGTTCTCCTAGCCTTCTACGGCCTACTACAGCCCCGCAAACCTGGAGCTTCGGAAATAGCTGCTTTTGTTGGATGAGTCGTTCATGAAAGGCTCCTCTTTCCTGGCCTGCAGGAACCAGGAAGTAATAATGAATGGATTCAACACGACAAAATGAAACAGCGAAAATGATTTTGAAGCGAGAAATATACCATTTAGTTGCTGAATCTGTTTTTATTTGAAACACACATCTGCTCCTTTAAAAGTTTTTAGTTGACTCAGTTCAACAGCTGAAAAAAAAATCACACACTACCTGCCAAAATGCACCACAAAGCTTTCCACATAGACAACAAATGAGGAGCACCAGAGCGGAAAAAAACCCAAGAGTTGTTTTCTTTCAGCCATTATTTAAACTTAAAAAGTATGCATTCTGATCTCACCTCATTCTCTGTTTACACTCCATGGTAAAATCTGTAATATAACAATAAGAGGGACAATGAGCAAACTTCAATGCAAGGTAACGGCATATTGTATGTGAGCTCTGATTGAGACAGCTGCTGATGGAATCGGACTTAGCAAGTCTAAGAACATGATCCAGATCAGTTAAAGACTTAAAAAAATCATAATAAAACCTGTGGTCATATCTAACAATTGTCAGGTAAACCTCTAAAATGCCAGACTCATATAAGGTGTCTGTGTAACTGGTGCAAAAGCTCCCTAAACAACAGAACTCCTCGTTAGGGTGATGCACCTCAGTAAAGAACAGTAGCCAGTAGTGTTTAAACAAGAAGAAGAAGCCAACTTTATTGTCCTTCAATCCATACAGCCAATCTTGTACAGTAGAGCGAAATTACATTTCTCCTATCTACAATGTTAATCACATCAAGAATCAGGGGGGTTGCTACCATGCAAGGTGCCACCACAAACAACTTTTTCCTTCCCCCATTCTATTATGCTGAGCACCAAGCTAGAAGGTGGGACGTACCATTTTTGTATATGGTCTTTGGTATGACCCAGTCGGGGCTTAAACCGATGACCCTCCGGTAGTGGGGTGGATGCTTTACAAACTACCACCAATAAACAAGGTTTATTACCAATCACTGTTAGGCTATATACAGGAGTGGAATTAAGTTTACAATTGCTGTTTTTTAAAGTTATCTTTTTAAAAAAACACTAAAACACCACCATAAAACATGCAGTAATAATACCATGCAACAAATCAACCAGTAAAAAACAAAAAGGAAAACGGCAAACTCAATTAAAACCAATAAAATGCATAAAACCCCAAGTACTAAAATAAAAGGGTTAAATATATTCTTAAAATAATCCAGCATAATAATAATAATAATCAATTACATCTATTTCCCATGTTTAAACACGCAGCACGGATCCAAGCCGCCTTGTCTGGTAGCTGATTCGTACAGCAGCCTCCCGCACGTTTGTCAGTACATGAATGAACGTGTATTGTGGAGCAGAGACTGACACACCAGCTGATTCGTACAGCCACTAATTTGTACAGTTGTCTCCCTCACGCTCTCATCAGTTCAGTCAGTGAACATACTGAAGAGCAGTGAAGAAGTGAGCCCCACCCGCTCCGGTCAACCGCGCTTATCAGTTCAATGAGTGGCAGGCACTTAAAGCTCCAGTACAGCACTGAGTGATTCGGTGTACGAATCTTTAGAACAGATTTTTTTAGTGAATGAACTGAAGTGATTCAGTACATTTTATTGAACTGTGGATCCCATCACTACTGTGGCTCCCTCACTTTTGCTCTCTCGCTTGACCACTGGCACAGAGTGGCACCTAGGTTTCGATTAGAGCTTCCTCTGCTGGTGGACTCTATAAATGCATTTAAGAATGCGGTTCCAAATGTGATATAAATAAATAATTGATTTTTGGAAATGGACTGGCGGGCAACAGTGGATGAGGGGGCGGGCCGCCAATTGCCCATCCCTGCATTAATTGATTATGTCCAACTTTAATGTGTGTTTTAATTCTTAAATGTCTCCTTCTCTGATCCCCACCACCCATAAAAGAAGACGCCAAGATGTGACACCACAGCTGTCATCTCTGCCAGCCAATGAAAATGCTGCATACCAGTGGACAGGAAACCAGACCACAACTCAGGGTCAAACCCAGTACGGCTACAACTACCACCACATTGACCAAAGAACTGAAAACCAGTGCGCCTATCAAACCTTTGTCGATGCCAAATCCAACAGTTTGCAGACTACCAATGATGTTTACGCCGAGTTTACAACCGCTGCCACATGTTCACAGTACAAACCAGAGCAGACTGACTGCTATTATGAAGCTGGAGCAGATCTTCAGAACAGACAGGACGAGGCACATTTCAAGTGTCAGTACATGACTGAACGCCAGTATGTAGGTGACTCCAGTTCGGTGTGCACTTCTGAGCTCGAGTATTCTCAGTATCAGAGTGATGGCCAGAGTCAGTATGAGTCAGTTGGTGCTCATTATCCATATGATGAACAGCCATTTTACAAGTCAGAGGCCCCACGTGAGACTGATCACGCTCGATACATACCAGAGGGATATGTTCACTTCCTCCTGTCAAGGTGAGCTGTCATTCATACAGACTTGAGAATGCTCTAAGGCCTTGTTTTTCAATCTATGTGCTCTGGTACGTTCAGGTTTCTATGGAAAAGTATTTAATTTCTTAATTAGTCCAAAAAATGCAAATAATTTGTAATTGTGCATGAGTGCTGTAAGCTTATCTGCATATGTGTAATGATGTTTTTACCCACTAAGGGGCAGCACAGGTCTATATACATCAGTGACTCATTCATTCTCCAAGCGCAGGACTCACTGTATAATTTTACTGTTTATTTAGCTGCAGCTTTTCTTTGCCTTCTGCTGTTCAAAGTGACATATTTGGAGTTTACATCCCACCCAACACAGAGAGAGAGAGAGAGAGAGAGAGAGAGAGAGAGAGAGAGAGAGAGAGAGAGAGAGCGCTTTGGTAGAAACTTACTTTTGACATGTCAGAAACTCCTGAAAAATGATGACGACAAATGTTTATTTAATAAGAAAAACAAAAGGCTAATAATTAAAAAGAAGACAAAATGGACCTACTGGAACTACAAATGTTTATGCTAGAAAATAATATTTAGTGGTTATTCAACCATTCACTCTTAACATATTCTTCCTGTTATGGCTCAAATTAATTTTAGTTTTTGTTTAATCCTTGCAGTTGAGAGCTTTAATTTTTAAAAACTGAATTAAATGTATTCTTAAAAAAAACCAACTAATGTTCAAAAAAAGAAGTTGTAAGTTATTACGGATGGTCAGATATCAGATTTTTACTTGTGGCTTAAGATATGATGGAAGCAATAATGTGGCTGTGGCAAATTTGAAAACAAAAAATAATCCTATTTACCAAATTGATCTATAACTTGATTTTTTTGTGAATTGTATGCAAGAACATTTAATTGATTTTGAAAAGGCAGCCAGATAACTGACACACTGTTATTGTCAATATTGTCACACCCCTAAGTTGTTATGTGTGCAAATGTACGCACGCATGTGTGTTGTGTATCCAGGATGTGCACATTCTTGTGTGCGGTTAATTGTCTCGATCAGCTGTTTTTGCTTTTTCCCACTTTATAATTTTGATGACCCGATCCTGTTTGGCAAAATTCAATCCCGACCCCGCTTATCGTCCTTTTTTTTTTTAAAACCTGGGTGTGCGTATATAGTATACACAACAGACCTTTTAATTAGCAACCCATCAAGTGATCTGATTTTTAGATACAACTCAGTCACTATATTGCAGAGAAAAGATCTGGTCTCTGTCCTGCTTCTCTTCATTGTTAGTCAGTCTTATGTCAATCAGAGTCTGTTTGAGGGGCTTTAGTGGGGGGGGGGGGCAACACTGCTCAGTATTGTTTCTCCAGCCCACACGTGCAGCCTGGGAATGAAGCAGTGAGTCAGTGTCTTTCTATCTGCTTTGCCACTTGTATAACCTTTTGTGTCCACACCCTGTCTAACAGATTTCCAGCTTCTTCTGATGTAGTGTCATGGGAACAGTTAGAATATTTCACTTCCTAGATGGTTGTATTTGTCTTGTTTGGCCCTGTACTGTGTGTAGTTGTACCTCTGCTGGCTGTGGCTGTAGCCATGATAATTTATGTTGTGGCTCATTATTGCATTTCTGAGCCTCCGAGCAGACAGTCCCAACAAGGAGAGGGTGCAGCCGGGATGATGAGGATGAAGATGGGATCCAGTGAGGAAGCTGCTGAGGAGATTGATAACAGAGAAGGTAAATGATCAGAGACCCACATTTGACTGTTTCTGCTGTTTAGAAATACATTTTTAAATGTTTTGAAAAATTTTGACTGTAGTGAATTCATTTTCAACCTTAAAAGTAAAGGTAACCGTTATTCTCTACTTGTAGTTGATGTCTAACTCTTTGCTCAAACAATCTACAAAACATTTACTTTGTAAGTCAAGTTAATCTTTCAACTCCCTCTTAACAGATCAACCCTCCTCAGCTGATTTATCAGGCGGGTCTAATCAAAGGAGGAAGCTGGCAGCTCCTCCAGTGAACGTGTCCCTGGACCACAGTGAAGGGTCAGTTCTGTCTGACGACACCCTGGATACAGACGATGAGGCCTTAGATACCGGAGATGACCTCGACATCAACACAGAAGAGCTGGACACGCCTGATGAGCCAGACTCCCTGGAGCTTTACGGAGAGGGTGAGACACTCCTGAAGATGCAATACAAATTAGAGACAATGCATGAGCAGACTCACCTGGAGCTTCAGAACAAAAGCTACATGAATATTCTTTTTACAGGCTAACCAATTTATGCATATAAGGAACATAGTAAATAAATCTAATGGTAAAGCACTTGTTAGCAGACAGTTCTGCAACCTGTGGCTCTATAACAACATAACCTGTAGCCCCTGATTAAAACTGAAAAAGAATTTTACAAGAATGAAGTCTTGCATGCACTAAAGAAAACTGTTGCAAATTTACTAAATAAAAACCATAAAATTACAAGAGAACAGTCACAAATTTGTGAAAACAATGTGGATATTTTAAAGAAAAAAGGTACAAAATTGAAAGAAAAGTCACAAATTTGCAAATGAAACAAATATATGCAAATCAAGTAAAAGGTGAAGTCACAAATTTACAAGAAAAGTTTTACAGATTTATGAGAAAAGTTGAAAATTTACAAATAAATCATTGATAATTTACAGCCCAAAAGTAGCAAATTTCCAGGAATAAAGTAACAAATTTCAAAGAAAATTGTGACAAATTTTTGAGAGAAAAGTCATCTAGTTTGGAGGTAAAAACTGTAAATTTAACTGGAAAAAAATCACAAATTTGCAAGAAAAGCTTGCACATTCACAGAATGGCATTTGCAAATGCACCAGGAAAAAAGTCACCAAAAAATTGTTTTGACTTTTTTTTTTTTTTTTTTAGACAACAGGAAAGACAACAGAACCCTGACGAGGAAAACAAGCAAAGCAGAAGCAAACTTTGTAAAGTTTAGTTTATTGGTTTATTTGTCAGGGACCATGCACAGAAAAATACATTAAGCACAGGGTAAAGGTGCTCTGTACCAGATTATAGCGTTCTCACTAATTTCCATCTGTAATCCATAAGGCAGGCAAAGTAGGCCGACACCAAGTCAAGAGTAAGGTCAGAACCATCTGCAAAGTATTTAAGGTGACACTGGCAAAAATCAAGTTCTTTTTCTGTTTTTAACATGTATGTAACATATTTCTTTTGATTTACAAGACATATCAAGAGCAAAATCATTCCAAACTCCCAAGTCCCAAGGCAGAGTTGGACAGAGTGTTTCTAGTTATGTCAGTATTCCTGCTTAGCCTGATTGGTTATAACATTAGCCAATCAGGCTAAGCACTAAGACCCCTACTTGACTCTCTCGGGGGAAAAGGGAGGAGCCGAGGAGCAAGCAGGAGCTCAGCTTTTTACAAATTGGGAAAGATAGCAGATTATATATGGGGGGGGGGGCTGAAAAGTTCATAGGCTAAAAAATTCATAGTGGTCAAATTTGACGAAATGTGGTTTATTTTTCAACTGCAGCGATCCAAATGCTGCAACACCGATGGAAGAAGTGTGTGGACCAAAGGGGAGACTATGTTGGAAAATAAACCACATTTGGTCAAATTTGACCACTATAAACTTTTCAGCCAATGAACTTTTCAGCCCTGTGCACGTGTTCAGTTTTTGGCTGTGTGAGCAAGAAATCCTCTTTTAAATTACATGTCTTACCTGTGGTGTTTGGATGTGGTGGTGTGCCATAGGTAATATCATCATGTGGCAAAGTGGCCGTGGCGCAGGCAGGCGCCACCCTTCTGTACATGGTCAGTTGTGTGTTCAATAAAGCAGAGTTCGGTTCATGTCCGCTGTCAGCACCTCATTCTTAGACACAACAATGGCGACAGGGATAAAAACGACAATAGTGCAACCCGTGGAACCGTTCCTTGCTCTACCAGGTGAGGCAACGATCCCCTGGCCCCACTGGCACGAGAAATTCCAGGCTTTTATCAATGCTGCTGGTCTAAACAATGCTAGCGACGGGAGGCTAAAGGGGGTGCTAATCCACAATCTCGGTAGCGAGGGGTAGTGTGTGTTCCATTCTCTCTCTGCCCTGCGAGTACAAAGGAGGACTGTGTTGCTGTGATGGACAGACATTTCGCCGACACGTAGTCTCAAGGTGCGAAGAATCACTTTCAACAAGCGACATCAATGACATATGCAGCGAATTGCATAGCGCCCTTCCCCGCACCAACGCTTTCTATTAGTGGCCTACATTCTCCACTCAAAATGGCCCAAGGTGTTGCCCACTGGCTCAGTCACCACCAATGTAGTCACCGATTTCCTCACCTCACTTTTCGCCCGCTGGGGTGTGCCAGATGCAATCACAATAGACAACGAACCACAGTTCACCTCAGGGGACTTTGCGGCCTTTGTGGGGGAAAGGGGCATTAAGCACATAAGAACTGCCTTCTACCACTCTCAGGCGAATGGGGGTGGGGGGGTGGAGAGATTCAACCAGACCCTCAAGAACGGTCTCAGGGCACACCGGGCAGATGGGCTCCCATTTTCGGCCGCACTACACAGCACCCTGCTACATTACAGAGCGACGCCTCACACCATGACGGGCAGCTCCCCAGTCCTACTAATGCTGATGTGAGATGTGCCTTCCCCTGGACCGACTATGCCCCCCATCGGACGCTACCTCAACAGAAATGCCCTCAACTAGGGGGAGGGTGGTCGAACAACAACAACGTATGAAGCAAAGGTTTGACAAGAAACGCCGGGCGAAGCAACCCGGGCTTGCAGTACTGGATTGGGTCCGGATCCAGTGCCCCAACCGCGTTCACAAGCTGCAGTCGTTTTGGAAAAGGCCGATGCAGATCACAGCGCAGTTGGGCCCAGCCACCTTCTGTCTCACTGATGGATCATGGTAGCACGCCAGTTGGCTCAGAAAAGTGACACCGACTTCGGCCCCGGATCAGGAGACTGCTGCAGACAGACTGGATCGGGCCGGTGACACAAGACCCTCAATCCCTGAAGAGTGTCCGCTGGAGCCTACGGCAGAGATGCAGCACGAGCACCGCTCGGCCCGGGTTCAGCAGAGACTCTGCCACCTAAAGGATTTTATGACTAAGTTTTGAAGTTTGGACTCTAATATGTAGTTAGGACGTGACCTAACTACACTGGTCACTGGTCTGTTGTCCCCCCCCATCACACACCAGCAGTAGCCAGCCAGCTCTGAGCCAGAGACCTCCTTTCTGTCACTCACCAGGCAATTCTACTCCACCTTCAGACAGAACCACACCTCTTGATAGTACAGCCACCTTTAGCATTACTGCTGACCAGGTGAGGAAAGAGCTGGAGAGACTCCACCTTGGGAAGGCTCCAGGACCGGACGGCATAAGTCCTCGTGTGCTGAAGGCCTGTGTGAGCCATCTGTGTGGAGTCCTGCAGCACCTCTTCAACATGAGCCTTTACCACCAGAGAGTTTCAGAGCTATGGAAAACATCATGCCAGATCCCAGTGCCTAAGAAAAGTCGTCCTGTGGCACTAAATGATTACAGGCTCATAGCTCTGACCTCCGACATAATGAAGGTCATGGAGAGGCTGGTGCTGGCTCACCTAAGGAAACTTGTGTGTTTGGCCCAAGACCCACTGCAATTTGCATACCAGCCCCATGTGGGGGTGGACAATGCAATTATTTACCTGCTGCATAGGGCCTACTCTTCCCTAGACAGACCCAGCACCACGGTCCGCATTATGTTCTTCGACTTCTCGTTCTCCTTTAATACCATCCAGTCAGGGCTGTTGAGTGAAAAGTTGGAGAACATGGACGTTGATATTCCCCTCACTACATTGATCACCATCTATCTGACGGGGATGACACAGCTATAGTGGGGTGTGTGGAGAGGGGATGAGATGAGGAGTACCAAACGCTGGTGGGTGATTTTGAAAAATGGTGTGGGAAGAACCACTTACAGCTAAATGTGGACAAGACAAAGGAGGTAGTGGTGGATTTCAGCAGCAGGAAGTCGCTGTCTCTGCCTGTTTCCATCGGGGGTGGAGAAGTGGAACAAGTAACATCTTACAAGTATCTCGGTGTTAACTTAGACTGTAATTTGGAGTGGTCCACAAACACTGAGGTACTCTACAAAAAGGGCTTGAGCAGACTCTATTTCCTCAGAAGGCTCAGGTCCTTTAATGTCTGCAATAGAATGCTCCACATGTTCTAACAGTCGGTAGTGGCCAGCACCATTTTCTTTGAAGTGGTGTGTTGGGGATCAGGATGAAGGACAAGAATAGACTGAATAAACTCTTTAAAAAGGCTGAGTCAGTCGTGGGTATCAGGCTGGCTTCATTGGAGGAGGTGATTAGCGAGAGAACTCTGGATAAAATCAGAGCAATTATGGACAATGTCTCTCATCCCCTCTACAGCACACTGAACAGTCTACAGAGCAGCCATAGCAATAGACTGTTGCAGCCCAGATGTCTAAAGGAGCGTCACAGCAAGTCCTTTCTGCTTGAGGCTATCAGACTTTACAGTATATGTATAGCCTCCAGAACTGTGCACTGAACTGTATTTTATGATTGCGAGTTGTACGCCAATATGTATGAGTGAGGGGCGATGTTGGCTGTGTGGAAAATCATCAAGTAAGAGGATCTGAATGGGATAGGGGTTCCGTTTGAGGAACTGATCCAGCATAGATCAGGGCAGTAGTCCTTTGTCCACCTGGCTGAGTGGAAGGTTCCTCTTTGTTTGGGGTCATGTACCAGAGCATAATCATTTCTGGATGCTCAATCTAACAGTGCTTCACTGTCTGCTGCTGGGTGTCCCCAGTCAGGGTGGTGACTGTTAGTCCTCCACATAGCTGACTGGGTGGCGTAGGGTGGGTAGGACCTGCTGATCCCAGTTAGAACTTTGAGGCTTATAAACATTAGTAATGTGGAAACCGACAATGGTTATGGTTTCGGAGAAATTTGTTGTCAGATGGTTTGCCTCAGCCATATCAGAGCGTATATAGGTGGCAAGTCCATGTTTGACATGGGATGTGTGGCAAAGAAGGTCAGATCTCTTGATGGAGTAGCGGCCAGCTTCTTCTGTGCCAATGTGGGTCTCTTGGAGGCAGATGACATCAGTAGAATGCTATGAAGCAAGGACTTTAATGAGACTTCGTTTGGCTGCAGATAGGCCTTCAACATTAAGCTGTTATATTCTGAGGGCAGGTCCAAGCACTAGGTGCTATTGGGACTATGGGTTGTTGTCAGCTTGGGAACTGTGACTAGAATTCTTCGATTTGGCTCTCAGGTGTTTCTTAGAATTTAATCTGCTGGTTGGATCATTAGCTTCCCCAGGTGGGCCTGGGTAATGGCAGAGGGCGCGACGTGGACGCTGATCCATTACCTCCCTACACTTATGACAGTACTTCCACAAGTTAGATCGCCTTCTCGAAGCCTTGTACAACGTCTTCGTCTTCTTCCAGCTACTGGTGGGCGGGAGTATGGGTGGAGCTAATTAGAATATTCATAGATTTGTGCATACTTAAGTAGGTCAAAGACATAAAAACTCTTTCCAAGCCATTCTAAGACAATGAAAGTTTTTTGTGTATAAAAAGCCACAATATACTATTTTGGGCAAAACATATTGGATTTAAGGTGGTTTTAGAGCCGCCGGAGTGGATCTTTAATTTAAACTGATCCAAAATTTTCCAGATAATAAACAAAAATGATGCATACTTAAGAAGAAGAAACTCTCACATTACTAATGCTGACAAACCAATTTATTTTTTAACTCTGTTGTTTCACCTTCATTTTAAGGCTCAATTTTGTGGTCACATGCATGGTGATTTCGGCAAAAAATGTCTCAAAATATCTGTCTTGTCGTTAAAAGAAAAGACAGCGAATGTACGAGGGAGGGCTGAAAAATTCATTGGCTGAAAAGTTCATAGTCGTCAAATTTGACCAAATGTGGTTTATTTTTCAACATAGTCACCCCTTCGGTCCACACACTTCTTCCATCGGTGTTGCAGCGCTTGGATCCCTGCGGTTGAAAAATAAACCACATTTGGTCAAATTTGACCACTGTGATCTTTTCAGCCTATGAGCTTTTCAGCCCTGCCTTGTATCTTGACACTTTAAATTTACTCATTTCTCAGCTCAGAGTACAGCAAGGGTTCATGGCTGCAGCTCATGCCATGTGGAACGTGCAGAGACCAGTACAAGTGTGCCCTCATCAGGACTGGCTAATTCTGAGTCAGTCATGTAGATCTGATTATATGTATATACCCCATTCCCCTTCCAGTCCATATTTAAGATAAGATAAGATAAGCCTTTATTAGTCCCACAATGGGGAAATTCCAGGATTGCAACAGCACAGGGATAGCAACACTCAGAGCAACAATCAGAAGGCAAGAAAAAACAAGAACAGCTAGTAAACATATGTACATATTACTATAAATATATACAGTGGGGCAAAAAAGTATTTAATCAGCCACCAATTGTGCAAGTTCTCCCACTTAAAAGATGAGAGAGGTCTCCAATTTTCATCATAGGTATACCTCAACTATGAGAGACAAAACGAGAAAAAAAAATCCAGAAAATCACATTGTCTGATTTTTAAAGAATTTATTTGCAAATTATGGTGGAAAATAAGTATTTGGTCAATAACAAAAGTTCATCTCAATACTTTGTTATATATCCTTTGTTGGCAATGACAGAGGTCAAACGTTTTCTGTAAGTCTTCACAAGGTTTTCACACACTGTTGCTGGTATTTTGGCCCATTCTTCCATGCAGATCTCCTCTAGAGCAGTGATGTTTTGAGGCTGTCGCTGGGCAACATGGACTTTCAACTCCCTCCAAAGATTTTCTATGGGGTTGAGATCTGGAGACTGGCTAGGCCACTCCAGGACCTTGAAATGCTTCTTACGAAGCCACTCCTTCATTGCCCAGGCGGTGTGTTTGGGATCATTATCATGCTGAAAGACCCAGCCATGTTTCATCTTCAATGCTCTTGCTGATGGAAGGAAGTTTTCAGTCAAAATCTCACGATACATGGCCCCATTCATTCTTTCCTTTACACGGATCAGTCGTCCTGGTCCCTTTGCAGAAAAACAGCCCCAAAGCATGATGTTTCCACCCCCATGCTTCACAGTAGGCATGGTGTACTTTGGATGCAACTCAGCATTCTTTCTCCTCCAAACACGACAAGTTGACTTTTACCAAAAAGTTCTATTTTGGTTTCATCTGACCATATGACATTCTCCCAATCCTCTTCTGGATCATCCAAATGCTCTCTAGTAAACTTCAGACGGGCATGGACATGTACTGGCTTAAGCAGGGGGACACGTGTCACTGCAGGATTTGAGTCCCTGGCGGCGTAGTGTGTCACTGATGGTAGCCTTTGTTACTTTGGTCCCAGCTCTCTGCAGGTCATTCACTAGGTCCCCCCGTGTGGTTCTGGGATTTTTGCTCACCGTTCTCATGATCATTTTGACCCCACAGGGTGAGATCTTGCGTGAAGCCCCAGATCGAGGGAGATTATCAGTGGTCTTGTATGTCTTCCATTTTCTAATAATTGCTCCCACAGTTGATTTCTTCACACCAAGCTGCTTACCTATTGCAGATTCAGTCTTCCCAGCCTGGTGCAGGTCTACAATTTTGTTTCTGGTGTCCTTTAACAGCTCTTTGGTCTTGGCCATAGTGGAGTTTGGAGTCTGACTGTTTGAGGTGGTGGACAGGTGTCTTTTATACTGATAACGAGTTCAAACAGGTGCCATTAATACAGGTAATGAGTGGAGGACAGAGGATCCTCTTAAAGAAGAAGTTACAGGTCTGTGAGAGCCAGAAATCTTGCTTGTTTGTAGGTGACCAAATACTTATTTTCCACCATAATTTGCAAATAAATTCTTTAAAAATCCTTCAATGTGATTTTCTGGATTTTTTTTTTCTCATTGTTTCTCTCATAGTTGAGGTATACTTATGATGAAAATTGGAGACCTCTCTCATCTTTTAAGTGGGAGAACTTGCACAAATGGTGGCTGACTAAATATTTTTTTGCTCCACTGTATATATATAGACACACAGTGCGGAGCATTATGGTTGGTGAATGTGCAGCAGAAAGTCTAAGCTCTTTCTCCGCGGATGCGGCGGGCCAGCTGGAAGTCTTTGGGCATGATGGTGACCCTCTTAGCGAAGAAGAGACCCACCAGGTAGGCCTCGCTGGCCTCCTGCAGAGCCATGACGGCGAAGCTCAGGAAGCGCAGGTCGGTCTTGAAGTCCTGAGCGATCTCCCTCACCAGGCGCTGGATGGGCAGCTTACGGATGAGCAGCTCCGTGGATTTCTGGTAGCGACGGATCTCTCTCAGAGCCACGGGCCTGTAACGGTGAGGCTTCTTCACTCCGCCGGTGGCCGGAGCACTTTTCCGAGCAGCCTTGGTGGCTAGCTGCTTCCTGGGGGGCTTTTTCCTCCAGTAGATTTTACGGGCGGTCTGCTTGGTTCTTGCCATCGCTCTTTATTATTCTGTCTTATATTTCTTGCACGCTGCCTAAACTCCAGCCCGGCACCCGCGTTGTTTTCGCTACAGTTCCCGGTATGTCGAGTTCCTCCATTAGCACCGGGTGGCGGTTGAGCTAGCACTAGCTCTTCCTGCTGTATTCAATGATTCAAAGGTTTTATTGTCAATACTACCATACGTGCAAGACATACAGGAGAATTGAAATTTGACTTGACATTGGGCGCGCTCTATAAGCGCATCCCAAAGCCGCGGCAGCCATGAAGGCGCCAGTCATAGAGGGTAAGATAAGATAAGATAAGATAAGCCTTTATTAGTCCCACAACGGGGAAATTCCAGGATTGCAACAGCACAGGGATAGCAACACTCAGAGCAACAATCAGAAGGCAAAAAAAAAACAAACAAGCAAGCAAGAGCAGCTAATATACATATGTACATATTACTATAAAATATATATACACACACACACACACACACAGACACACAGTGCAGAGCATTGTAGCTGGATGGAATAAATATATGAATATATGAACACACAGTGCAGAGCATTGTAGCTAGATGGAATAAATATGTAAATATATAAACACCCACAGTACGGAGCATTGCAGCTAGGTGGAATAAATATGCAAGTATATAAACACACACAGTGCGGAGCAATGTAGCTAGATGGAATAATATGTAGATATATAAAAACACAGTGCGGAGCATTGTAGCTAGATGGAATAAATATATAGATATATAAATATAAACACACCCAGTGCTGAGCATTGTAGCTAGATGGAATAAATATATAGATATATAAATATAAACACACCCAGTGCAGAGCATTGTAGCTAGATGGAATAAATATGTAAATATATAAACACACACAGTGCAGAGCATTGTTGCTAGGTGGGATGAAACAGCATAACCGTCTATTTAGTTATCCTACATGGTATGATTATGTGCCCATACATATTCTCACCCTCCATAGCGACCGGTATGTTCCTAGTTGTATGCCGGAGGGGACCATTGTGTAAGTCTATTGCATCTTTTGCATTCAAAAAACTATTAGTTTGTTACGTCTTTTTGCTATCTCTGCGAGCAGCCCTGCTTAGGTTGTACAGTCTGACAGCCGTTGGTAGGAAGGACCTACGAAACCTCTCGGTTGTGCACCTGGGATGATGTAGTCTGCTGCTAAATGAGCTCCTCAGTGCATCCAGTATGTCCTGCATAGGGTGGAACTCGGACTCCAGCAGAGATGACAGTTTAGCCACCGTCCTTCTCTCTCCTATCTCCTCCATCGGATCAAGGCGTTGCCCCAGGACAGAGCTAGCTTTCTTAATCAGTTTGTTCAGTCTCTTCCTATCGGCTGCAGTAATGCCACTGCCCCAGCAGACCACTCCAAAAGTGATGGCTGATGCCACCACCGTGTCATAGAATGACTTCAGCAGCGCCCCTTGTACACCAAAAGACCTGAGTCTCCTCAGCAGGAACAGCCTGCGCTGTCCCTTCTTGTAGAGTGCGTCAGTATTGTGTGACCAGTCTAGTTTATTGTTCAGATGAATACCCAGGTACTTATAGGATGTCACCATCTCGATGTCTGTTCCCTGTATATTTACTGGTGCTGTGAGGGGCTGCCCATGCCTGCGGCAGTCCACCACCAGCTCCTTAGTTTTCCTCGCGTTGATCTGGAGGCAGTTCCGATGGCACCAGTCCACAAAGTCCTGGATAAGCCCTCTGTACTCAGCTTCATCTCCGCTGGAGATGAGACCAACGATCGCAGAGTCATCAGAGAACTTCTGTAGATGGCAATGTGTTGTGTTGTGTGAGAAGTCCGCAGTATAAAGAGTGAACAGGAAGGGAGCCAGCACTGTTCCCTGGGGGGGCCCCCGTGCTACTGATGATCGTGTCGGAAACACAGTCCCGGGTTCTCACAAACTGAGGCCGGTTCGTGAGGTAGTCCAGGATCCATGATGACAGGTGCTGGTCCACCCCTGCGCGCAGCAGCTTGTCCTTCAGGATCATCGGTTGGATGGTGTTGAAAGCACTGGAGAAGTCAAAGAACATGATCCTCACCATATTCCCGGGCTTCTCCAGGTGGGACAGAGAACGGTGAAGGAGGAAGATCACCGCATCCTCCACCCCAATGCCATGCTGGTAGGCGAATTGGAGTGGATCCATCGCTGGTTCCACCAGGGGGCGGAGATGAGCAAGGAGCAGTCTCTCCAGGGTCTTCATCAAGTGGGACGTCAAGGCCACCGGTCTGAAGCTGTTCAGGTCTTTGGGGTGGGAAGTTTTTGGTACAGGTACCACACAAGATGTTTTCCACAGCTGTGGTACCCTCCCCAGTTTCAGGCTCATGTTGAAGATATACGTCACAATCCCACACAGCTGGTCTGCACAGGACTTGAGGAGCTTTGCGCTGATGCCGTCCAGTCCCGACGCCTTCCTCGCCTTGATCTTCCTCAGCTCCGTCCTCACCTGGGTCTTGGTCAGGGTCAGGATGGGGGGCTGTGTGTTGGGAGTGGGGGGGGGGGTGTCGGTGGAGTGGGGAGTGGGCAGCAGGACTTGATTTCTTAGTGGCAGCAGTGGTTGTTGTGCAGACAGGGGGGAGGGCGGTTGGTCAAATCTATTGAAAAACAGATTCAGGTTGTTCGCCCACTCCCTGCCCCCCGTGGCCTGGGGGGAGGTATTCTGGAGCCCCGAGATGGTTTTGAGGTTTCTCCAGACCCCGCTGATGTCGCTCTGTTGCAGCTTGTCCTCCATCTTCTTCCTGAAGCTGTCCTTGCCTTCTCTGATCTTTCTCCTCAGCTCCCTCTGTACGGACTTCAGCATCTCCCTGTTCCCCGACCTGAAGATCCTCTTCTTCTCTCTCAGAAGTGTTTTTATCTCAGGGTTGATCCAGGGTTTGTTGTTTGAGTGACGCCGTATGGTCTTGGTGGGAACGGATTTGTCCACACAGAAGCTGAGGTAGCCCGTAAAGGTGTGAATGAGGCCATCGATGTCCTCACCATGTGGATCGCAGAGCTGCTTCCAGGCAGTGGCTTCAAAACAGTCCTTTAGAGTGTCCATTGTCTCCTCAGACCATAACTCCACAGTGTGCATGGCCGGAGGTTGTCTGTGCACTAGGGGTTTGTACACCGGCCGGAGATGAACCAAGTTGTGATCCGATCTCCCAAGTGGGGGGAGTTGTGATGAGGTGTACGCCTCCTTAGTGTTTGCGTAGAACAAATCCAGTGTTTTATTGTCTCTAGTGTGGCATGTGACATACTGGGTGAAAGTGGGCAGAATGGGAGACAGTGAAACGTGGTTGAAATCGCCTGAGATGAGGAGAAGAGCATCTGGGTGTTCTGTCTGCAGCCTGCTGGTTACTGAATGGATGACGTCACGCGCTGTCCCAGCGTTCGCCATCGGATTTGCATAAACAACAATGCAGATCACGTGTGAGTGTTCTCTCGGGAGATATGTAGGCCTCATGCTAACAGCTAGCAACTCAATGTCTTTGCTGCAGTGTCGTTGTTTAACAGTGATATGTCCCGGTCTACACCAGTTGTTGTTAACATACATTATCACTCCACCGCCCCTAGTTTTGCCACTCTCTGGTGTTCGGTCAGCTCGTATCATGTGAAAACCCTCCAGCTCAATGTTAGCATCTGCTGCTAGTTCAGTTAGCCACGTCTCAGTAAACAAAAGGAGAGAGCACTCCCGGTAAGTGCTATCATAACGGGAGATAGCCGCTAGCTCATCTAACTTTCCCAGTATCGACCGTACATTTCCCATGACAACAGATGGAAGGGAGGGTCTGTACCTTATATTTTTTGTCCTCCGCCTTACTCCAGCCCAGCAGCCGCGGCGTTTTCGCCTCAGTTCTCTCGGTATGTCGGGTAAAGAAGGGAATGGGGGGGGGGAGTGACACAATGGGCAGAGAGAAAAAAGCATTGTTAATCAAAATAAAGCTCATTTTATGACCAAAATTGTGATTACATAGAAAAAAACCCCAACTCTCTAATGCACAATTAGCAGACAATATAGATCACACAATAACAAAGCAGCGAGAGAGACAGTGTGTGTAGTCAGCATATGATCAGTATGATGCAGTGTGGATGTGTCAGTTGCTAGTGAACAGCAGAGGGCACCCCCTGGCAACGGATGGATGTTAATCATGTGTTCTACACAGATAAGCATGTCCAGAGTCTATCTCTCCTCGTGCATGCAGATGGCAGAGTTCTGTAAGACACATGAAACGCTGTCCTTGAAGAGCTCAGTCTGCTGAAACAACAGCAATTGTTTGTCGATTGTTTGGGTTAAGAGAAGCCAGCCACCTCTTCTACCTTATCTTCATCGAGGAGGAATGTAAACAGGGCACCAAAAGCAAGGTCAAATCTGCACAGTGCACTCAGAGCATAGAATTTTCCTCTCTCATGCGATTCTGTGCTTCATAATTTCCATATACAGGCTTAAAAACATTCCCTGGAGAGCACTAGCGACTCGAGATGTATTCCACCATCTGAATCAGTTACCATTCAGTTCACCATGCCGCTATTCGTGCACTCCCCAACTGGTCGAATTTGATGAAGGAGCTTTGCCTGGGTCCGCATTTTGAACAGCTCTCCCACCTTCCTCAATTTCTGATACATCAGGAAACTCCAAAGCCAAAGTAGAAGTCTTGTGATCATAGCCAATAGATGTCTTCTGCATCTCCAGTCGAATCACACAGACACATGAGTTCCCAATGTCCATGAGTCTCCCCCCTTGGGCTCCCCCTAACCCGATCTTCTTTTAAAGTGGTGTCAATCGCATTTAAGCCGCTTTCCAGATCCATAATTTCCGTTTGGATTAAGATTCAGCCAGAAGAAGAGCGACAAAAACACAGACAAAAACGCAACATTGCAAGCTGGGATCAGAAGGGAGTAGGATTAGGAGGGAGAGGAGGGAGAAAAGCGTCTGCTCTCTCTGAATGCCGGAAGAAGAAAGCAATGTCTCCTGCTGTAAACAGTGGCTCCGTCCGCCGACTCGGGAGACCTTTGGGGCGATCTGTGTGTCCGTGATATATATATAGAGTGAAAAAACCCCAAAACAAAACATTTACATTACATCACAGTATTTTTTCACATTTTGTACACAAGCTTGTTTTTTCACCCTTGCTGTATAACAACGAGCAACAATGCAAATACATTTCAGAATTGTTAACTTCACTATTATTCAGAACTATGTGAAGTATAGTAAACATCATTTCTGATAAAACTCAAGTGGCTCTTTTCATTAACACCCTTGAATTTTACATTTCCTCTGTTAACCTTTTGTGGTGGTTTGTTAGCTCTGTTCAGGGCTGGAATGGGACCAATTTTCAGCCCAGGAGTTTCCATCCATCCATCCATCCATCTTCTACCGCTTTTCCGGAGGTCCGGGTCGCGGAGGCAGCAGTTCAAGCAGAGGAGCCCAGACTTCCCTCTCCCCAGCCACCTGCTCCAGCTCTTCAGAGGGGATACCAAGGCGTTCCCAGACCAGCTGGGAGACATAGTCTCTCCACCGAGTCCTGGGTCTGCCCCGGGGTCTCCTCCCAGTGGGACGTGCCTGAAACACCTCAAGTGGGAGGCGTCCAGGAGGCACCTTATCGTGGTGGGGGGGTTTGCGTGCCCCAGTGATCCCAGGAGCTATGTTGTCCGGGGGCAATTTGCCTCTGATAGGGTCTCCCAAGACAAACTGGTCCTGGGTGAAGGGCCAGACTAAGAACGATCCAACAGACTCTCATGATAAAATGTATATCAAGGATTCAGTGTACCCCGCCCGGTGTGGGGTTACCGGGGCCCCACCCTGGAGCCAGGCCTGGGGGAGGGGCTCGAAGGCTAGCGTCTGGTGGCCGGGTTTCCACCCATGGAACCCGGCCGGGCTCAGCCCGAAGGAGTTACATGGGTCCGCCCTCCAGTGGGTTCACCACCTGCAGGAGGGATCATGGGGGTCCGGTGCTATGTGGATTAGGTGGCGGTCAAAGGCGGAGACCTTGGCGGACTGATCCCAAGCCCAGGAGTTTCATGCCCAAAATACCTTTTTTTGCCAGGTGGTGGAAATTGGAACAGAAGTTCCATTTCTAGACAAATAGTATTTATTGCAATCATGTTTTGACAAGAATATAGAACTTAAATGGTTCACCTCAGTAAAGCATCTGTCAAATGGATAAGAAACTGAAAGATAAATGACAAACTGGAAAATCAGTTCACTTCAGTGGCATAAAAATTTTACAGAAACAAAACTATTTGCTATTCATTAGACAACTTCAACCATTTATTTAATAATTTTAGTTTTTTAAGGGGTTAGGCTCTTGTATTTAGCGCCTTGAGCTTATGAATGTGAAATGTGCTGTACACAAAACTGATTCAGCTATATTAACTAAATTTTGAGTTGCCTAACAGGCCTTTGTTTTCATTTTAATCCATAATGTCTGAACATCTGGGTTTCCTATAGGCCAGTACATCTATAAGTTGCGACCTGTAAACTTCATTAATGCACAGTGAACAAGGAACAACATAGTACCTTAACTTATAAATACTATCTTTGAGTATACAGGCAGACATATATACAGTGGTGTGAAAAAGTGTTTGCCCCCTTCCTGATTTCTCATTTTTTTGTATGTTTGTCACACTTGAATGTTTCAGATCATCAGACAAATTTAAATATTAGACAAAGATAACACAAGTAAACACAAAATGCTGTTTTTAAATGAAGGCATTTATTATTAAGAGAAAAAAAAATTCCAAACCTACATGGCCCTGTGTGGAAAAAGTGATTGCCCCCTAAACCTAATAACTGGTTGGGCCACCCTTAGCAGCAACAACTGCAATCAAGTGTTTGTGATAACTGGCAATGAGTCATTGTCCTTCTGCAGAACCCAAGTGTGCTTCAGCTTGAGGTCACAAACAGATGGCCGGACATTCTCCTTCAGGATTTTTTGGTAGACAGCAGAATTCATGTTTCCATTTACCACAGCAAGTTTTCCAGGTCCTGAAGCAGCAAAACAGCCCTAGACCATCACAGTACCACCACCATATTTTACTGTTGGTATGATGTTCCCTTTCTGAAATGCTGTGTTACTTTTACACCGGATGTAATGGGACACACACCTTCCAAAAAGTTTAACTTTTGTCTCGTCAGTCCACAGAGTGGTTTCCCAAATTTCTTGGGGATCATCAAGATGTTTTCTGGCAAAACTGAGATGAGCTTTTATGTTCTTTTTGCTCAACAGTGATTTTCATCTTGGAACTCTGTCATGCAGTCCATTTTTGCCCAGTCTCTATCTTATGGTGGAGTCATGAACACTGACCTTAACTGAGGCAAGTGAGGCCTGCAGGTCTTTGGATGTTGTTGTGGGATCTTTTGTGACCTCTAGGATGAGTCGTCGCTGCTGTTGCTCTTGGGGTAATTTTGGTCAGCCGGCCACTCCTGGGAAGGTTGACAACTGTTCAATATTTTCGCTATTTGTGGACAATGACTCTCCTTGTCCAGACTGTGTATGGTCCGGATGGCACTGCTGACTTTGACTGGGGATATCATCAAGCGGTGGAAGGAATTCTTCGAGGATCTCCTCAATCCCACTGACACACCTTCGACAGAGGAAGCAGGGCTTGTGGACAAGGGGGGTGACTCACCTATCACAGGGGCTGAGGTCGCCAAGGTAGTTAAAAATCTCTTTGGTGGCCGGGCCCCGGGGGTGGACAAGATTTTCCCTGAGTACCTCAAGGCCCTGGATGTTGTAGGGCTGTCATGGTTGACACGCCTCTGCAACATTGCGTGGAGGTCAGGGGCAGTACCTTTGGCATGGCAAACCAAGGTGGTGGTTCCTTTCTTCAAAAAAGGGGACCAGAGGGTGTGCTCCAACTTTAGAAGGCTCACACTCCTCAGCCTCCCTGGGAAGGTCTATGCCAAGGTACTGGAGAGGAGAGTCCAGCCGTTGGTTGAACCTCGGATTCAGGAGGAGCAATGTGGTTTTTGTCCTGGCCGTGGCACATCGGACCAGCTCTTTACCCTCTCGAGAATCCTCAAGGGTTAGTGGGAGTTTGCCCAACCAGTTAACATGTGTTTCGTGGACTTGGAGAAGGCATTCAACCTTGTCCCTTGTGTTTTTTGTGGGGGGTGCTTTGGGAGTATGGGGTATTGGGCTTGTTCTTACGAGCTATTCGGTCTCTATACGACATTGTGAGAGTTTGGTTCGTATTGCCAACACTTGGTCGGACTCATTTCCAGTGAGAGTTGGACTCTGCCAGGGCTGCCCTTTGTCACCGATCCTGTTCATAATTTTTATGGACAGGATTTCTAGGCATAGCTAGGGAACGGAGGGTGTCATGCTTGGTGACCACAGGATCTCACCTCTGTTGTTTGCAGATGATGTTGTCCTGCAGGCTTCATCCAGCAATGATCTACAGGTCTTACTGGGATGGTTTGCCACTGAGTGTGAAGCGGGTGAGATAAAAACCAGTACCTCCAAGTCCAAGTCCATGGTCCTCAGCCGGAAAAAGGTGGATTATCTTCTCCGGGTTGGTGACAAGTTCCTGCCCCAAGTGGAGGAGTTTAAGTATCTTGGGGTCTTATTCATGAGTGAGGGGAGAATGGAGCGAGAGATTGACAGACGGATCGGAGCATGATCTGCAGTGATGCTGATGTTGTTCTGGTGTGTTGTGGTGAAGAGGGAGCTAAGCTCTAAGGCAAAGCTGTCGATTTACCAGTCAATCTACATTCCTACCCTCTCTTCTGGTCATGAGCTTTGGGTAATGACCGAAAGAACGAGATCACGGATACAAGCGACTGAAATGAGCTTTCTTCGTAGGATCGTAAGATAGGGTAAGGAGCTCAGTCATCCGGGAAAGGCTCAGAGTAGAACTGCTGCTCCTCCACATTGAATGAAGCTAGTTGAGGTGGTATGGGCATCTGATCAGGATGCCTCCAGGACGCCTCCCACTTGAGGTGTTTTGGGCACGTCCCACTGGGAGGAGACCCTGGGGCAGACCCAGGACTCGCTGGAGAGACTATAGGTGCTTTTCCACTAGCACCGCCCAGCCCCGATTGAAAACCTGACTCTACTCACTTGGGTTCGGTTCAGCCTCGGTTGCTTTTCAACATTACTGCTGGCGCACCTGCTGGCACACCTGCGGTGGGTGGGATTTCCTGAACAGCAGGCGGCGCCACACTCTCGTGACGTCAAACATGTGACCGAATCCTCCACAACAAAGAAAATGGCTGATGACGAGGAGAGAAGGAAGGAGGAAGGAGAGAGGAATGACTGTGACATGAAACTGGTTAAATCTATGGTGCTGACTTGTTGTGCTCTGCACAATCTGTGTGAGAGTCATGGAGAGACGTTTGACACTACATTGGATGATGCAGTAGATGAACCAGTGGTGGCAGCGGCACAGAGAGCAGAGGAGCAGGGAGCCGATATACGAGATGGTGTGATGCAGTACTTGTCTATTTCGCCCACATTTATGTGCATACATATTTCAAAAATGTTTTTTGTAAATAAAATGTTGTGCATGGTCCATCTACCTGTCCTCTTGTTCATAACGCTTATCTGTTAAGAAGGTGCGAAGCATCAGCCTAATGATGAGTCCACACTTCTCACCGTTGTGATAATTGCTCATGCTGAGCGCTCTGACAGCCCCGCTGTGGGGTTCACACAAGACGTGTTCCTCCCCACACTCTCAATAATTTTTTTTCCCGTATATTTTTCTCTTTGGCGTACAGAAATGGCAATACGCCCGTATTTGCTAAAATTGCATTTTCCCCGTATTAAAATACGGCGAAACCGTATCACTTGACAGGTATGTAATTACATGCAGAAACACCGCACAGGCCATCTTCACAAAAATCCAGCTCGACAAGCCAATTTTGCTTAGGTGGAAATGCAAATTGAACTATAAATCATGTGCTGATACATGTCATATTCCCATGCGAAGGTCTCCCACTTTTACTTACAAATTGATTTTTAATTTTTGGGGAAAGGGAATATAAATTTTGCACTTGTTGGTAACAACAGTTGTGTGCAACAAAAACACAGTTGTGTATCCTTGTCCGATTTGTGTACTGTTATTAGTGCCAAATTTTTGCTAGATTCCTTCTTAATTTATTAAATTTTGACTGGTGATGCAACATTCAACTTACACGTACTTACCTTTATCAGTGTCTACAAGTTCAAGCACACCTGTACAACTGCTTATAACATAAAAAATGTACCCGTTCAAGAGAAATGGATTCAGCATTGCAAATTTGTTTAAAATAAAAAAAAAAACTACCAAGACATTACGTTTCGTTGTGTTGTTAAAAAATTAAATTACCATTAGAAGGCTATACACCTGACCTGATGAACAGCAGCATGTGGAGTGAACAGAGAATGGAATGTGTATGTAATTATTGGCTTTTCTCATACAGTGTCATAACAGATAAACCAGACTTTTGATGCAAACAATACAATTTTATTCCAGAAGCAAAATTTACAAACAAAAAAACAGACTGGGCTTGGGGAGACATGGTTAGACACGCCGACTGCTAAATGTGTCCACAAGCCTGCCAAATAGGGTCAGGAAATCTCTGTTGAATGATGAAATCTCTGCGAGCTCTTCCCTTCGTAACACAGCGTCCTGCTCCAGGGCTTCACGCGCATCTGCCCGCACATCTGCGGCCACCTGTCGCAAATGCTGCGTGTACTCCTGATGGTGTTCTTGCCGCTGGTCATGTTGCCGTTCCAAGAGCCGCATCTCTTCGTCATGCATGTTGACCATCGCTAATGTAAGGTCAGCGATGGGAGTTGTCTGTTTTCGTCTTGCCTAGATAGAAAGACAGAAAGGCATGGTCGTTAAAGCTGGATCACTACATATATTATGGAATCACACAGGTGAAAGTCTGTGGTGGAATGTCGCTATTATATTGTGCTTCATTGCTGTATATAAGCTGAACTGTCATGTTGCTGCCCCTCAGTAGAGCAGATTTTGCAACACGCAGGGTGCTGTCTTCGGCTGCAGCCCCCCTGCAAAACTAAAAAGGATTAAGATTAAGAATATGGATGGATGGATGGGTAATGCTTAAACTAGTAGCTTGTAATATGGCCGCAGAAATCTGAATGGGTTAATACAGTCAGCTGACGCAAAGCATTTCAATGAAGCATGTTGATTTCAACGGCAGTTCATGCGCTTTATTTGTTTTTCTAAAACAGGAGTTACAACAGCACCAATCACCACACCTAAAAATGGTTGTGGAACACTGATAAGTGAAGACCAAAGAATAACCTTTTTGTACATTTAAAAAGACATTTTCAATTAATTAATATGCAGCTACAGGAAATTGCATTAATCAATTTGGTACATAACTTGTTAGGCTCCAGCCCCCCCGCGACCTGTAAAGGATTAAGCGGTAGAAGATGGATGGATGGATTTTCGACCCTGGTTTCCGCTGCTGGACCTGTTTCAACCAAAAAAAAAAATCGTGGTTATTGTGCCTTACCGGCACTTGAACGTGATCCAGATGGAGCTGGTGATGTGGCTGACATGGGAGTCGATTCAGCTGGCGCTCCGCCAGACGCAGCGCCAGGAGAGTCCGGTGTGTCTGTCCGCTGAGGTGGACCCCTGTGATATGAACTGCGATTCTAGAAAGAAAATGCACGCAATTTAAAACTTAACACCAAAGTGCAACATGTACACAACACTCTCAAGTTTTTAACCGGAATACAATAAGCATAATTCAGCGTTTTGTTCGCGCTAATACTTAACACAAAGCAAGCGTGAATCTGCAGTTGGCTGCAAAACAATAGGCAAGCCTCAGTAACAACCATTACCCACAATCTAACAACCTTGCTATTTCTTAAAAACAGTGAGCTTGGCACAGAAAGGATAAAGTGGCGAAAAGATGCGCAATATCAAAACAACACTCACCATCCATGGTTTCCAAGGCCGTGACCGTGACTGTGGCCGTGTCGAGCCCAATGTCTCTCAGCGAACCACTTCCACTCCTTCCGATCCGCTGCACTTCGAGCATTGTGGTCCTTCACTGCTCGGTAATCGCTTTTCAGCTTTTTCAGCTTCTCCCGACACTGTTTGGCAGTACGGATGTGCCCTTGGGAAGCCATCTGCTCGGACACCTGCATTTCGAGTAGATCCGTCCAACTCGCGCTGGATGCGATCGTCGCCTAATATAGAAAGAAAATTGCGCACCTCCTAATATATAATATTAGGAGTATATTATTATATAAGTATATTATACAGTATATTAATATAATATACTGTATTAAAGGGGCGCACTGTGTTCACTGGCTGAACAATTACAAATGGCGGTCGTGGAGTAAATTCAGCAGAAAAAGTCGCTTTCGTGACGTTACGACCTGACCAATCAGCGGCGACCAGTCTCTTAAAGTCATATCACACACATAAGCCTGTTTTCCACTAGCCCAGCACACCTCGGTACGGCTCGATTCACTTCAGTACGGCTCGGAATGCTTCTGTCTCCATTAGCATGGTGTTGTGCTTCTGCTGTGATGGTTTGTGTTAGGAGGTTTTAGAAGCGGGGCGGCGGCAGATTCCCAGCGAGGCGGGGCCACACTCCCATGACGTTACGCACCCGACTGAGTCCTTATTTACACGAGACAAAAAATGGAGGATCCAAGGATTATTGCCTTGCTCGCTCTGTGGTTTTATCTCACAATTAATTTTATCTCATAATTAAGCTGCAACAACACAAGTCACTTTTGTTTTGAATTAACTGCCAAATGACCTAGAAATAATGAGCTGAAACTTGTTTTTATTCGTATTAAATAATGAGACAGTGGCACACTGGCCAACACCAAATTGTATTATTTTTTACATCCTAGGGCATTTTGGATGTACTGAATAAAAAAAAATTCATGTTTTTCACCTTCAGGTCAACGTTTGGAACAGCAGTATTATTATTTTCCGTTTAGATGATGCTACACTCCTTCTAAAGTATTGTAATTCTCTGAATTTGGAATGCCGATAGAACATTCAATTTACATACACTTGTACCTACTTTGACTTGGTGCTAATTTTTTATGATATTTCAATAAAAAGAACAGAAAGCTTACAAAAACATTTGTTTTTTGGTTTAGTTAAAAATTACATTACCTTTACAATGGTTGACCCCTGACAGGATGATCAGCATCATTTTGATCAGACTAGGCAATGGAATTTCTATGTAATTATACTGTTTTATAATTCAGTGTTATAACAGACAAGCCACACTTTCCAAAACAATTCCATTTTATTATATACAAAATATTAAAATAAAAAAAAAACTTTGCAACACAACATGAAGGTTAATCGACATTTTATACACGCCGACCACTGAGTGCCTCTGCACCAGCTTCCTAAACTGGGTCAGCAAGGCTCGGTTGAATGAAGCCGTCTCTGACAGCTCTGGTTCAGGAAGGCTTGGTTGAATTAATCCGGACGGGCTGTCGCGGCGGACGCGTGGGATGATTCTACAAGGAAAATGCACACAATAAAATACAGCACGAAAGTGCAAGATATACAGAAAAGACAATAGTTTTTAACAAGATTACATAAGCTTATTTCAGCGTATTGTTCACATGAATAATTAAAATAAAAGCTTTAGTCCGCAGTGTGCTGCAATAAAGCAGCGATCATCATCCACAAATGAACAGCTTTTTTATTGCATAAATAAACTGAGCGTCTTACCGAATATATTTGCGAAAAAACGCACAATAAAAAAAAATTAAAACTCACCGCTAAAGGACTCCGATATCGAGACCTCCCGGTATATTTTTTCAGTCCGGGCGGCTCCGTCTAACTCGCGCTGGATACATTCGTCTGACAATGCAGTGAGCAGACACTGCGCCTCCTTATTGGTCCATGGAACACCCTTATTACGCGAAGCCATTTTTGATAGAGAATAAATGAAAATAGCACAGCAATACACTGAAAAGAAACCGCCAACAGTGGTTGCGTGCTGAGTAATGGCGGTTGTAAAGATTCTTTTTTTTTTTTTTTTCAAAAACTTTATTGAGAAGGTCGTGAAGATTCGGTAGAAGAGGAGGAGGAGAGGGGCGATTACAACCTGACCAATCAGCGCTGGTTACGACCTGACCAATCAGCGGCGACCAGTCTGTTAACGTCACAACACGGCACAGCTCAGCACTGCTGTACCCTGCCCTTCAGTGGGGCTGAGAATCGCGGCTGTTAAACCGTGTTGGGGCTTGTGGAAAAGCGTACAAAGCGTGCTGAGCCGTCCCGTGTCGCGCTAAAGCGTGCTAGTGGAAAAGGCCCTCTACTCAGCCCTACTCAGCTCGGTTAGACCCTGCCCTGGATCAGGTACTAAAAAAGTACCTGCTAACCGGTGCTGGGGCTAATGGAAAATGCTCAAACGCGGGCTGAGTGGTGCGGTGTAGGGCTAAGTGAGGCTAGTGGAAAAGGGCCTTATGTCTCCAAGCTGGTCTGGGAACGCCTTGGTATCCTCTCTGAAGAGCTGGAGCAGGTGGCTGGGGAGAGGGAAGTCTGGGCTTCTCTGCTTGAACTGCTGCCTCTGTGACCCGGACCTCTGGAAAAGCGGTAGAAGATGGATGGATGGACTCTTACTGTGGTTAGCTGGAGTCCCAAAGCTGTAGGAATGGCTTTATAACCTTTTCCAGACTGATAGACCTCAATTGCTTTCTCATTTGTTCCTGAATTTCTTTGGATCGCAGCATGATGTCTAGCTTTTGAAGATCTTTTGGTCTACTTCACTTTGTTGGGCAGGTCCTATTTAAGTGATTTTTTGATTGAGAACAGGTGAGATGAGATGAGATTCAACTTTATTGTCATTACACATGTATGAATACAAGGTAACGAAACGTGACTTGGCATTTGGGCACGCTCTGCAGAGCGCATCCAAGGCCGGGGCAGCCGCTAGGCGCCAGTCATAAAGAAGAAAAGAAAAAAGAAAAGAAATGATATGACACAATAGGCGAGAGAAAAAAACATGTTTTATCAAATTGACGCTTAATGGGTAAGCGAAATTTTGATTGCAGGCAAAAAAAACCCTCAATGCATATTTAGCAGACATTTAGTGGACAATCACACAGCAGAGGGAGGGAGAGCAGTGTGTGTATATTTGCATGTCATTGTGTAGTGTAAATGTAACAGTTGTTAGTGAGCAGCAGAGGGCGCCTCCTGGCAGTGGATAGATGTTATAATCATGTGACTTATAAACAAGTCCAGTTCAGAGTCTATCTCTCTCTCTCTTGCTTGCAGAAGGCACATGGGCATTGTCCTTGAGAGTCCAATCCGCTGACGACAACAACTGATTGTTGATTGTATGGGTAGACATAAGAGCCGGTTCTTCCACTAATCTCAGTCAGGAGGAATGTAAACACGGGGCAAACAAGGTCAAATCAAATCAAATCAGCACAGTGCACTCAGAGAGTAGAATTTTGTCCTCACCCTGGCAGTAATCAGGCCTGGGTGTGGCTCGAAAAATTGAATGCAGCTTTCCAAAGATGTGATAAACCACAGTTAATTTATGTTTTAATGGTGGGGGAATAATTTTTTCACACAAGGCCATGTAGGTTTGGATTTTTTTTTACCCTTAATAATAAACACCTTCATTTAAAAAAACTGCATTTTGTGTTTACTTGTGTTATTTTTGTCTAATATTTAAATTTGTTTGGTGATCTGAAACATGGATCACCTCATGGATCACCTTCCTGATCTGAAACATGGACCCCCTCATGGATTGTCACCTTATCGTGGTGGGGGGTTTGTGTGCCCCAGTTGATCCCAGGAGCTATGTTGTCCGGGGCAAGTTGCCTCTGATAGGGTCACCCAAGACAAACTGGTCCTGGGTGAAGGGCCAGACTAAGAACGATCCAACAGACTCTCATGATAAATTCTAGATCAAGGATTCAGTGTACCCCGCCCGGTATGGGGTTACCGGGGCCTCACCCTGGAGCCAGGCCTGGGGGAGGGGCTCAATGGCTAGCATCTGGTGGCCGGGTTTGCACCCATGGGACCCGGCCGGGCTCAGCTCAGCCCGAAAGAGTTACATGGGGCCACCCTCCAGTGGGCTCACCACCTGCAGGAGGGATCATGGGGGTCCGGTGCTATGTGGATTAGGTGGCGGTCAAAGGTGGAGACCTTGGCGGACTGATCCCAAGCTTTCTAAACTGGCTTTTGGTACGTGGAATGTCACCTCTGTGGTGGGGAAGGAGCCTGAGCTGGTGTACGAGGTTGAGAGATACTGGCTAGATATAGTCGGCCTCACCTCAACACACAGCTCCGGTTCTGGAACCAGTCTCCTGGAGAGGGGCTACAGCTTGGCCTTTTCTGGAATTGCCCCGGGTGAGAAGCGACAAGCGGGGTGGGTATTCTTGTATCCCCCCACCTTGCTGCCTCTATATTGGAGTTTTCCCCGGTGGATGAAAGGGTTGCTTCCCTGTGCCTTCGGGTTGGGAAACGGGTCCTGACCATCATTTGTGCCTATGCACCAAATGATGTTTCAGAGTACCCACCCTTTTTGGAGTCTGTGACTGGGGTGCTGGAGGGTGCTCCTCTTGGAGACTCCATTGTCCTACTGGGGGACTTCAATGTGCATGTGGGCAACGACAGTGAAACCTGGAGGGGGGTGATTGGGAGGAACAGCCTGCCCGATCTGAACCCGAGTGGTGTTCAGTTATTAGACTTCTGTGCTAACCACAGTTTGTCCATAACGAACACCATGTTCAAGCATAAGGGTGTCCATATATGCACCTGGCACCAGGACACCCTAGGTCGCAGGTTGATGATCGATTTTGTTATCGTGTCATCAGACCTGTGACCGTATGTCTTGGACACTTGGGTAAAGAGAGGTGCAGAGCTGTCAACTGATCACCACCTGGTGGTGAGTTGGATCCGATGGCAGGGGAGGATGCCATTCAGACCTGGTAGACCCAAACGTATAGTGAGGGTGTGCTGGGAATGTCTGGCTGAGGCCCCTGTCTGGGAGGTCTTCAACTCCCACCTCCGGAAGAACTTCAACCACATTCCGAGGGAGTCTGGAGACATGGAGTCTGAATGGGCCATGTTCTCCACCTCTACTGTTGAAGCGGCGGCCCAGAGCTGTGGCCGCAAGGTAGTCGGTGCATCTCATGGTGGCAACCCCTGAACCAAGTGGTGGACACCAGTGGTGAGGGGGGCCATTAAGCTGAAGAAGGAGTCCTATCAGGCTTGGTTAGCTTGTGAGACTCCCGAAGCAGCTGAGGTGTACCGGCAGGCCAAGCGGAGTGCAGCTCGGGTGGTTGCTGAAGCAAAAACCCAGGTATGGGAGGAGTTCGGTGAGGCCATGGAACAAGACTTTCGGTCGGCCTTGAAGAGGTTCTGGCAAACTGTCCGGCGGCTCAGGAAGGGAAAGCAGCTTCCTGTCCACACTGTGTATGGTGCAGATGGAACGCTGTTGACTTCGACCGGGGATATCGTCGGGTGGTGGATGGAATACTTTGAGGATCTCCTCAATCCCACTGATACGCCTTCCACAGAGGAAGCAGGGCTTGTGGACGAGGGGGACGACTCGCCTATCACAGGGGCTGAGGTCGCCAAGGTGGTTAAAAATTTCCTTGGTGGCCGGGCCCCGGGGGTGGACGAGATTCGCCCTGAGTACCTCAAGGCCCTGGATGTTGTAGGGCTGTCACGGCATGTCATGCTGACCCCCAGGCTCTGGGCCATCGCGGACCAAACGAACTGAGGGCCCCTGTCGGACGTGATGTCTGATGGAGCGCCGAAATGTGCCACCCAAGTAGTCAAAAAAGCACGTGCAACGTCCGCAGACATGGTGGACGCCAGCAGCACTGCTTTGGGCCAGCACGTGGTGCGGTCCACTACGGTCAGGAGGTGCGTAAACCCCCGCGATGGCGAGAGGGGCCCCACCAGGTCCACGTGGACATGGCCGAACCTCTTAGCCGGGATGTTGAACCATTCGAGGGGGGCCTTCATGTGCCTGTGCACCTTGGCCCACTGGCACGTAACGCAAGCTGCTGCCCACTCCTTCAACTGTTTATGCAGACACGGCCAGACTAACTTCACCTCCACTAGTTTGACTGACGCCCACACTCCTGGGTGCGCCAGGGAGTGAACAGACTCCAAAACCCGATGGCGCCAAGCGCGCGGAATGATCAGGCATGGGGCATGGGCGACCTGCCCCCCCCCTCCCCCGGCAGTCTTCTGCTCTCCAGCCTTATCCCTGTTAGTCCAGACTGGAGCGCACAAATGTCCACATCGCCGGCTTGCTCGGCGGCCATGGCTGTGAAATCTATTCCCACGTAGACTGGGGGGCCACCAATGCGTGCGAGAGGCAGTCCGCCACCACGTTGAGTTTACAAGCCACATGAATGTCGGTCGTAAACTCAGAGATTGCCGCCAGCTGTCTTTGCTGCCGGGCCGACCATGGTTCTGAAACCTTGGCCATGGCGTATGTTATTGTGGTCCACAAACACTGTGAAGCTGCGTCCTTCCAGCCAGAACTGAAAATGGCATATGGCCAGTTGTAGAGCCAGCAACTCCCTGTTGAACGTGCTGTATTTACGCTCGTTGTCACGCAAAGACCTGCTGAAAAAGGTGAGCGGCTGCCAAGACCCTGAGACGCATTGCTCCACGACAGCCCCTATGGTCACGTCTGATGCATCGGTAGTGAGCGCTATACGTGCCGATGGGTCCGGGTGTGCCAGTAGTACAGCTTTCGCTAGCGCAGTTTTGGCATCTGTAAACGCCTGCTCCCGCTCGGGGGTCCAGTCAATGCCGTCCGCCAGTTTTCATTTTTTAAGCGTGGCATACAATGGCTGCATGAGTTGGGCTGCGCGAGGGAGGAAATGGTTGTAAAAGTTCACCATTCCTAAGAACTCTTGAAGCGCCCTTACCATCTGAGGATGCAGAAAATCTGCCACGGCACGCACCTTGTCCGGTAACAGGACCGCGCCCTTCGGCGAGATGCAGTGGCCCAAAAAGTTTATGACTGTTGCCCCGAACTGGCACTTCGCTGGGTTGATTATTAACCCGTGCTCTTCCAACCTCTGGAAAACCATCCTGAGGTGGGCGACGTGTTTGTCCTCAGACGCGCTGGCCACCAGGATGTCATCCAAGTAGATGAAGACAAAAGGCAGGTCGCACAGCACCGCGTCCATCATGCGTTGGAACGTCTATGCCGTGCCTTTTAACCCGAATGGCATACGCAGAAACTCGAAAAGACCAAACGGGGTAATCACTGCCATTTTGGGTATGTCTTCTGCGTGCACCAGGACCTGGTGGTACCCGCGGACCAGGTCCTCCTTTGAAAAAATGCGTGCCCCGGTCAGGTGGATGGAAAAATCATGACTATGGGGGATGGGGTAGCGATCGTGTGCTGTAGCATTGTTTAACCTGCGGAAATCGCTGCATGGTCGCCACGATCCCTCGGCTTTAGGCACCATATGTAGCGGGGACACCCACAGGCTGTTTGAGCACCTGACGATGCCTAACCTCTCCAAATTTACGAACTACTCGGACGCACTGGCCAGTTTAGCTGCGTCCAGGTGCTGAGGTTGTGTGAAAACGGGTGTCCCCGTTGTGATAATGAAGTGCTCGACCCCATGCTTAGTGATGGCCGCCAAAAACATTGGAACTGTAAGTGCTGGGAACTGGGTGAGTAAAATGGTAAATGGCATTCACTTATATAGCGCTTTTATTCTCATCTCTTGATGACCAAAGCGCTTTACACATCCTGCTATCCACCCATTCACACACACTTTCACACACTGATGGCGGCATGCTACCTAACATGGCGCTTCCAGACCCACCAGGAGCAGGGGCTGAAGTGTCTTGCCCAGCGACACAACGGCAGGATATCTGGGGAGAGCAGGATTCAAACCGTCAACCAAGTGGTTATTGGACGACCTGCTCTACCTCCTGAGCCACTGCCGCCTGGAGCTGTGACGTTGGCGAGGGTTGTGGACCCGGCTTCTTGAGCTATACAGGGCAGAGAATCGAAAGACAGAGCATTAATCAGGCGTCTATTAGCAATGTTGACTAATAGACCATGTGCACACAGAAAATCTGCACCCAAAATGGGGGAGTTACATGCCGCTATTATGAAAGACCCTTGGAAGTTGCGGCCGTGCAAACATATGGTCAGTGACCTCTCACCAAATGTCTTAAAGTCTGAGCTGTTGGCGGCTGCCAGCTCGGGACCACTACTTCCAGCCAACCGGTCTGCAGTGGATGGCAGGATGAGGCTCTTTTGAGAGCCGGAATCCACCAGGAACCGTCTCCCCGAACGCGAGTCTGTCACATAGAGCAGCTTGTCTGTGTCACCAGCGGTTGCAGCTGCTTCCGACTGCCGGTCCTGGCGTTTCCCGACTGCTTGAATTGGCACAGTGGTATGCATCGCCATGCGTCCTCTCTGAAGCGGCGGTGGTAAAAGCAGAGCGTGCCCTTCCGGTGCTTCTTGGCATCCATTCCTGTGACCATCAATGGCTCCTCACCCTCGCTGGTCGTCTCAATGGGCTCTGGCACTGCTGCGTTCACTGCAAAGGTTCTGGTCGCCAGGATGATACAGTCCGCTTCTTGCGCCAGTGCGCTGTAGCTTCGTGTGGCCAGTAGGGGTGAGTTGGCGAGGACTGCTCTGGCCGCTTGCAGGAGGTTTCCGAGGAAAAGATGGGCAAACAGGAACGGCTTGCCATCACTGCCCATCAACGCCAACATATTCTCCATTAATTCGACCGCCGACCTGTCTCCCAACTATGAGCGTGTCAGGAGTCTTTCCTCTTTCTCGCAGTCTGAGAGGGTATAGCACTAGGTGAGCATGGTCTTGAGTGCGTCGTATTTACCGTGGGCTGGGGGCTGTCGAAGCAGGCTTGCCATTTGCTGTGTTGTGCGTGCGTCCAGCGTGGCAATCACGTAGTAATATTTGGTGTCGTCCGCCATTACCCCTCGGAGCGCGAACTGGGCCTCTGTGTGGAGGAACCAAGCCGTCGGGTCACGTAGCCAAAAGTCCAGGAGCTTGACTGAAACAGCACACATGGTGCTAGCGCCTCTCGTCCGGGCTGTCTCCGGGGTGCTGTCCTCGTGGTCCATTATACGTCGAAAGGTCACCAGTGTAGAGAGAAATGAGTAGGTGAGGCGACGAGCTGGATCAGTACAAACTTTATTCTCTCTCCACAAGTCAAGTTGATAAGAATGATCCCCAGGCCGCAGGGCATCTCCCTTTGATACCTTTAATACCTTGCCTAGCGACCTGGGGGGTTCACATCACAATACACATCATACTCAAGGCTCACATCACAATACACAAAGTCTGCACGGCGCATTTGCATAACATTCATCTGGTGCCGGCTTCTTCCTTCCCCAGGCAGCCAGCGTCTCCACCTCTGCTGTTTTTGTCTAGACCCCCCCCCCTTCCCCCGTCAGCCTCTCCTCTCCTGGGCCATCATGTCTGGGTGGAGAATGTAGCCTCTTATGTCCCCTACAATATAGACGTTGATAATGATAGTCATAGTGTAGCATTTCTCTCCCTCTTAAATTCAACTGGTTTTTTTCAGTGTGTTAGTAAACCAACTCATCACCATAATCACACCCTTGACCTGGTCTTGGCCTATGGTGTAGAAATTGATGAGCTGCTTGTCATCCCTCAAAATCCTACACTGACTGACCATTATTTGATAACTTTCAAATTTGTGTTATCTGATTTTACAGCATCATGCAGAAATATAGTTACCAGATACCTACCTGATAGTGCTGTGGCTCGCTTTAAAGAATTAATCCCTTCAGCACCTACTCTATTACCATGTCTCAATACAGCAGACAGCACTGACTGCTTGAATCCATTAGAATTAGTACCTCTTAGTTGATAGTACTGCAGCCTCACTGCGGACAACACTTGACTCCATGGCTCCTCTTAAAAAGAAAACTTAAAAATAGGAGATTAGCTCCATGGTACAACTCCCACACTCGTGAGTTAAAACAGAAGGTTAGATTCTGTGAAAGGCTTTGGCGTGCAAATAAGACAGAAGAATCATGTTCAGCCTGGAATGCCAGCCTTATCACCTACAAGAAATCTCTCCATAGTGCTAGGCAACAGTATTATTCATCCTTGATAGAAGAAAATAAAAACAGCCATAGATTTCTTTTTAACACTGGCTCAGCTAACCAAGAGCCAAAATGCCATAGATCCCTACATTTCTCCAACTCTTAGTGCTGACAACTTTTTGAATTTTTTTAATGATAAAATTGTCAGTATTAGGAATAATATTCCAAAAAATAGTCCCCTTAAAAATACCAAGCCTCTGCCTAACACTGCTGTGTCCACAGGCTCAGAACTCCACTTTTCTGAATTTTCTCGTTATTAGTCATTCTGATCTAGCCCTAATAGTGTCAGCCTCTAAACCAACTACCTGTCTCTTAGACCCAATCCCCGCTAGACTCCTGAAGGAATCACTATTTCTGATTAGTCCACCGCTTTTGAACATAATTAATATGTCTCTATAGACAGGACATGTACTGCAGTCTTTTAAAGTGGCAGTAATTAAACCTCTACTTAAAAAAACCTTTGCTTGATTCTGGGATTTTGTCCAATTATAGACCAATATCTAACCTCCCCTACCTTTCCAAGATCCTCGAAAAAGTAGTCGCCAATCAGCTGTGTATTTTTTTAGAAAATAATTCTATATTTGAGAAATTTCAGTCAGGTTTTAGGAAACACCACAGCACAGAGACAGCCTTAGTGAAAGTTACTGATGACATCCTTATGGCACTTGACAAAGGACTTGTCTCCATCCTAGTCTTATTGGACCTTAGTGCAGCCTTTGACACCATTGACCACCATATTCTGCTAGAGAGACTTGAACAGCAAATTGGTTTGAAAGGAACAACACTAAGATGGTTCCAGTCCTTTCTATCAGACCGTTCTGAGTTTGTTCATGTCCATAACAAGTCCTCTACCCAGACCACGGTTGGCTATGGAGTTCCGCAGGGATCGGTACTTGGACCAGTACTGTTTACATTATACATGCTGCCTTTGGGAGACATTATGAGGAAGCATTCTATTCATTTTCATTGTTATGCTGACAACACTCAATTATATTTATCCATTAATCCAGATGATCCTAGCCATTTGGGTTCACTCCAGGAGTGTCTTAAGGATATTAAAACCTGGATGAACTACAACTTTCTATTGCTGAATACAGATAAAACTGAAGTCATTGTTCTTGGCCCCAAACATGCTAGAAGTACTTTTTCTAGTAAGATAACAACACTAGATGGCATTGCACTGGCTTCTACGTTTTCTGTTAGGAATCTTGGCGTTGTCTTTGACCAAGATATGTCTTTCGACTCTCATATACAGCAAACCATTAAGACTGCCTTCTTCCATCTGCATAATATTTCTAAAATTAGGTCCATCCTGTCTCATAAAGATGCAGAGAAACTTGCCCACACCTTTATCACCTCTAGGCTAGACTATTGTAATTCACTTTTATCAGGTTGTCTTTATAAGTCCATAAAGTTTCTCCAACTCATTCAGAATGCAGCTGCATGTACCCTAATGAGAACAGGGAGAAAAAATCATATTACCCCAGTTTTAGCTTCTTTACATTGGCTCCCAACAAAATATAGAATTGAATTCAAGATATTGCTCCTAACTTATAAAGCCCTTAACGGTATGGCTCCTTCTTACCTGCAAGAACTCATAGTTCCCCATCATCCAACCAGAGCTCTGCACTCCCAAAAATCCAAACTACTGGTGGTCCCCAAGGTCTCCAGAAGTAGATTGGGAGGTAGAGCTTTCAGTTATCAAGCTCCCCTCCTGTTTAACCATGTTCCCAGTTCAGTTTGGGAGGCAGACACTCTCTCTTTATTCAAGAGTAAGTTGAAATCTTTTCTCTTTGATAAGGCCTATAGTTAAAAATGTTGCCGCCAGGCCTTCACTCACATGTGCAGCCTAACCAGGCTTGATACTGGAATGTCTGGCTTTGAATATTGTATTTGTTATGTTTGTTTTGAATGTGGCTACTGCCAGGCCTCCTACTTTTTACCTCTTTTTTTCAACCCAGCCGGTCGAGGCAGATGGCCGTCCTCTGAGCTATGGCTCCGCTCAAGGTTTCTGCCCATTAAAGGGAAGTTTTTCCTCACCTGTGTTGCCGCAGTGCTTGCTCTTAGAGGTCTCTGCTGGGTTGTATAAATTTGAGAGCGTGGACAAAACCCACTCTTTTCTGTAAAGTGCCTTGAGATAACCTGTGTTGTGATTTGGCGCAATTATAAATAAAATTGAATTGAACTTCTGTGGTGGGGAAGGAGTTTGAGCTGGTGCATGAGGTTGAGAGACAGCAGCTAGATATAGTCGACCTCAGCTCAACACCCAGCTCCGGTTCCAGAACCAGTCTCCTGGAGAGGGGCTGGAGCTTGGCCTACTGGAGTTGCCCCGGGCGAGAGGCGGTGAGCAGGAGTGGGTATTCTTGTGTCCCCCCACCTTGTGGCCTCTATATTGGAATTTTCCACAGTGGACGAAAGGGTTGTTTCCCTGTGCCTTCGGGTTGGGAAACGGGTCCTGACCATCATTTGTGCCTATGTACCAAATGATAGTTCAGAGTACCCACCCTTTTTGGAGTCTCTGACTGGGGTGCTGAAGGGTGCTCCTCTTGGAGACGCCATTGTCCTACTGGGGGACTTCAGTGTGCACATGGGCAAGGACAGTGAAACCTGGAGGGGGGTGATTGGGAGGAACGGCCTGCCCGATCTGAACCTGAGTGGTGTTCAGTTATTGGACTTCTGTGCTAACCACAGTTTGTCCATAACGAGCACTATGTTTAAGCATAAGGGTGTCCACATGCACACCTGACACCAGGACACCCTCAGTCGCAGGTCGATGATCAATTTTGTTATTGTGTCATCAGACCTGCAACCATATATCTTGGACACTCGGGTAAAGAGAGGTGCAAAGCTGTCAACTGATCACCACCTGGTGGTGAGTTGGATCCAATGGCAGGGAAAGATGCCTTTCAGACCTGGTAAACCCAAACGTATAGTGAGGGTGTGCTGGGAACATCTGGCTGAGGCCCCTGTCCGGGAGGTTTTCAACTTCCACCCTTGGAAGAACTTCAACCACATTCCGAGGGAGTCTGGAGACATGGAGTCTGAATGGGCCATGTTCTCCACCTCCATTGTTGAAGCGGCTGCCCAGAGCTGTGGCCGCAAGGTTGTCGGTGCATCTCGTGGTGGCAGCCCCCGAACCAAGTGGTGGACACCAGTAGTGAGGGGGGCCATTAAGCTGAAGAAGGAGTCCTATCAAGCTTGGTTGGCTTGTGGGACTCCTGAAGCAGCTGAGTTGTACTGGCAGGCCAAGCGGAGTGCAGCTCGGGTGGTTGCTGAAGCAAAAACTCGGGTGTGGCAGGAGTTCCGTGAGGCCATGGAACAAGACTTTCGGTCAGCATCGAAGAGATTCTGGCAAACTGTCTGGCGGATCAGGAGAAGGAAGCAGCTCCTTGTCTATACTGTGTATGGTGCAGATGGGGCGCTGCTGACTTCGACAGGGGATATTGTCAGGCGGTGGAAGGAATACTTCGAGGAGCTCCTCAATCCCACTGACACGCCTTCCACACAGGATGAGGGGGACGACTCGCCCATCACAGGGACTGAGGTTGCCAAGGTGGTTAAAAATCTCTTTGGTGGCCGGGCCTCGGGGGTGGACGAGAGTCACCCTGAGTGCCTCAAGGCCCTGGATGTTGTAGGGCTGTCATGGTTGACATGCATCTGCAACATTACGTGGAGGTCGGGGACAGTGCTTTTGGCATGGCAAACCAGGGTGGTGGTTCCCCTCATTAAAAAGGGGGACCGGAGGGTGTGCTCAAACTTTAGAGGGATCACACCCCTCAGCCTCCCTGGGGAAGGTCTATGCCAAGGTACTGGAGAGCAGAGTCCGGCCATTGGTTGAACCTCGGATTCAGGAGGAGCAATGTTGTTTTCGTCCTGGCCGTGGCACATCGGACCAACTCTTTACCCTCTCGAGAATCCTCGAGGGTTCGTGGGAGTTTGCCCAACCAGTTTTACATGTGTTTTGTGGACTTGGAGACAGCCTTCGATCGCGTCCCTCGTGTGTTTTTGTTGGGGGTGCTTCGGGAGTATGGGGTATTGGGCTTGTTGTTACGAGCTCTCGGGTCTCTATATGACCATTTTGAGAGTTTGTTTTGTATTGCCAACACTTGGTCGGATTCATTCCCGGTGAGAGTTGGACTCCGCCAGGGCTGCCCTTTGTCACCGATCCTGTTCGTAATTTTTATGGACAGGATTTCTTGGCGCAGCCAGGGAACGGGAGGTGTCATGCTGTATGTTCAAGTCTACGTTCCTACCCTCACCTATGGTCATGAGATTTGGGTAATGACCGAAAGAATGACATTGCAGATACAAGCGGTTGAAATGAGCTTCCTTCGTAGGATTTCTGGACTCACCCTCAGAGATAGGGTGAGGAGCTCAGTCATCCAGGAGAGGTTCAGAGCAGAACTTCTGCTGCTCCTCCACATTGAAAGGAGCCAGTTGAGGTGGTATGGGCATCTGATCAGAATGCCTCCTGGACGCGTCCCACTTGAGGTGTTTTGGGCACATCCCACTGGGAGAAGATCCCGGGGCAGACCCATGACTCGCTAGAGAGACTATGTCTCCCAGCTGGTCTGGGAACGCCTTGGTGTCCTCTCTGAAGAGCTGGAGCAGGTGGCTGAGGAGAGGGAAGTCTGGGCTTCTCTGCTTGAACTGCTGCCTCTGCGACCCGGACCACTGGAAAAGCGGTAGAAGATGGATGGATGGATGGATGGATGGATGTTTACTGAGGGCTCGGCCCGGGGGAAGGGAGACTTGCTTTGAAGCGCTCTGATGCATAGAGAGCGGGGAAGGAGAAAGGGATTGCATTTTTCAGCAGATTTTTCACCACAACACGTTTTCTTAATTTTAAAATTTGATTTTGAGGGGGCAAGACATTTGTTGGAGAGGGCATTGCCTCCTCTTGCCCCTGCGTAGAACTATTCTTGCATGTCCTGAAACACAACTTACCGCGATGACTTTCTGAAAGTTTATCTAGGCAAATATCCCTGTCCAAAACCATTAATAAATGTGAATAAAAAAATCTTGATTTACAACAACCGCAAATCTGTTTTACATATGCATTAGTGGATGGTGTGCTGGCGCACTTATTGTGAAGCGCAGTATGATGACGCCAGCTTCCTGTCGTGTCACCACACTGCCCTATATAGTGGGGTGGGTCATCATCGGCACTTCCTCTTGTGCCGGATGACCGTGTAACATCAGTAAAGCTGTGTACGATGCTACCACTCTCTTTGCCTCATTCATCACCAGGTTTGTGGACATAACATTTGGCGACTGAGGATTAACTCATGGAGGCGTGCATTACGCCACTCTGTCCCTTCCTTGAGCTCCCGGGTGAGCTACCGGTGCCATGGCTGTGTTGGTTGGAGGCCTATCAAACAAACATTACGCCGCCGGACCTCAGGAAGCTCAATAAGGTGAGGGCATGTGCGCTTCTCGTCCACAACCTGGGTAATGAAGGCCGGAGGGTCCTACAGACGATCTGCGTGTCAGACTCGTATAAGGATGTCATGGAGCTCCTAGCTAACTGATTCTCCACCCCAGACAACGTGATTGTTTGGAGAATTTGCTTTTGCCAGAGATGACAGCGGGTCGGTGAGCCTATCCACAAATATGTCATTGATTTGAGGCCATTGTCTGTGGAGTGAATGAATAATGTATCCATTGTAAAGCGTCTTTGAGTGTCTATGAAAAGCGCTATATAAATCTGATGCATTATTATTATAGTCAGCTTGTTGTTCAGCTGTTAGCTGAAAGCTATTGAAAACATCGATCGTATGTGAGCCAGCTGCTGTCAGGAACAGTGTAACTTTCTTCTCACCACTCTGATCAGCCACTCCAATTGCCATAACACAGGCTGAAACATTGTTTAAACTGCTTCCAATGCTCTTCCACATTACCCATCAGCTTGAGTGGAGAAGGAGGCCTTAACTGATCGATCTTCTATTTGCACTAGCAATTAGCTTTACTCTGGGATCGACTCCGTTCACTCTGACACTCGTTCATAGGCTTGAATTGCTAACTGAAAGGTGAGTTCTGTCACTCCTGATACCATGCCGTGTCTTGTGGTTGGAAAAAAAAAAAAAAAAAAAAAGGACAGCGAACGTATCTTGACACTTTTAATTAGCTCATTTCTCAGCTCAGAGTACAGCAAGGGTTCATGGCTGCCACTTATGCCATGTGGGATGTGCAGAGACCAGTACAAGTGCGCCCTCATCAGGACTGGCTGATTCTGAGTCAGTCATGTAGCTCTGATTATAATGTAATATACCACAATGTTTTTTTCTATATTAGAGGTTGCCAACAACTGTGTTCTCAGCTTTCTCCACCCAATATCCTAAAATAAGAATGAAACTATTGTGGAGAATGTGTTCAAGGATGAGGCTGAGTTTGTTCCTCAGATTCAGCTTTATTCACAGATCACATCTCCATCAATCTCAAAGCAAGTCAAGAGGAAGTTTTCATCTCACATAAGGGGTTTTATACCCTGGGCACGAAACAGCAGTCACATGGTGTTTACTCAAACATACAGTCACATGGTACTTAATCTCAATCACAAAGTAACCCCTTTGATCTCACACCATTGTCCTCTAGTCTCTGTGGTCTGGAAATCTTCCCCGGTCGTCTCCCGGAAACAAAGGCCAAATCTCACACTCTTCTGCTGAATCCCAGAGTCTCAGTCCCTTTTGTTCCATGAGACGTGAAGCACACAATAAACATACAGCAACACATTTGTGGAGAATATGTAACCAACATATGTGCCACATGACCCCCCCCCCCCCCAAACGTCTAAAATGGGACAAACATAACCAGAGACACCTGACATAATAACATTACTACACATCAATCCACCAGTTGCTTAACTCTCAGTCTCCTGCTGTATCTGCTGAAAGCCGGCTTTGCTGCTCCTGCAGCGTCCTTCTGCCTCTGTGGATTAGAACGTCTCTGTGGGAGTCCTGTAGAATGCCCTCTAGGGGGTCTACCGCGACGGGGGGCTCTCGCCAACTGCACCTCTTCATCCGCCAAAACAAAAGCGGGTGTGAGTCTGTTTATACAAATCAATTCTTTTCTGCCTCGCAAATCTAGCAAAAAATGCTTCTCTCCTGTTTCCAGCACCTTGTACGGCCCATCGTAAGGCGGGCGCAGGCTGGGGCGGCAAGCATCATGTCTCACAAAAACAAATTCTGCATTTTTTAAAGCCTTCGGCACAAAAACGCATGGGAAACTGTGATGAACCGGGCCAGGAAGCGTGTTTGATCCTGTGCCGCTCAGCAACAGCTGAGCGGGGGGGTAATTCGGGGCAGGATTATCGGGGAGAAATTCCCCTGGCAGACAGAGAGGCTGTGCAAAAACTAATTCCGCTGGAGAGGCTTGCAAATCCTCCTTAGGTGCAGAACGCAACCCCAATAAGACCCATGGTAACTTGTCAACCCAATTTGTATCCGTAAGCGACGCTCTGAGAGCCGCGTTCAATGACCTATGAAAACGCTCGCATAAACTGTTAGCCTGGGGGTTGTATGCGGTGGTGCGGTGGATCTTTACCCCTAGGCTGCGGGCCATCGACAACCAGAGTTCGGAAACAAATTGAGGACCCCTGTCCGACGTTATGTCCGACGGAACTCCAAAACGCGCTACCCAAGCTGTTAAAAACGCGCGCGCCACTTCTTCCACCGTGATTGACGCCAGAGGGACCGCTTCTGGCCAACGCATGGTGCGATCCACCATCGTCAAAAGGTGTGTGTATCCCTGTGACGACGGAAGGGGGCCTACCAAGTCGACATGCACATGATCAAAGCGCTTAGCAGGAATGTGAAAAGGCTCCAAGGGGGCTCTAGTGTGCTTGTGTATTTTGGCTCGCTGACACGCTACGCAGGCTGTCGCCCATTCCTTGACCTATCTGCGCAACCCCGGCCATACAAATTTCTCCCCGACCATTTTGACCGATGCGCGCACCCCCGAGTGCGCCAGAGAATGGATCGAGTCAAAAACACGGCGGCGCCACGCAGCTGGTACCACGGGGCGCGGCCGTCCCGTGGAGACATCGCAGATTAGGGGAGGCATACCCATTTGCAGCACCTTGTGCTCCAGCCTTAACCCTGTTGGTCCAGACTGGAGCGCGCGCATGTCCGCATCGCTAACCTGCTCCGCGGCCATGGCTGCATAATCTAACCCTACGTGGACCGGGGCCGCGCACGCTCCTGTGTCGCTACCCTGGCCCGCGGCCATGGCTGCAGAGTCTGCCCTCACGTGGTCTGGCGCTGGCACAGCACGCGAGAGGCAGTCTGCCACTACATTATGTTTACCTGCGACATGCTGGATATCGGTGGTGAACTCTGATATCGCGGCCAGCTGTCTTTGCTGCCGGCCCGACCAAGGTTCCGAAATCTTGACCATCGCAAAAGTTAGCGGTTTGTGGTCCACGAACGCGGTGAAATGGCGCCCTTCCAGCCAGAACTGGAAATGGCGGATGGCCAAGTGTAGGGCCAACAACTCCCTGTTGAACGCGCTGTATTTTCGCTCGCTATCGCGCAAGGTTTTGCTTAAAAACACGAGTGTTGCCAGGTACCCGCTACAAACTGTTCAACGACCGCCCCTACCGCTAAATCAGACGCGTCAGTGGTGAGGGCCATGCGGGCTGTTGGAACTGGGTGTGCCAATAAAGCCGCGTTTGCCAGCGCTGTTTTGACTTGGGAGAATGCGCGCTCCTGCTCAGGGGACCATTCGATTTTATTTGTGGGTTTTTGTTTCTTTAGTGCCGCGTACAATGGTTGCATGAGCTGCGCTGCGCTTATAAAAATTAACCATTCCCAAAAACTCCTGTAACGCTTTGACCGTTTGAGGTTGGGGGAAATTTGTTATTGCGCGCACTTTATTGGGCAGAGGGACCGCTCCTTCTGGCGAAACGCGATGCCCCAAAAAATCAATCTGCGCTACCCCAAACTGACACTTTGCTGGGTTAATTATTAACCCGTGCTCTGCCAGCCTCCGGAAAACTGCCGTGAGGTGGTTTTCGTGTTCGTCTTCGGACGTACTGCCTACTAAAATGTCATCCAAGTAGACGAACACGAAAGGGAGGTCGTGCAGCACCGTGTCCATCATGCGCTGGAACGTCTACGCAGCCCCCTTGAGTCCAAAAGGCATGCGCAAAAACTCAAAAAGCCCGAAAGGAGTTATTACCGCTGTTTTGGGTATGTCCTGGGTGCGCACTGGAACCTGATGGTAGCTGCACACTAAATCTATTTTAGAAAAAATGCGCACCCCTGCCAAATGAACCGAAAAATCTTGAATGTGTGGGATCGGGTAGCGGTCATGTGCAGTGGCGTTATTCAACCTGCGGAAATCACCGCAAGGTCGCCACGAGCCATCAGTCTTTGGGACCATGTGCAATGGTGAAGCCCAGGGGCTTTTCGAACGTCTGATGATGCCCAGTTATTCCAGGTTGGCAAACTCCTCGCGCGCTATGGTCAGTTTAGCTGAGTCCAGGCGCCAAGCTTTTGCAAAAACGGGCGGCCCGGTGGTAGTGATATAATGCTCCACCCCATGTTTGGCCACTGTCGCCGAAAACGTTGGGACTGTTAGTGCTGGGAACTGAGTGAGGAGTGCGTGGAACTTACCACCCGCAGTTGTGACGCTGGCTTGTGCAGTTGGCGGTGCCACTCGTGCTGTGCAGGGAATAGAGTGAAAAGACAGTGCATTAACCAGACGTATATTAGCAAGATCAACCAATAAACCATGTGAGCACAAGAAATCAGCCCCTAACATGTTGAAACTGACTGCAGCTACAACAAAAGTCCACTCAAATGAACGACCCTGCAAAGACAGAAGCAGAGTCCTCTCACCGAAGATCTTAATAGCTGAGCCGTTCGCTGCTGATACTGACACCCGGGGAACCTTGGACGGCATCAGCCGGTCCGCGTAGGAAGGCATGATGAAGCTCATCTGGGAGCCTGTGTCCACAAGGAATTGTTTCCCCGAACGTGCATCCGTCAGGTAAAGCAGCTTGTTCTCGTCCCCGAGGGCCGCAGCCGCTATCGACCCTCGGTCTTGGCATTTCCCGAGCGCTTGAAGTGGCACGGTGGGAGGCACTTGTGTGCCCTCTCTGCAAAACGGCGATGATAGAAGCAAAGGCCGTCGCCTGCTCCGTGTCGCTTGGTGCTGACTGCTGCCGTCGTTGGCGCGTCTGGTGCTGCAACCGCTGGCCCCATGCCGTCTCCGGGCGTCGCTCCTAGCTCCGCTGTTGCAGCCGAAACTGCGCTTCGTTTGTGGGCGTCGACGAGTCGCTGCGCCTCCTTGCTCAGCCCGTGGTAGTCTTGCTTGGCCAACCGGGGTGAATCTGCCAGGGTAACTCTCACCGCTGGCGGCAGGGTCCGGAGGAACAGGTGGGCGAAGATTAATTCACAGTCCTCGGAGTCTTTCAGCCTCAGCATTTTGACCATCAGGTCTACAGGTCTGTCGTTCTCTGACTACGTCAACGTCAAGAGCCCCTCTGCTCGCTGTTGCACAGAGGGGGTGAAATGACTGATAAGCGCAGCTTTCAAGGCGCCGTATTTGTCACTGTCCGGTGGGTGGTTGACCAGATCTTCCACCCGTTGGACTGTGTGGCTGTCCAGCTTTGCCACCACATGGTAGAATCTCGTGTCGTCCTTCGAGATTCTCCGGAGGTTGAACTGTGCCTTGACCGTGCTAAACCAGGAGCGCAGACTATACTGCCAGAAGTCGGGCAGCCGGAGTGTGGAGGCAGCCATCAGGCTGGCTTCTGCCGAGCCCCGCTCGGGAGAATTATTTCTGCTCATTCTAAACCGTAAGGTCACCAGTGTGGAGAATGTGTTCAAGGATGAGGCTGAGTTTGTTCCTCAGCTTCAGCTTTATTCACAGATCACATCTCCATCATTCTCAAAGCAAGTCAAGAGAAAGTTTTCATCTCACATAAGGGGTTTTATACCCCGGGCACGAAACAGCACAGTCACATGGTGTTTACTCAAACATACAGTCACGTGGTACTTAATCTCAATCACAAAGTAACCCCTTTGATCTCCCACCATTGTCCTCTAGTCTCTGTGGTCCGGAAATCTTCCCCGGTCGTCTCCCGGAAACAAAGGCCGAATCTCACACTCTTCTGCTGAATCCCAAAGTCTCAGTCCCTTTTGTTCCATGAGACGTGAAGCACACAATAAACATACAGCAACACATTTGTGGAGAATATGTAACCAACATATGTGCCACACTATGAATATTTTTTTAATTTTTGCCTTCTTTTAAATTTATAATATTGTGGCGGAAGAATAATAGGCGGCGAACTGAGAGTTTAAAAGGGAGTTTAATATCATTCATTCCGCCATCATTGAACTCACTCCAGCCCTGTGCAGGCGGGCTGGAGCGGGTCCTTAGGCTCTCGTGAGGAGGCACAGAATGCGTGTGTCAGCAGCAGTAGTCAGAGAGAGAGTGAACATGAATTTCAGTCAGCTTATATACCCAGTTACAGACAATACATGAAAGGCACACTAGCATCACAGAACAGGAAGCATGAACACCTGCATTTGAGTCACACATATCAAAGCAGATTACTGGCAGAAGAGGCTAGACAAAAGAGAGGCCGCCTATTGATATCAGTCATTGTTCTGTTAATTGCTCCAGCTGTGCGCTCTGCTAGTCCGTGGCTGTGGGGGTTACCCCACACACTCCCCCCCAGAGGGCTCAGCAGGAAACTGAGGCCTCGATAGTCCGGCTTTGGTAGCGAGCAGGGAAAGATCTGTGCAGGTGGAGGGAGGGGGGCGGGGGTAGCAAGTGCCGGCCCAGGATGGCGAAGTTGTTTGGGCCGCGCAAAAATTGCCTGTGGATCCGCGATGTTGAGGGGCTGTCCCGTTGAACGTGCAGAGGTCCACAGCAGCTGTTTGAAGAAAATTTGTCTCTGACTCCTCTCGCGGCCATGAAGAAAAGAAAAAAAAAAAAGGAGCTGCAGCTGTGAGGGACTTGGCGTGTTGACTTTAGGTGCGCGCGCAGTCCTAAAGTCCTCGGGGACAGCTGACGGCTGAATTCCCTTGTGCGCCGCGGCTGAGACCTGTACAAAATCCTGTGAGCGAGCTGCGTGCGTGCTTCAGGTGTGTGAGCAGCCCTGAAGGTTCTGTGTGCAGCGGCGAAGGACGATGGCGGTCTGTGGAGCCGTTATTGACCCATGCGTGGTGCGCTGTACTCGTAACCCCCCGGTGTGCGTGCGGGGTTCGGTGCTTGGCAGGTCCGCTGTAGAGGCGAGTCAGGGTCAGGGAGCTTGATGGAGATCAGCGTCGTCGGCGCCGATGGTCATCCCTGTAGAGCTGTTGCTTCGTTCGCTCGTGGTGTGTGGGAGCGGTGAGAGGAAATGGACGATCTTTGTCCCTCGGCTCGCGCAGATGCGTTGGAGCGGTGAGAGGGAGGAGACGATCTCTGTCCCTCGGGCTCGTGTCGATGCGGAGGAGCGATGAGAGGGAGTAGGCGATCTCTGTCCCTCGGGCTCCTGTCGATGCGGACGAGCGATGAGAGGGAGGAGGCGATCTCTGTCCCTCGGGCTCATGCAGATGCGTTGGAGCGGTGAGAGGGAGGAGACGATCTTTGTGTCCCTCGGCTGGCTCCAGCGTGGATGTCCAGGTCAGAAGGTTGCTGCACAAAGCGTGTGCTTTCTTCGGGGTCACCAATGTGGCGGAAGAATAATAGGCGGCGAACTGAGAGTTTAAAAGGGAGTTTAATATCATTCATTCCGCCATCATTGAACTCACTCCAGCCCTGTGCAGGTGGGCTGGAGCGGGTCCTCAGGCTCTCGTGAGGAGGCACAGAATGCGTGTGTCAGCAGCAGTAGTCAGAGAGTGAACATGAATTTCAGTCAGCTTATATACCCAGTTACAATACATGAAAGGCACACTAGCATCACAGAACAGGAAGCATGAACACCTGCATTTGACTCACACATATCAAAGCAGATTACTGGCAGAAGAGGCTAGACAAAAGAGAGGCTGCCTATTGATATCAGTCATTGTTCTGTTAATTGCTCCAGCTGTGCGCTCTGCTAGTCCGTGACTGTGGGGGTTACCCCACAATATCACATTTTCTCCAAAAAGTGCATTCAGTTGAATCTGTTCTTCTTTCAGGAGGTGCGTCAGGTGATCCTCAAACAGATCACGGAGGAGCTGAGGGGAGGAGGGAGAGCCGGCTGTGGAGGAGCGTGGTGATCGGTGAACAGGAGCATCGCATCGATATGAAGTGCATCGAGCCGTACAAAAGAGTCATTTCTCATGGAGGTACACAAAGTTAAGCTTAACACCTGTCTCCTATATGTTTCATCAGTTTTAGTGAATTGTGGTGCCTTTTCCCCCTCAATTATTCTGTGTACTTCAATTTTGTTTAGATTAATATAGTATCTACTTTAAGACTGTCAAAGGTGGTTAGTAACTAATTATATGTATTGAAGTAACATTTTCACAAAATTGTACTTTTGTGATCATTTTTTTTGCACAATACTATTTGCTCTCAAGAACATTTATGAAGAAAGAAACTCTACTTTTACTTAAGTATTTTTTTTTTTTTGGTTTGACCAAAAGTGACTGCAGCTTTATTTGTCTGTGAATTTATCATTTTATTTTTTGTTGAAATGATTATTCTTGTATTCTGGATGAAGAACTATCCATCCATCCATCTACAGTGGGGCAAAAAAGTATTTAGTCAGCCACCAATTGTGCAAGTTCTCCCACTTAAAAGATGAGAGAGGTCTCCAATTTTCATCATAGGTATACCTCAACAATGAGAGACAAAATGAGAAAAAAAAAATCCAGAAAATCACATTGAAGGATTTTTAATGAATTAATTGGTAAATTCCTTGGTAAAATAAGTATTTGGTCACCTACAAACAAGCAAGATTTCTGGCTCTCACAGACCTGTAACTTCTTCTTTAAGAGGCTCCTCTGTCCTCCACTTATTACCTGTATTAATGGCACCTGTTTGAACTCATTATCAGTATAAAAGACACCTCTCCACAACCTCAAACGGTCAGACTCCAAACTCCACTATGGCCAAGACCAAAGAGCTGTCAAAGGACACCAGAAACAAAATTGTAGACCTGCACCAGGCTGGGAAGACTAAATCTGCAATAGGTAAGCAGCTTGGTGTGAAGAAATCAACTGTGGGAGCAATTATTAGAAAATGGAAGACATACAAGACCACTGATAATCTCCCTCGATCTGGGGCTCCACGCAAGATCTCACCCCGTGAGGTCAAAATGATCACGAGAACGGTGAGCAAAAATCCCAGAACCACATGGGGGGACCTAGTGAATGACCTGCAGAGAGCTGGGACCAAAGTAACAAAGGCTACATCAGTAACACACTACGCCGCCAGGGACTCAAATCCTGCAGTGCCAGACGTGTCCCCCTTCTTAAGCCAGTTCATGTCCAGGCCCGTCTGAAGTTTGCTAGAGAGCATTTGGATGATCCAGAAGAGGATTGGGAGAATGCCATATGGTCAGATGAAACCAAAATAGAACTTTTTGGTAAAAAGTCAACTTGTCGTGTTTGGAGGAGAAAGAACACCATACCTACTGTGAAGCATGGGGGTGAAAACATCATACTTTGGGGCTGTTTTTCTGCAAAGGGACCAGGACGACTGATCCGTGTAAAGGAAAGAATGAATGGGGCCATATATCGTGAGATTTTGAGTGAAAACCTCCTTCCATCAGCAAGGGGATTGAAGATGAAAAATGTGGCTGGGTCTTTCAGCATGACAATGATCCCAAACACACCGCCCGGGCAATGAAGGAGTGGCTTCGTAAGAAGCATTTCATGGTCCTGGAGTGGCCTAGCCAGTCTCCAGATCTCAACCCCATAGAAAATCTTTGGAGGGAGTTGAAAGTCCGTGTTGCCCAGCGACAGCCCCAAAACATCACTGCTCTAGAGGAGATCTGCATGGAGGAATGGGCCAAAATACCAGCAACAGTGTGTGAAAACCTTGTGAAGACTTACAGAAAACGTTTGACCTCTGTCATTGCCAACAAAGAGTATATAACAAAGTATTGAGATGAACTTTTGTTATTGACCAAATACTTATTTTACCGAGGAATTTACCAATTAATTCATTAAAAATCCTTCAATGTGATTTTCTGAATTTTTTTTTTCTCATTTTGTCTCTCATAGTTGAGGTATACCTATGATAAAAAATTGGAGACCTCTCTCATCTTTTAAGTGGGAGAACTTGCACAATTGGTGGCTGACTAAATACTTTTTTTTCCCCACTGTATCTTCTGCCTCTTTTCCGGGGTCTGGGTTGCGGAGGCAGCAGTCCAAGCAGAGATGCCCAGACCTCCCTTTCCCCAGCCACCTGCTCTAGCTCTTCAGGGGAAACACCAAGGTGTTCCCAGGCCAGCTGGGAGACATAGTCTGTTCAGCATGTCGTGGGTCTGCCCCTTGGTCTCCTCCTAGTGGGATGTGCCCAAAACACCTCAAGTGGGAGGCATCCTGATCAGATGCCCATACCACCTCAACTGGATACTTTTGATATGGAGGAGCAGCGGTTCTACTCTGAGCCTCTCCCGGATGACTGAGCTCCTCACCCTATCTCTAAGGGTGAGTCCAGCAATCCTATGGAGAAAGCTCATTTCAGCCATTTGTATCAGTCCAACTCTCACTGGGACCGAGTTTTGACTGATTATTGGCAATACGAATCAATCTCTTGGAGCAGTTGTATAGAGACCGGATAGCTAATAGCAACAAGCCTGATACTCCATACTCCCGAAGCACCCCCCACAAGAAACCACGAGGGATGTGGTTGAATGCTTTCTCCAAGTCCACAAAACACATGTGGACTGGTTGGGCAAACTTTCATAAACCCTTGAGGATTCTCAAGAAGGTAAAGAGGGTCAACTGTGCCACAACCAGGTCAAAAACCACAATGTTCCTCCAGAATCTAAGGTTCGACCAATGGCGAGACTCTCCTCTCCAGTACTTTGACATAAACCTTGCTAGGGAGGCTGAGAAGTGTGATTTTCCCCCTAAAGTTGGAACACACTCTCCAGTTCCCCTTCTGAAAGAGAGGACCCACCACCCCAGTTTGCCAAAGGTACTGTCTCCAACTTCCTTGCGATGTTGCAGAGGCATGCCAACCATAACTGCCTTACCACATCTTGAGCCTTGAGATACTCTGGGCAAGTCTCATCCACCCGCGGGGCCCTGCCATTGAAGAGTTTTGTGACTACTTCAGTAACCTCATCCACTGTGATGGACGAGTCATCCCCATCCTCCTCAGGCTCTGCTTTGTCCATGGAAGGCGTGTCAGTGGGACTGAGGAGCTCCTCAAAGTGTTCCTTCTACTGCCTGGCAATTTCCGCAGTTGAAGTCAGCAGATCTGCTCTATACACAATGTGGACAGATAGCTGCTTCCCCCTTCTGAATCACTGGACAGTTTGCTAGAATCTCTTTGAGGCCGCCCAAAAGTCTTGTTCCATGGTCTCCTCGAACTCCTCCCACACCCAAGTTTTTGCTTCAGCAACCACGCAAGCTGTACTCTGCTTGGCCTGTCAGTACACCTCAGCTGCTTCAGGTGTCCCACAAGCCAACCAAGCTCGATAGGACTCCTCTTCAGCTTGATGGCCCCCCTCATCACTGGTGCCCTCCACTTGGTTTGGGGGTTGCCACCACGAGATGCAACAATGACCTTGCGGCCAAAGCTCTGTGCAACCAATTCAACAATAGAGGTGGAAAACATTGCTCATTCAGACTCCATGTCTCCAGACTCCCTTGGAATGTGGTCGAAGATCTACTGGAGATGGGATTCGAAGACCGCTTTGACAGGGGCGTCAGCCAGACGTTTCCAGCATACCCTCACTATTTGTTTGGGTCTGCCAGGTCCGAATGGCATCCACCCCTGCTATCGGATACAACTCACCACCAGGTGGTGATCAGTTGACAGCTCTGCACCTCTCTTCACCCAAGTGTCCAAAACATATGGTCGCAGGTCTGATGACACAGTAACAAAATTGATCATTGACCTAGGGTTTCTTTGTGCCAAGTGCACACCCCTTATGCTTGAACACTGCGCTCATTATGAGCAAACTGTAGTTGGGACAAAAGTTCAACAATTGAACACCACTTTGGTTCTGACTGGGCAGGCCATTCAGTGGGTACTCTGAACCATCATTTGGTGTATAGGCACAAATGATGATCAGGACCCATTTCCCAACCTGAAGGCACAGGGTAACAAGCCTTTTGTCCACTGGGAAGAATTTCAATATAGAAGTAGCAAAACGGGTGGGACACAAAAATACCCACCCCTGTTCACTGCCTCTCGCCCGGGGGAACTCCAGAGTAGGCCCAGTTCCAGCCCCTATCCAGGAGACTGGTTCCAGAACCAGATGTGTGTGTTGAGGTGAGCCCGACTACATCTAGTCTGTATCTGTCAACCTTGTGCACCAGCTCAAGCCCCTTCCCCTTCAATAATAATAATATACAATTTATTATTGTTTTTTCTTTAGCTGATTTGGATTATATATTAATAGTTTGCATTTTTTTCTCAAGCACAAACACAGGCGACAAGAGTAAAGTTGCAAATTTATAAGAAACATTTTTTTGAGAAATTATGTTTTAGAAAAAAATTCCAAATTTTGAGTAAACACACTTGCAACAGTTGCAAATTTACATGAATAAAGCTGAAAGCATATGCAAAAAATTCATTTTCAAGAGGAAAAAGTCACAAATTCATTTGAGACAGCTAGACAAAATTAAAATGTGTAGTACATTTGAAATGTTTAAAAAATGTTTAAAGAAAACATAATTTCTCAGTATTGTCATGTTGAGTAGAGAAATGGTGCTTTTAAGTGGCTAATTAATTTGACATATATTATGATGATTCTGTAAGACTGGTACTCCTTTGTTGGAATTTGTTTCTGTTTTTATTTAAGATGGATTTGATTTATTTTGCAAGTATAAATTTTTGTTGTCTGTGATGGACTGACAATCTGTCTGGGGTGTGCCCCGCCTTCCACCCAGGAATGCTGGGATGGGCTCTAGCCCCACCGTAACCCATAAGGCAGTAAGCATATAAGGCATAAGGCCCATAAGGCATAATCATGAAGAAGATGATTGTTATATTTTCTTTGATCTTTTATCATGGATTATAAACCGAATAAAGTATAAATACAAAATACAAATACAAATTTATTTGAAAAAGCTGCAAATTTATGAGAAAAGAGTCTTAAGTTTGTTATTTACTACATATGTAACATTTTAGTAGATACTTTGTTACTCTCTAGTCTTCCTTGTACCTAAGTAACTTATTTCATAAGATACTACTTTTATTTGAGTACAGTTTCTGGCTACTTTACTTTTTGATTGCTGTATGCCTTATTAAACTACATACAGTAATTCCTAGGGTTCAAAAAATGTTTGAGATACTTCTTACCTTAATTTGAATTATTGAACAATCTGTACATTGTACCGTTTCCAGAAAACTGAAATGTTTTGGCTGGGCACCATATTTGTGTCATAAGAACTCCTAGATCTAGTCAGCTGTCTGAATGCTGAAGTGTTTATTAGTGGCCCACTACCACCAGTCAGAGGAAGAGTTGAGAGATTCAGCAGACTGTACAATTTAAATGGATGGTTATCAGAAGTTTGTACAAACAAATCACTTCATTTTATTGACAATTTCAACTTTTTCTGGGACCGCAGACACTTTTTTAAGGCAGATGGACTCAGTCTCAGCAAGTCAGACGTGAGGCTGTTTACCTCCAATCTGTTCGATTTTCTGCGTCGCCATTCCGTTTCCCAGGACAAAAGACAAGAGGAACCAAAACAACAGGATAAGATACAGCCCAGCAGAAACTGTGAGATAAAACCGCCTCAGCCCCCACCCCCACCCCATGCAGACCCCTCCTTCACCAAAAGCCACCAGTGAGGACCCACCTCTTCTACCACCACATACCCCATCCTCTTCAGCTTCCTCTTCCCCATTCTTCCCACTCTTCAGCTTCACTGACCAGATGAAGGAGCTGGTCACTATGGCCACAAAACTGACCCCATGCACTAGTCCAATTTTCTCACCCCGAAACCTCACACTTCATCTTCCCACCCCATCACCCCCCTCCAGCAATTCCTCAGCAAGCTCTGACACAACTGCCAACACGACGGCACCCCCCCCTCCAGCAATTCCTCAGCAAGCTCTGACACAACTGCCAAAGCGCCACCGCCCACCACCACCCCCACCCTCACTGCTGAAAAGAAATCCACAGCCTGATAACAACTCAAGCTGTGTTTGATGTACTGGGTCTGGGCTCTGATACCACTGGTACTCACGGCTATTTCCAAAACAAGCCAGGGTCCGGTATGGAAGTAGTTTCCTTAATTCCTGTTTTAATAGGTAGCAGAAAACGGTTGGTAAATTTACAGAGAAACAAGATCCACCCTACATATCCTGTAAATTTATCAGATTTAGTGTTCATTTCTCACCAGTCACAACCTAAACAAAATAAAAATTTAGCAAATGATGTTCTTAACAAACTGAAACTAGTTTTATTAAATATTAGGTCTTTGGCAGGAAAAACATTTTAATTAATGATCTCATTATAAAACACAAACTGGATTTTATGTTTTTAACAGAGACCTGGTTACATGATAATGGTGGATCTCTTATTATCGAAGCAGCCCCTCTCGACTACAGCTTTATAAGTGAACCCAGGTTGCATAAGAAAGGAGGAGTAGCTGTTTTGTTTAATGATTCCCTCCAATGCAAGCAGATGTCTTATGATATGTTTTACTTCATTTGAATATGTGGATCTTCAGCTGAATTCCTCCTCCCATGTGTTATTTTTTTAATGTTTACAGACCACCTAAATACCATGCAAGCTTTTTTGATGATTTTACAAAGCTGCTATTATCTGTGTTGACTTTGACTGTGTAGTTATTGTTGGTGATTTTAACATCCATGTTGACAACCCTCATGACAGAGGGACTAAAGAATTGTGTCCCTGATAACTTTGGACTGACTCAGCATGTCATGGAAAAAATGCACAACAGAGGACACAGTCTGGACTTGGTCATCTCCAAAGGTCTGAACATCTCTAAGGTTATGGTGATGGACGTTGCTCTGTCCGACCATTCTTGTGTTTTCTTTGAGAGTGCTATTGATGAGCTGTCAAAGAGCTGTCAAAGGACACCAGAAACAAAATTGTAGACCTGCACCAGGCTGGGAAGACTGAATCTGCAATAAGTAAGCAGCTTGGTGTGAAGAAATCAACTGTGGGAGCAATTATTAGAAAATGGAAGACATACAAGATCACTGATAATCTCCCTCGATCTGGGGCTCCACGCAAGATCTCACCCCGTGAGGTCAAAATGATCATGAGAACGGTGAGCAAAAATCCCAGAACCACACAGGGGGACCTAGTGAATGACCTGCAGAGAGCTGGGACCAAAGTAACAAAGGCTACATCAGAAACACACTACGCCGCCAGGGACTCAAATCCTGCAGTGCCAGACGTGTCCCCCTGCTTAAACCAGTACATGTCCAGGCCCGTCTGAAGTTTGCTAGAGAGCATTTGGATGATCCAGAAGAGGATTGGGAGAATGTCATATGGTCAGATGAAACCAGAATAGAACTTTTTGGTAAAAACTCAACTTGTCGTGTTTGGAGGAGAAAGAACACCATACCTACTGTGAAGCATGGGGGTGAAAACATCATACTTTGGGTCTGTTTTTCTGCAAAGGGACCAGGACGACTGATCCGTGTAAAGGAAAGAATGAATGGGGCCATGTATTGTGAGATTTTGAGTGAAAACCTCCTTCCATCAGCAAGGGCATTGAAGATGAAACGTGGCTGGGTCTTTCAGCATGACAATGATCCCAAACACACTGCCCGGGCAACGAAGGAGTGGCTTCGTAAGAAGCATTTCATGGTCCTGGAGTGGCCTAGCCAGTCTCCAGATCTCAACTCCATAGAAAATCTTTGGAGGGAGTTGAAAGTCCGTGTTGCCCAGCGACAGCCCCGAAACATCACTGCTCTAGAGGAGATCTGCATGGAGGAATGGGCCAAAATACCAGCAACAGTGTGTGAAAACCTTGTGAAGACTTACAGTAAACGTTTGACCTCTGTCATTGCCAACAAAGGGTATATAACAAAGTATTGAGATGAACTTTTGTTATTGACCAAATACTTATTTTACCGAGGAATTTACCAATTAATTCATTAAAAATCCTTCAATGTGTTTTTCTGGATTTTTTTTTTTCTCAATTTGTCTCTCATAGTTGAGGTATACCTATGATGAAAATTGGAGACCTCTTTCATCTTTTAAGTGGGAGAACTTGCACAATTGGTGGCTGACTAAATACTTTTTTACCCCACTGTATATCATAGCTTAATACATGATGACTCGTATAAGCAAATGAATCATCCCACTACACAATGAAGGACTATCAGGAGCATAGTGAAATGTGAGGTACCAGTTAGACTGTAAGGTGCAGTGTGGCAACATAGTTATGACCAGAATACAACATCATAGTGAGTTATTGTATAGTGAAATGGCATGCGGCAGGAAGGATTTCCTGTATCTGGCCGTTCGACAGCGAAACTGGAGTAGTCTACTGGAGAAAGCGCTTTGCTGTCTGTCCAGTGTGTGGTGGAGGGGGTGATCAGGATTGTCCATGATGGATCGCAGTTTATTTAGTGTTCTTCTCTCCACCACTGTCTCAAAGGTCTCTGGTCTGAGACCAGTTACAGAGCCAGCCCTCTTGATAATCTTGTCAAGTCTGTTGGTGTCGCTGGCCCTGATACTGCTACCCCAACAAACAGCAGCAAAGAAGATGGCACTGGCGACAACGGTCTGGTAGAAAAGCTCCAGCATCCTGCTACACACATTGAAGGATCTCAGCTTCCTCAGGAAGTAGAGTCTGCTCATCCCCTTCTTGTGCACAGCATTGGTGTTGGATCTCCAGTCCAACCCGTTACTGATCCTGATACCCAGACATCCAAATCTGAGCGAACAAAAATAACCTGTGGAGTTCCCCAGGGTTCCATTTTGGGACCTTTTCAACATATATGCTCCCACATATATGCAATATGCTCCCACTAGCTCAAATCATAAAAAACAACAAAATATATTACCATAATTATGCAGATGATATACAAATTTACATAACCTTCTCACCAGGAGACTATGGTCCAATTAAGACCCTGATCAAATGCACTGGTCAAATTAAAGAGTGGCTGTGCCAGAATTTTCTTCAGTTAAACGAAGACAAAACCGAAATAATAGTTTTTGTAGCCAAAGAAGAAAGACTCAAAGTTAGTACTTAGCTTCAATCAGTGATGCTAAAAACCAACAGCCAAACCAGAAATCTGGGTGTGGTTCTGGACTCAGACCTGAATTTTAACAGCCACATTAAGACAGTAGTGAAGTCTGCCTATTATAACTTCAAGAAAATAGCGAGGATTAAAGGTCTGATATCTCAGCAGGATCTAGAAAAATGTGTGCATGCATTTATCTTCAGCAAACTGGACTACTGTAACGCTGTCCTCACAGGTCTCCCTAAAAAGTCCATCAGACAGCTGCAGTTGGTTCATAACGCTGCAGCTCAAGTCCTCACTAAGACCAAGAAAGTGGATCATATAACCCCAGTTCTCAGATCTTTACACTGGCATCCTGTCTGTCAAAGAATAGATTTCAAAATACTGCTGTTGCTTTATAAAGCTCTGAATGGTTTAGGGCCAAAATACATTTCAGATCTGCTATGAACCACCTACAGCCCTCAGGTCATCAGGGTCAGGCATACTATATCTGTGCCCAGAGTTAGAGCCAAACATGGTGAGACAGCGTTTAGTTTTTATGCCCTTCACATATGGAACAAACTCCCAGAAAGCATCAGGGCTGCTGAAACTCTCAGCTGCTTTAAATCGAGGTAAAAAAAATTCTATTTGCTGTGGCCTTTCAGTAGCCTATAATGTACTGTAACTTTTATTTGTCATATTCTAGTTTAGCTTGTATCTGTTCCTCTAATTACCTCCGCCAAAGGGGGAGGTTATGTGATCATCGGTGTTGGTTTGTCTGTCTGTCTGTCTGTTTGTTTGTCTGTTTGTTAGCAAGATAACTCAAAAAGTTATGGACAGATTTTCATGAAATTTTCACAGATTGTCAGAAATGGGGTATCCTACAGATGATTAGATTTTGGTGGTGATCCGGATCACCGTCCACAAGAAAACCGCCATTACGCAAAATGCCATTTTCGTGAATAACTACTAAACCACTAATCCTATCATTGTCAATCCAATTGCTTGTCATATGTTTTCACGGTCAAGGAATCTGATAACGTACACACAAACACTGTATGGGGGGAACTGTGGCGCTAAACCGCCATTACGGAAAATGCCATTTTCGTCAATAACTACTGAACCACTAATCCTATCATTGTGAATCCAATTGCTAGTCATATGTTTTCATGGTCAGGGGATCTGAAAACATACACACAAACACTGTATGGGGGGAACTGTGGCGCTAAACCGCCATTACGGAAAATGCCATTTTCGTCAATAACTACTGAACCACTAATCCTATCATTGTGAATCCAATTGCTAGTCATATGTTTTCATGGTCAAGGAATCTGAAAACGTACACACAAACACTGTATGGGGGGAACTGTGGCGCTTGGCGGAGGTCTGCGCTCTCCGAGTGCTTTTCTATTTTAAACTGTCAAAATCCCAGAAGTTCTGATTGTGGAGGAAAATAATTTACCATTCCATATTACTAGTGAATGTAAAACAAAAAACATGTTATAATTCCTTTGAGGGCCTGGTTCTCAGTAGTGGGTATTTAAGCAATTTTAGGTTAAAACCAATTTTATTTGCCATAGTTTATCATTCTCCCACAGCTTACTCAGATTTAATTGAATTTGCAGAGCTCGTAGCTGATTTAGTGCTTAAATCGTACAGAATAATTACTCCAGATTTTTACCTCCGCCAAGGAGGTAATGTTTTTACCAGGGTTTGTCTGTCTGTTTGTCTGTCTGTCTGTTACCAACATAACTCCAAAAGTTATGAACGCATTTTGATGAAATTTTCAGGAAAGGTGTGTAATGGGACGGGGAACAGATGATTATATTTTGGTGATGATCTGAGAGTGCATACCTCCACCAAGGGCTTTGTTTGTATTTGTGCAGCAGGATTACACAAAAACTACTGGATGGATTTGGATGAAATTTTCACCAGAGGTGGTTCTTGGACTACAGAGGAACCCGTTATATTTTGGTGATGATCTGAGAATGCATACCTCAGCCAAGGCTGTTATCTTCTCACAGTGTGTTAGCAACAATACTCCAAAACTGATGGACAGACTTTGATGCAATTTTCACCACAAGTGGCTGTAGGCCTACACACAAACCCATTACATTTTGGAGGTGATCCATGAGAAATGGAAGGAGCCTTGGCGGAGGTATGCACTCTGAGTGCTTTTCTAGTTTACTTTTTAGTTTGCTTTTAAATTCTTGTTTTTGTTTCTCTTTAATTTACTTTGTAGAGTGCTTTTAAATTCTTATATATTCCTTTTGCAACTTGCTGTAATGCTTTAATGTTTTTTATGTAAAGCACTTTGAATTGTCTTGTATAGGAAATGTGCTATACAAATAAACTTGCCTTGCCTTGAAACCTATGAATATTCAAATGGTCTGAGCAAAGCAGCCCTGTGCAACTTCTCTGTTGTCATTTGGATTTATATGATGTAAACAACTCTTGTTTTAAGACCTTTGATTTAAAATGAAAAAAAATTGATGATTTATTTCAAATATGTCAGCTCTGTCTTTTCAACCGACAGCAACTTTCACAATCATTACTTTTTAAGATTATTTATTCTAGTGTTTTCACCAGGAAAATTTAGTAGTCTCTGTTATGAAGGGAACTGCGGTATTAGCATGGCATGCATTTTTCCATGTGATGAATATCCAGAGTAGTCAATAAAACCAAAACCAACACCACTTTGAAGAAAACATGAAAAGTCCACACAGAAGAGGCCTGCCCTGGACTATCTTGCAGTGAGTCTCTAGTACTGCTAATTTATCCACATGGAAAATCTGAGCAAAAAGAAGGCCCACTCAGAATACATAACTCTTGCCTGTGTCAATAGATAAGTACTGCTTCTGAGCATGGCTGCCAATGTGGATTACAAATGATTGTCAAATAAAGAAAACTGCAAATTCAAGAAAAATAATTCATGATGAATGTAAGAATATTTGTACTCACACACTTGCACTCAAACCACTGTGTATCCTGTTTGTGTTTTCAGGTTATTATGCTGAGCAGAAGGCCATCATTGTGTTTGCGGCGTGTTTCCTACCAGACAGTGACTGTGATAATTACAGTTATGTCATGGAAAACCTTTTTCTGTGAGTAGAGTCTCTTTTATAGGATATTCCTTTACCTGTGAAATTGAAATTTGTGTTAGTACTTGAATTAGGGGGCTTGAATTTGAGCAATATTACATGAGAGGGAGTGTAGTATTGAGAATATAGCACAGCTATGACCTGGTAGAGCAGTCTGTTGTTGATGCTGTCACAGCATGTTGCATTCACAATAACACATGATAATAAGTATGATATTGCTTCTGCATAACAGTTCCACAGATGCAGTTTGTTAGTCAAAGTAATTTGGGCATGGGACCTGGCCGGGCCCAGCCCAAAGGAGCTACATCAGTGTGCCCTCCCGTGGGCTCACCACCTGCAGGAGGGACCATGGGGGTCCGGTGCTATGTGGACCAGGTGGTGGTCGGAGGCGGAGACTTTGGCAGTCTGATCCCCGGTTTTCTAAACTGGCTTTTTGGAGGTGGGATGTCATCTCTCTGGTGGGGAAGGAGCTTGAGCTGGTGCATGAGGTTAAGAGATACTGGCTAGATGTAGTTGGGCTCACCTCAACGCACAGCTCTGGTTCTGGAACCAGTTTCCTGGAGAGGGGCTGGAGCTTGGCCTACTCTGGAGTTGCCCCGGGTGAGAGGCAGCAAGCAGGGGTGGGTATTCTTGTATCCCCCCACCTTGCTGCCTCTACAATGGAGTTTTCCCTGGTGGACGAAAGGGTAGTTTCCCTTTGGGTTGGGAAACACGTCCTGACCATCATTTGTGCCTGTGCACAAAATGGTGGTTCAGAGTACCCACCCTTTTTGGAGTTTCTGACCTGGGTGCTGAAAAATGCTTCTCTTGGAGACTCCATTGTCCTACTGAGGGACGTCAATGCACACATGGGCAATGACAGTGAAACCTGGAGGGGTGAGATTGGGAGGAACGGCCTGCCCGATCTGAACCCAAGTGGTGTTCAGTTATTGGAATTATGTGCTAACCACAGTTTTTCCATAATGAACACCATGTTCAAGCATAAAGGTGTCCATATGGGCACCTGGCACCAGGACACCCTAGGTCGCTGGGTGGATGCCATTGAGACCTGGCAGATCCAAATGTATAGTGAGGGTATGTTGGGAACATCTGGCTGAGGCTCCTGTCCGAGAGGTCTTCAGCTCCCACCTCTGGAAGAACTTCGTCCACATTCCGAGGGATTCTGAAGACATAGAGACCGAATGGGCCATGTTCTCCACCTCCATTGTTGAAGCAGCTGCCCAGAGCTGTGGCCACAAGGTCGTTGTTGCACCAATCATTGCTTGGTTGGCTCATGGGACTCCCAAAGCAGCTGAGGTGTACCAACAGGCCAAGCAGAGGGCAGCTTGGGTGGTTGCTGAAGCAAAAACTTGGGTTTGGAAGGAGTTTTTTGAGGCCATGGAACAAGAATTTCGGTCAGCCTCGAAGAGATTCTTGCAGACTGTCCGGTGACTCAGAAGAGGGAGATAGGTCCCTGTCCACACCGTGTATGATGTAGATGGGGCACTGCTGACTTTGACTGGGGACATTGTTGGGCGGTGGAAGGAATACTTCGAGGATCTCCTAAATCCCACTGACACCCCTTCCATAGAGGAAGCAGAACTTGGAAAAGGGTGGATTGTCCTCTCCTGGTTGGGGATGAGCTCCTGCCCCAATTGGAGGAGTTCAAGTTTCTAGGGGTCTTATTCACGAGTGAGGGGAGAATAGAGCATGAGATTGACAGACTGATCAGAGCAGCATCTGCAGTGATGCAGACTTTGTACCGATCTGTTGTGGTGAAGAGAGAGCTGACCTCTAGGGCAAAGCTGTCAATTTAATTCAATTCAACTTTATTTATATAGTGCAATTTCACAACAGTCATCTCATAGCACTGTCAAACTATAGGGGAAAACCCCACAATTGCAGAAAGACCTGAGCAATCAGGCGATCTCCTGTGAGCAAGCACTTGGTGACGGTAGAGAGGAGAAACTCCCTGCTGCCATCAGTGTGTGAATATGTGTGTGAATGGATAGATGGCAGGATCTGTAAAGCACTTTGGTCATCTAGAGATGAGAAAAAGTGCTATATAAGAGAACGCCATTTTACCATTTGAGCAGGAAGAAACCTTCAGCAGAACCAGGCTCAGGGAGGGGCAGTCATCTGCTGTGACTGGCTGGGGGGTGAGGGGATAGGGAAGAAGAAAAGAACAGACATGTAGAGATCAAACAGCATGACAGGGACTCAATCTATGGGAGCGAACAAACAGTTAATGACCAGCAAAAAATATTTCATTGAGAGTGAAGAGAGGAGTGAAGCCCAGTACATCATTGGAGGTTCCCCGGTTGTCTAAACCTTTTAGCAATATAACTAAGGGAGGGTTCAGGGTCACCTGATCCCACCCTAACTATAGGCTATGTGAAAAAGTAAGGTTTTAACCCTATTCTTAAAAACAGATACCGAGTCTGACTCCCAAATCCAGATTGGCAGCTGGTTCCAAAGGAGAGGAGCCTGATAACTGAAAGCTCTGCATTCCATTGTACTTTAGGAGATTCTGTAGTTTGGGAGTGTAGTGCTCTGTTAGGATGATAAAATACTATGAGATCTTTTAAATAACAAGTTAAGTAAGTTAATCCCTTCCACAGCATGTGGGACACTATGTGGTGTGTATAGGGTGGCGCCTATCTCTGTTTCACTGACCCTGATAATAAAGAGTTACATTAATCTAATCTAGAGCAAACGAAAGCATGGATTACTTTCTCAGCATCACTCTGAGACAGGATGTTCTTAATCTTGTCAATATTAGGCAAATGTTAAAAAGCAGTTTTAGAAACAATTCTAATTTGTGAATTAAAGAACAGATCTTGTTCAAAATAACTCCAAGGTTCCTCACAGAGCTATTAAGAGAAAGACTAACCTGATTCAAACTAAGAGTTTGATTTGGGAAGGTATTGCTAAGGTTTTTTTGGACCACCTAGAATGACTTCAGTCTTGTCTGAATTTAATAGCAAGAAAGTACAAGTCATCCAAGCTCTGATTTTCTTAAGACAAACCTCTAATTTGTCTAATTGACTCTTGCCATCTGGCTTCATTGACAAATATAATTGTGTGTCATCTGCGTAATAATGGAAATGTATGCAGTGCTTTCTAATAATATTGCCTTGCAGAAGCATATATAAACTTAAAAGAATAGGGCCCAACACAGATTCCTGTGGAACTCCATAGCTGAGCTTTGAGTTTGGAGAAAACTCATGATTGACATGAACAAACTGGAACCTATCAGATAAATAAGATTTAAACCACTGCAAAGAAGTTTGATTAAATCCAACATGGTGTTCTAATCTATCAAGTAAAATATTATGATCGATAGTATCAAAAGCTGCACTAAGGTTTAGAACAGGGATGGGCAGCTGGCAGCCTGCAGGCCGCATACGGCCTCCCCACTCCCCCTTCATCCACTGCCACCCACCAGTCCATTTCCAAAAATCAATTATTTATTTTAGGGCTGAAACGGTTAGTGGACATTGTCGATAACATCGACAACAAAAATTTGTCGACAAAGATTTTTATTGTCGACAAATCGTTTAATTGCAAAGTTTATATGTATGCCGCGGAAATGTTCAGTTGTAACTGCAATGCACGACTGGAACTGCTGCGAGCAATAGCGCCTCAGTTGTCCAGCATGCGTGAACAATTTCCAGTGAAGAAGAAGAGGAGCACAGCATGGCAAAGTGGAAGGATAAACATGTTGAAAGCAGAGCTAGAAAAAAAAAAAAAAAAAGGCAGACCCAAACTTTCTGTAGTATGGGAACATTTCACAGAAAACAACAACCAAAAAAAAAAATGAAACAAGTAAAATGCAGACTTTGCAAGGCAGACCTTTCCTATCATGGCAACACTACAGTGATGCATGAGCATCTGAAATGACAGCAGCCAGAAGCCGCGACATTAATGTCTGCTTGGTAAATTTTAGCGAGTAAAAAAAGTGATGAATGAATGATGAAGTTTGATGGAGAGAATTTTTAAAATTAGGTCATGATATAATTTTATCCATCCATCTTCTACTGCTTAATCCTTTTCGGGGGGTGGGGGGTGGAGCCTATCCCAGCATCTTTGGATGAGAAGCAGGGTACACACTGGACAGATCGCTGGTCCATTGCAGGGCAGATATAATTTTATCAGTAATTTCAATTCCAATATGATAAAACACTGAGTAGCTTTTATTTTTATTTTCATTTGCATTTTCAGTTTTAATTGTGAAACTTTTAACTTTGCAGGAAATAATCCCCCCGCCCCATGGAAGGTTTACATGTAAATGTGGCCCTCGAGAAGTGAGGACAACTTTTGTGGCTCTCACTACCACAAAAGTTGCCTATCCCTAGTCTAGAAGGATGAGTACAGAAACAAGTCCCTTATCAGATGCTATGAGGAGGTCATTAGTGACCTTCACTAAAGCTGTTTCAGTACTATGATGAATTCTAAACCCTGATTGAAACTTCAAATAAATCATTTCCTTGCAAGTGGTCAAATAATTGCATAGCAACAACTCTTTCTAAAATTTTTGAAATAAAAGGCAGATTTGACATTGGTGTAAAACCTCTACTGCGGACAAAGAGCATTCATCAAAATGGAAAATGAACTGTCAAATGAAATAAAAATAAAGAGGGGTAACACAGGAATGTGTACGTAGTCTATGCATATTCAACCTGTATACAGAAATGATATTCAGAAACATCAATGATATACAAGGTTTGAAGATAGGAGGACAGAATATAAACCATCTCCGCTATGCCGACGACACTGTATTATTAGTTGAAAGTCAACAAGAACTTCAAAGAATAATAGACCAAGTGAATAACACAGGAAAGGAATTGAGCATGAAAATTCAGTGCATCCAGAAAGTATTCACAGCACTTCACTTTTTCCACGTTATGTTACAGCCTTATTCCAAAAGGGATTAAATTCATTTTTTCCTCAAAATTCTGCACACAATACCCCATAATGACAATGTAAAATAAGTTTTTTTTTAAATTTTTGCAAATTTATTAAAAATAAAAAAACTAAGAAATTGCATGTACATAAGTATTCACAGCCTTTGCTCAGTACTTTGTTGATGCACCTTTGGCAGCAATTACAGTCTCAAATCTTTTTGAATATGATGCCACAAGCTTGGTACACCTATCTTTGGGCACTTTGGCCCAGTCTTCTTTGCAGCAACTCTCAAGCTCCATCAGGTTGTATGGGAAGCGTCGGTGCACAGCCATTTTCAGATCTTTTCAGAGATATTCAGTTGGATTCAAGTCTGGGTTCTGGCTGGGTCACTCGAGGACATTAACAGAGTTGTCCTGAAGACACTCCTTTGATATCTTGGCTGTGTGCTTGGGGTCGTCATCCTGAGTTCAATCTTTGTCTCATCAGACCAGATAATTTTGTTTCTCATGGTCAAAGTCCTCCAGGTGCCTTTTGGCAAGCTCCACGTGGGCTGCCATGTGCCTTTTAGTAAGGAGTGGCTTCCATCTGGCCACTCTACCATACAGGCCTGATTAGTGGATTGCTGCAGAGATGGTTGTCCTTCTGGAAGGTTCTCCTCTCTCCACAGAGGAACGCTGGAGCTCTGACAGAGTGACCATCGGGTTCTTGGTCACCTCCCTGAATAAGGCTCTTCTCCCCCAATCGCTCAGTTTAGACAGCCGGCCAGCTCTAGGAAGAGTCCTGGTGGTTCCGAACTTTTTCCATTTACGGATGATGGAGGCCACTGTGTTCATTGGGACCTTCAAAGCAGCAGAAATTTTTCTGTACCCTTCCCCAGATTTATGCCTCAAGACAAGCCTGTCTCGGAGGTCTACAGACAATTCCTTTGACTTCATGCTTGGTTTGTGCTCTGACATACACTGTCAACTGTGAGACCTTATATAGACAGGTGTGTGCCTTTCTAAATCATGTCCAATCAACTGAATTTACCACAGGTGGTCTCCAATTAAGCTGTAGAAACATCTCAAGGATGATCAGTGGAAACAGGATGCACCTGAGCTCAATTTTGAGCTTCATAGCAAAGGCTGTGAATACTTATGTACATGTGATTTCTTAGTTTTTTATTTTTAATAAATTTGCAAAAATCTAAAAAAAAAACCCAAAACGAAACACTTTTTTCATGTTATCCTTATGGGGTATTGCGTGTAGAATTTTGAGGAAAAAAATGAATTTAATCCCTTTTGGAATAAGGCTGTAACATAACAAAATGTGGAAAAAGTGAAGCGCTGTGAATACTGTCCGGATGCACTGTAAATGCAAAGAAAGCAAAAGTTATGGTCATATCAGAGAAGTAACTGGTGAAATGCAAAATCATGATAGACAACAATAGACTTAAACAAGTATCAAGCTTTGTCTATTTGGACCAATTGCTAACAGAATTAGCAATAACCCAGCCACAGGGGGTGCACAAGCCAGTGTACTCTTAGTGCCGGTCCCAATCTGGGTAAATAGGGAGGGTTGTATCAGGAACGGCATCCAACATAAAACCTTTGCCAAATCAAACATGCGGATCATGACAAATGAGACTTTCTTACCGGATCGGTCAAGGCCTGGGTTAACAACAACCACTACCGGTGCTGTTAACTGACAGGGTGCCAGTGGAAATTGGGCTACTGTTGGTCGAAGATCAAGGAGGAGGAGAGGGGGAAGGCATGTTAGGATGGAGAGAAAGAAAAGGAAAGTAAAAGTGTGGAGGTGAGAGCAGGGACGTTAAATGTGGGACTATGACTGGTAAAGGCAGAGAGTTGGCTGATATGATGGAGAGAAGAAAGGTATATATTGTGTTCAAGAAACCAGATGGAAGGGAAGCAAGGCTCGGCGCATTACAGGGGGATTTACACTGTTCTACCATGGTGTAGATATCAAGAGAAATGGAGTAGGAGTACTCTTGAAGGAAGAGTATGTGAAGAGTGTTCAGGAGGTAAGGAGGGAGTCAGACAGAATTATGAGTTTGAAGCTAACTAACTAACTAACTAACCTGCACTTATATAGCGCTTTTCTAGTCACAAAGACCACTCAAAGCGCTTTCACTAATACTAACCCTCTATTCTAAGGGCCTATAGGAAACAGATATCTAGGGACAATTTAGAACAGCCAATTAACCTAATATGCATGTCTTTGGATTGTGGGAGGAAACCGGAGCCCCCGGAGTAAACCCACGCAGCACAGGGAGAACATGCAAACTCCATACAGAAAGGTTCCAACCCCTGCCAACCTGGGGATTCGAACCAGGAACCTTCTAGCTGTAAGGCAACAGTGCTAACCACTGCACCACCGTGCTGCCCAAGCTAGAAGTCAAAGGTGTGATGTTGAATGTTGTTAGTGCGTATGCCCCACAAGTTTGATGTCAGGTAGAAGAGAGAGAGGAATTCTGGAGTAATTTGGATGAAGTGGTAGAGAGTGTTCCCGGGGGGGGGGGGGGGGGTGACGGTGGTGATTGGAGCGGACTTTAATCGACATTTAGGTGAAGGGAACAGAGGTGATGAGGAGGTCCTGGGTAGGTATGGTCTTAAGGAGAGAAATTTGGGAGGACAGATCGTTGCAGATTTTGCTAAAAGGATAGAAATGGCTGTGGTGAACACATACTTCAAGAAAAGAGAGGAACTTAGGGTGACTTACAAGATTGGAGGAAGGTACACACAGGTGAACTACATCTTATGCAGAAGGAGAAATCTGAGGAGACTGCAAGGTGGTAGCAGGGGAAAATGTAGCTAGACAGCATCAGATGGTAGTCTGTAGAATGACTTTGCAAAGCAAGAAGAGGAAAACAGTGAAGGCAGAGCCAAAGATAAGTGGGGGAAGTTACAGAAGGAAGAAGGTCGCACAGAGTTGAGGAAGGAGTTGATACAGGCTCTGGGTAGTAGGGAAGAATTACCAGATGACTGGGAAAATACAGCAAAAGTATTGAGGGAAATGGGTAGAAAGGTATGTGGTGTATCCAGTGGACAGAGGAAGGAAGACAAGGAGACTTGGTGGTGGAATGAGGAGGTACAGGAAAACATCCAAAGGAAGAGGTTAGCAAAGAAAAAGTGGGATAGTCAGGGAGATGAAGAAAATAGACAGGAGTATTGGGAATCAGCGCATGACAAAGAGAGAGGTGGCAAAGGATAAGGCATATAGTGAGTTGTATGAGAGGGTGCACCCTAAGGAAGGAGAAAAGGAGTTGTATTGACTGGCTAGACAGAGTGATTGAGCTGGAAAGGATGTACATCAGGTTAGGTTGTATAAGGACAGAAATGGTAATGTACTAACAAATGACGAGGGGGTGTTGAGAAGGTGGAAGGAGTACTTTGAAGAGCTGATGAATAAAGAAAATGGAGAGAGAGAGAGAGAGAGAGAGAGGGAGAGAGAGAGAGAGAGAGAGAGAGGAGGATGGATGGAGGAAATACAGTGAACAAGGAAGTCCTGAGGATTAGCAAGGCAGAAGTGAGGGCAGCTTTGAAGAGGATGAAGAATGGAAAGGTGGTTGTTCCAGATGGCATACCTGTGGAGGTAGTAATAATAATGGCAGCATGGTGGCGGAATGGTTTGCACTGCAGCAGCACAGCAACTCACCCTTGGCCAGAGGATCCTGGGTTCGATCCCGGTCCCCGACCAACAGTGATCTGTGTGGAGTTTGCATGTTCTCCCCGTGTCTGCATGGGTTTACTCCGGGATTTCTCCGGTTTCCTCCCACATGCCAAAAACATGCAAGTTAGGTTAATTGGCATCAAACTGGGAATTCTAAATTGTACTTAGGTATGACTGTGAGAGTGAATGGTTGTCTGTCTCTCTGTGTTGGCCCTGCAATGGACTGGCGATCTGTCCAGGGTGTGCCCTGTCTCCCCCCCAAAGATGCTAGGATAGGCTCCAGCCCCCCGCAACCCAAAAAGCATTAAGTGGAAGAAGATGGACGGATGGATGGAATAATGCATCAGATTTATGTAGCACTTTTTCATAGACACTCAAAGACAATGGATACATTATTCATTCACGCCACAGACGATGGTAGTGGTAAGCTACTACTGTAGCCCCAGCTGCCCTGGGGCAGACTGACAGAAATGTGGCTGCCAATCCACACCAACAGCCTCTCCAACCACTACTGAACATTTATTGACATTCATACCCAGTGTGATGGACACTGGAGGCAAGGCGGGTAAAGTGTCTTGCCCAGGGACACAATGGCAGGAAGACTGGGGAGAGCGAGATTTGAACCGCCAACCCTCCAGTTATTAGATGACCTGCTCTACCTCCTGAGTCACTGCTGCCCACATTTCCCTCCTCCATTTCATTTTTGCTGAGCACCAAGCTGGATGGCAGTAAGTTCCATTTTAATATGGTCTTTGGATGACCCACCTGGGACTTGAACCCCAACCTCCCAGTTGTGGGGCAGATGCTTTACCTCTAGGCCATCATTCCGGTGTATGGAGATTTTTAGGAGAGATGGCAGTGGACTTTTTAACCAGATTGTTTAACGCAATCTTGGAGAATGAGAGGATGCCTGAGGAGTGGAGAAGAAGTGCTTTGGTACCAATTTTCAAAAACAAAGGTGATGCTCAGAGCTGTAGTAACTACAGAGGCATAAAGTTGATCAGCCACACTTTGAAGATATGGGAAAGAGTTGCTAAAGCCAGGTTAAGAGGAGAGGTGACAATCAATGAGAAGCAGTATGGTTTTGTGCCAAGAAAGAGTACTACAGATGCAATGTTTGCTCTAAGAGTGCTGATGGAGAATTATAGAGAAGGTCAGAAGGAGTTGCACTGTATCTTTGTGGATCTTGAGAAACCATATAATAGGATGCCAAGAAAGGAAGTGTGGTACTGTATGAGAAAGTCAGGAGTGGCAGACAAGTATGTGAGGGTGGTGCAGGACATGTACGAGGACGGTGAGATGGCGGTGAAGTGCACTGTAGGAATGCCGGATGGCTTCAAGGTAGGGGTGAGATTACATCAGGGATTGACTCTGAGCCCCTTCTTGTTTGCCATGGTGATGGACAGGCTGACAGACAAGGTCAGGTAGAAGTCTCAGTGGACCATGATGTTTGCAGATGACATTGTGATCTGCAGTGAGAGTAGGGAGCAAGTGGAAGAGAACCTGGAGAGGTGGAGGTATGTTCTGGAGAGAAGAGAATAAAAGTCAGAAGCAAGACAGAATACATGAGTGTGAATGAGAAGGAGGCAGGTGCAACGGTGAAGATTAAAGGAGTAGCGGTAGTGAAAGTAGATGAGTTTAAATATCTGGGGTCAACCATCCAAAGCAATGGAAAATGCACAAGAGAGGTGAAGAAGAGAGTGCAGGTAGGGTGGAGACAAGTGTCAGGGGTGATTTGTGACAGAAAGGTAGCAGCAAGAGTGAAAGGGAAGACTTACAAGACGGTAGTGAGACCTGCTATGAAGTATGGTTTGGAGATGGTGGCGCTGACAAAAAGACAAGAGGTGGCGCTGGAGGTAGCAGAGTTGAAGATGCAAAGATTTTCATGGGGAGTGACTAGGAGGGACAAGATTAGAAATGAGTATATCAGAGGGACAGCTCAGGTTGACCAGTTTGGAAACAAAGAAAGAGAGGCAAGGCTGAGATGGTTTGGACATGTGCAGAGAAGGGATAGTGGATATATTGGACAAAGGATGCTGAAGATGGAGCTGCCAGGCAGGAGGAAAAGAGGAAGACCACAGAGAAGATCCATGGATGTAGTGAAGGAGGACATGGAGAGGGATGGTGTTACAGAGGAAGATGCAAGGGATAGGGTGAGATGGAGACAGATGATCGATGTGGCGACCCCTAAAGGGAGCAGCCGAAAGAAGAAAAAGAAGCTAACGGAAGATGGGAAAAGTGAAAACAGACATAATCAAAAGAATATCCATAGCAAGAAAGGTCCTCTGTACTAGAGATTTGAGCATCATACTCAGAAAAAGGATACTTGAATGTTATGTATGGTCCACTTTGACGTTTGAAGCTGAAACATGGACCTTAACAAAAGCCACTACAAAACGAATTAAAGCATTTGAGATATGGGCATACAGAAGGATGATGAAAATCTCATGGAAATACAAGGTCACAAATGAATTTGTATTACAAAGAATAAACAGTGGCATGCAACTGGTCAAAACAATAAAGACAAGCAAAATGAAATACTTTGGTCACTTGATATGTCAAGGCAAATTGCAGAGAATGTTACTAGATGGCAAAGTACAAGGTAAAAAGGGGAAGAGGCCGTCCAAGAACAACATGGACAGAGAACATATAGTGGATAAAAACCTGACCTGATTGAGAGAAACGGATGTCATTTTCAGATTCAGTGGTGCAAAATTGTCTTAAATCAGTTGAAAAAGCACAGACAGCTTACAAAAAAAATTATTTTTATGTTGTGTAATTTGTAATTATACACTGTTTGTTGCACAATGCTTATTTGCACACTGTACATACTGTAAGTCTATGCCATCTCAGGTTCACATCAGGTTGCACAATGCTCATTTGCACACTGTGCATAGGTTCATGCCATCTCAGGTTCACATCATCCCTGATATCAATATACCACTATCACTTCAGTCATCCAGTGAATTTTCAATTTCATTCCTCTACTGCCTAAGTGGGTGTTGGTGTGTGTGTCTTAGCATCCATTACTATTAGGATTGAGTTACTGTGTTAGTGTGTCATGACCTATAAGAATTTCATTGCTCAGGAAATGTAGCATTTCTTAACTGTGCACATGATAATAAAGCCTTTGAATCTTGAATGAAGAAGAAAGAAGAGATTGGTCTATAGTTAGCTAAAATTCCTGGATCCAGCATTGACTTTTTAAGTAATGGTTTAATTACAGCAATTTTAAAAGCCTGCGGTACATGGCCTAACGTTAATGAAGAATTGATTATTTGAAGAATAGAGCTACCAATAAATGAGAAGACCTCTTTAAATAACCTAATAGGAATAGGGTCTAATAGACAAATTGAAGGCTTGGATGAGGAAATTATTTTATCTAACTAAAAGGTCAGTTGGCGTAAACTCATCCAAATGAATGTCAGTTGAAGGAGTTGTCGTTGTTGATGTGTTTAAATTAATGTTGGGAAGGATCTGACTGATTTTATCTGATAGATGCAATTTTATCATTGAAGAAGTTCATAAAGTCCTGACTAGTAAGCTCTAAGGGAATGCTAGATTTGACAGAGTTCTGACTCTTTGTCAGCCTGGCTACAGTGCTGAAAAGAAACCTGGGATTATTAAGAGATTTTTTATAAATTAGAAGTTGATTTCTCCAAGCTAGATAGAGTTCATCTAATTTAGTGGAACACCATTTTCTTTCTAATTGACAAGTCTTCTGTTTTAAGCTGCGAGTTTCTGTGTTGAACCAAGGAGTCAGAAATCTCTGATTAGACTTTTTCTTTTTTTAAAGGGGCCACCATGTCTAGAGTCTGATGCAGAGAAGCTGTAACACTATCTACCGTGCTATCAAACACAGAAGGAGTAAAATCTCCATAACTTACTGTATCGCCCTTGTGTTGACACATGGCATTGAGGAAACAATCTGTTTAAATTTGGTAACAACATCATCTGAGAGACATCTACTGTTGTAATGTTTTTCTTTTGGAGCCAAATACTCAGAAATAGTAGATTCAAAAGTTAGCAGATAATGGTCTGACAGTACAGGGTTATGAGAAGACATTACCAAATTTTCTATTTCTATGCCATATGTCAGAACAAGGTCCAACGTGTGGTGGAGATAATGGGTAGAATTTCCTACTTTCTGAGAAAACCCCATTGAGTCTAATATTGAATTAAATACCATATTAAGGCAATCACTATATATATCTACATGTATATTGAAGGCCCCTACCGAATTCAGCACTAAATCAGCTAAGAATTCAGCAAATTTAGACAAAAACTCTGAGTAAGCTGTAGGAGGACGATAAACTATGGCAAATTAAATTGGTTCTAACCTAAAATTGCTAAAAGGGCCAATACTGAGGAACAGGCCATCAAAGGAATTTTAATGTTTTTTGTTTTACATTAACCAGTAATTTGAAATGGTAAATTGTTGCTACTCCTTCTCCATGACCAGAACTTCTGGGATTTTGACTGTTTAAATAGCCAGAGGGAGTTGATTCATTTAAACCAACATAATCCTCTTGTCCAAACTAAATCTCTGCAAGGGATAGTAAATCAATCAGATGATCAATTAACAGATCATGGACTAACAGAGACTTGGGAGTTAGAGGCCTAATATTTAACAAACCACATTTAATTTTTAAATTATGAGGAGGAACAGAGGCCAAGTCATTCGATTTAGAGGCTACATGTTTAATTTTGGTTTTATCAACTTTTGGTTTAATTACTTTGGAATGCTTAAGCTGTATATTTTTATTTACTTTAGAGGGGGCAGACAGTGATTCTGTCAGTGACAGTAATTTACCGGTCAGTCTACATTCCTGCCCTCACCTATGGTCATGAGCTTTGGGTAATGACCGAAAGAATGAGATCACAGATACAAGTGGATGAAATTAGCTTTTGCCATAGGATTGCTGGACTCACCCTTAGAGATGGGGTGAGGAGCTCAGTCGTTTGGGAGAGGCTCAGCATAGAACTACTGCTCCTCCACATCGAAAGGAGCCAGTTGAGGTGGTTTGGGCACTGATTAGGATGCTTCTTGGATGCCTCCCACTTGAGGTGTTTCGGACACATTCCTTGTAAGGAGATCCCAGGTCAGACCCAGGACACGCTGGAGAGACTGTGTCCCAGCTGGTCTAGGAATGCCTTGGTATCCTTTCTGAATAGCTGGAGCAGGTGGCCAGGGAAAGAGAAGTCTGGGCTTCTCTCTCTCTGCTTGAGCTGCTGCCTCTGTGACCCGGACCTCCAGGAAAGTGGTAGAAGATGGATGGAAAGTAATCTGCAACAATGGGTTTTGTTTGTACATTTTATCAGTATTTTGCTCCATCAAGCTAAATGGTTCCATGACTACTGCATTTTAAATGTTGTGAACACTAATACTGAGCATAAAATAGAATAGCCTTATTGTCATTTTACACACATACAGCAAAATTTGCTATTGTCTGTCACTTTTTTGTACATACACAGTTCTCCTTCTTTCCCCAGTCCATTGCTCCAGTCATGGCTAGCTAGCCTGCTTAATCTTAGGGTAGAGGATTCCTAGATGAAGCTATGACTCTTTTATGATGATGCAGTTATTTCATGTAGCTGATTGAGATTATACATAAATCCACCCTCAGCTCATACAGTATGTTGGAAAGTGACCTAAGGTTTACAATAAAGTTATGGGCCCCACTCTAGCTATTCTATCTTTTTTTATATTCTCTCCACCACCTTCTTGAGATCATCAAATAAGGTAAATGGTCAGAAGCATGTATTATGCACTGAGGCTTTAAATAGGAACTTTAGGGCAAGTTGTTTAAAAATATCAAATCAAGCTAATCGGGCTAACTCTTAGTATGAACCAGGAACAACAAAACTGTTTGTATTTTTATTTTTGTTTTTGTTTTTTTGAAGACACTTTTGTCAAACAGCTCCCTGCTCTGGATGATGTGGTTTGGTGCAGAGCATTATGTTTAGATTAAAATTCTTACACTACAAGAAGCAACTGTCAATTATTACCAATTTTTTTTTCATCACCTGTGATGTGGACAGACTCAACTAAAAGTTTCAGTGTAGTTGACAATATGAATATCCTCACTCCATTTGTTTTAAAATCTTTTGTGTTCCAGACTTCAAAATGGCCCAAATCCAGAACAATTAAATGCAGACTTAATAATTGCAGTTTAATTAAAGATGTGATCTTTTTTTTTTTTATCTTGTGGCAATCTAACAATGTTTTTTTCTCTTTAGGTATGTGATAAGTACTTTGGAACTAATGGTGGCAGAAGACTACTTGATTGTTTATTTAAATGGAGCCACTCCTCGCAGGAGAATGCCTGGTTTTACCTGGATGAAAAGGTGCTACCAAATGATAGACAGAAGGTAATAACAAAACAAACTACTTCAAAGTACACGTTGAAAGCAGATGATATTTGTTGATCTCACACAGACGTGATGACTATAAGAGCATCAGTATAACGGAAAGCATTCACGAGGTGTTAAATAGTTTAATTGTACAATGGTTTTAAGGTAAGGAACAGGTGCCAGTACATTAAGAATTGATGTTTGTAAACCTGTTTTTGAAAAGTTTTATTAAAATGTGGCCAGTGGAAAAACAAATCACTTTTTCATAATATCCAATATTTCCATTTGGGGGTTTGAATTTGACTTCATCAAAAACCATGTAATTACCTGAGCTTTGAGAATTGGGCATGCTCTTTAAACCTTACATGCTTAAATACGGGTCCAAATTTGACTCCATAGTGCACTAGAAATAGAAGAAAGATGATTGGAAGGCCATGAGTGCCTGTATTTTTTACTGCTAAATTTTATAGAATTTGGCCATAAATTTCATTTGAATTTTTGTTTCTGGATAAACAATTTCAACAAAGAAATGTGAATATTTTGTTTTTTTTTAAATCATGAATATACGTATATTAATAATATTTAATAATAATATTTGTTATAATATTTGCTTCATTCTTTACTATCCTTTTATCCATGATTTTCATTTTCTAGTTTATCATATTGGATGAGTAGTCCCCCTTAACTGGTTAAGAATCTTGTAAATTGAACAGGAGAAATAATAATTATGTGGTATGAAGGCTGCTGATTAAACATTTCCCCTGACTCATTTCCCATGGACAAAGAGGAACCAAACTTGGCACAGTCCTTAGTCTTTCTCTACATAGGTACCACCAAGGGTCACACACTTCTCCCATCGCTTTATTTAGCTGTGGAGACCTCACCTGTAGAAGTCTGCAAGTTGCATCAGAAGCCACGACTTGACCTTGGAAATCAGCATTTCATCGTCTTTGAGGTGCTTTCCCGTCAAAAATGACTTAATGTTTGGAAAGAGGTGGACGTCGGATGGTGTGAGGTCGGGAGGGTAAGGGGTGTGAGGAAGGATTTCATAGCCGCAAGACTGGGTTTCCGTCTGGGCAACATGTGAGTTATGAACTGGGGCATTGTTTTGCAAGAAGCAGACACCTTTGGCCAGCATGCCATACCTCTTGGTTTTGATGGCCTTCTTCAATTTCAGCAGCAGTGAAGTGTAGTAAGTCCCTGTAATTGTAGTACCCTTTGCCAGAAAATTCATCATTAATACTCCATGCTGGTCCCAAAAGACTGTGAGCTCAATGACCTTGCCCACCGAAAACTGAATATGTGCTTTCTTTGGAATGGTGAGTCATAATGCTTCCATTGCTTCAGCTGGACTTTAGTTTCTGGATCATAATGATGGACATATGTTTCGTCCTGCATCATTAGTCTGTTGAAGGAGTCCTCCTGGTTTGACATGACTCCTTCCTGCTTCTGGAAATGTGTGAGCAACCAGGGAATCCATCATATAGACAACTTCTGCATGTACAAATGGTCATGGATGGGTTATTTTTTCCACAGACCCCACGTTTATCTTAACATCTTGGGCTAGTTGATGAAAGGGTATACAGTGATCCTCCAAAATGGTGGCCTCCACTTGCTGAATGCCATCTGTTATAAAAGGGTCAATAGGTAGCGAAGTGATGTCACAGCCGGATGGTCACATCATACATCATGCCAGCCAATATATGGGAAGAGTCGGCCATCTTAGGTCTCTCTCAACTCACAGCCACCCATAGTTCAACACACAGCAAGCCTGTACTGTATTAATAACAAAGTGTGTAATAAAGTTTGAGTTCCAGCACAGCTGTCCTGTCCGTTGGTCATTCTGGGTTTCCAGACATAACATTTGGCGAAGAGAGTAAAACCATGGAGGTGTGCCTGAGATCACCACAGCTATTTCTGGAAAACCCCGGTGAGCCTCCCATTCCTTGGCCGTGCTGGCTCAATTCTTTCAAAACCTACATATCGGCAGTGGACCTAGATGAGATAGACGAGGTGCAGAAACAATCTCTACTGGCTCTCTTTCTGGCCATAGAAGCCCAATGTATTTTCGGCACGTTAGGACCAACGGACTCGTTCACTGATGTTGTAGAACTGCTAGCTAGCTACTTCGCCACACCTGACAACGTGTTGACGTGGCGCATGAGGTTTCACTAAAAGCAACAAAAGGCTCGTCCCCACATCTGATGGAGACAGCATCAACATTGTGGGCCCCAAAGGCTGGTCAAGACTACAGCATGTGGTGAAGCTGGACGGCATCAGTGTACCAATGATGGTGGCCACCGCTGCCTCACGGTCCCTAGTAAATGAGGCCACGGTTAGGAGGCTTACTCCCCAGTGACCTGATGCAGTGGAACTGCCGGACAACGGATGTTCCATGACCGGCAGAACATCATGTTCACAGCGCAATACGGCGAAAGGAAAATCCCAGCATTCTGGTTCCAGGTGACACGCCAGGGTGATAATCTTACTGGGTGGGATTTGTTCTGCAAACTGGGCTTCTCCCTCATGGTTTCCGGGTGGGCTGACAACGGTTCAGATCCATTACACTCAGATGTGGAAGCAGCCACCCCCTGCCTTGCACCACACGCCAAACAGAGCCCAGAAGAACCGGAGCAGCCCCTAGAGCCCCGGTCCGCAGCCACATGGGATCCAGAGCCGGTCCCCATGCAGCACGAGTATTCTGGAGTTGCAGCCTCATCACAGGAGGGAGAGTGCGACTTCGCGGACGTGAATGCAGCCGAAGAGCGCAGCCCAGAGAGTGAATGTAGTGCAGAGAGTGGATACAGTACAGGGAGTGAACGTGACATGGAGAGAGAGCAGCAACTGGACTTGCCTCCGATCCTCGCCAGACATGAGCTTCAGACATCCACTGTGGAGCCGCTGGAGAGGGAGTTCGTGGAGAAAGGGGACCCCAGTGACCGAAGACAGCCCAGCACGCGTCCTGTCACCAACGACAGCGACACATCACCCCGACCTCAACCAGCACCAGGTGCAAGTGAGAAGGAACCAGACTGCTTCCAAATCCACGCACGGCACCAGTCTACAGGAGCCGCAACTGAGCCGCTGGATGAAGAGTCTGTGGTCGTACAGAAAGCAGCAGATCCACTGGACGTCTTCCGAATCCATGACCGGCATCAGACTCCAGGAGTCGCAGCGGAGATGCAGGATGAAGAGTCTGTGACCCAACACGATATAGCAGAATCACCACAACCTGGTGGACGCCCCACAGCAGACGTGAGAGTTATAACATCACAACTACAATGCTGAACGCAACCAAATGTAGCACCACTCACAGTAATGAACTGGGTTTGGGTCCATGGAACAAAGCGACCGGGCTCACAGTCGGCCTTAACATCGCCACCACCAATGACACATATGAAGATCACAGCACAGCTGGGATCAGCTGGCGTTCAGATGGCGGATGGATCGAGATAGCGGGCTGGCCATCTGCAGAAGGTGAGAGCAGCTGCCGCAGATCAAGACACAGCATTGGAGCCGATCCAGCTGGTGTGGGATCCAGGCTGGGACATTATTGACGAGCATGCCGTGGCTCCAGAGGGATGGCACCCAGGCCTGCTGCAACTGGCGCTTCCAGGAATGTGTCTACCACGGGCTCGCTACAAGGCCTCTCAAACAGGACTGCCTTCCCCATGGAAGAGAACCAGAAAAAAGGACTGATTAGCTAGGGCGCGACTACCAGCTAAAGAGTGGCAGAATAATCCGCTCAGCTGCGCTGGGCTACGCGGTGGTTCCACCCGCTTGCCCTAGCTAGTGTTGTTTGCATTAATAATTCCAAATTGGGGGAGGGTTAAATTACACCATCTGCTCTGTGTTTTTCCAAGGGGGGGTTGAATGTTATAAAAGGATTAATAGGTAGCGACGTGATGATGCAGCCGGATGGTGATGTCATCACACCAGCAAATACGTATATGCCATCTTAGGTCTCTCTCGACTCACGGCCACCCATAGTTCAGCGCACAGCAAGCCCGTATTGTATTAATAACACAGTGTGTAATAAAGTTTGAGTTCCAGCATGGCTCTCCTCTCCGTTGGTCATTCTGGGTTTCCAGACATAACAGTGTCTTCATCAATAGCACACTGTGGCCGCTCGAGAATGTGTGCTATTTCCACCGATGTTTGACCACACTTGAACTGTCAATGCCAGTGCTTGACTACATCATAAGATGGGGCATCCTCCCCATAAGTCTCTTTTATCTCACTGAACGTTTCCCGTGGTGTGCGGCTTCTCAAGTGTAGAAAAATGATGACCGCTTTACATTCCACTGGCTGCATTAGCATTCCTTACTCCACTCTGGCACCTGTAAAAGAGAAACTCTTTGGAATTCAGAGTTGCAAATTACCAAATGATCTATAGTGATATGTATTATTATACATGAGCAATTTCAGCCTCCTACAATAACTGTAAGTGGGTCAGACTAAATCTTTAATGAGCAGCCTTCATAAAACCTTTTTTACAAATGATTTCTGTTTACCAATCAGTTAAAAAGACAGTGATTTATTCAATAACAAACAACTATGATGATTTATTACTCCAGTGATTCTCATGCATCTGTCTTACAGCATTTATTAATCCAAAGCACATTGAACTGGATGATTGTTAACAAGGTATAAGAAGCGGAAAAGAAAACGTAACATATCCACACATCAATTTATGCAAGAATGTGACACAATAGAAAAGTGCATACAGATCATAGTGCATAATAGGAACTGATTCTGGTCAAGCACGAATGTTGTTCATACAATAACATAATTTGAGAAATCAGTTTAAAACATTTATTCATTACATTCAGCATAGTACACAGTCAGTCAAGTTGTTCACCATACTTTTGCTTCTCTTTTTGCCCCACAGGCTGAAAAAAAACCTGAAAATGTTTATCATTGTTCATCCTTCCTGGTTCATACGGACTTTACTGGGAATTACCCGACCATTCATAAGGTCTCACTGTTCATTAAATATGCAGTGTAATAAGTATACCAACAAGAATATACATGAGAAGAGCTAAAATGTATTATCACTATTAGATACTGAATAACTATTTAGAAAGATGAATGTATTTGGCTTCATACCCAGGAGCTGACTTAAACAGCTCTGTTAAATATAAATATATATATACATATTTATATATAAACATAACCAGTGACTCAAATTTCAGATCAAATTCTTGACTTGTGTTTCAGCTCTAAGTTCAGCAGTAAGATTAAGTATGTGAACAGTCTCCGGGAGCTTGGGAAAATCATCCCAATGGAGTACGTCCACATTCCTCACAGCATCATCAAGTGAGTTTGTCTGTATCGCTCTTAAAGAACAATTCTGCTTCATCTTCTTGTTGTACGATTATTTTTGGGATATGCAAGCCAGGCAGGCAAATGAGTTATGAAAGCCACCTTCCCCTCACTCCAACATCATACAGTTTTAAATGGAAAATAAAACCTGCTTTTCAGGTTTGTTACGGTGAGTTCTTTCATCTGTTGCCATGAATGAGGACCCTGTTTCAAATCTTGGCTGAACAGAACTTTGGACTTTTTATTAAAAAAATCAACTGAGAAATGCTGAAATGAATCTGTCAGAATATAACAGACTCTCTTAAGTTAGTAAGAAGATCACCACTAGATTATTGATACAGTTCTTCATCTTGAATTAAGGATGTAATTATCTGTAGTATATGATATATTTTCATGATTCAGAAAATTCAGTTATGTAATAAAAACCAATATTTGATATAAGGAAGTCCCCAGAAAGCCATACTAAACACAGTTTATTGCTACATCTGCACATGTATAATTTTAAAATTGAAGCATGAACATGGAAAAACATTTTTGCCACTCTCTCTGGACCTGAGATTCTTTAAAATGGACCAATGAAAAGTGGAAAACTGGTTAGATTGCTCAAATTGTGAAATTCTTTTCAGAAATATGAATTTCATCATTCTTAAGGCTTAAGGCCAAACAGAACCATTTTCCTATTACTACACAACTCAGAAAATGAGATGGAATATGATGCTTTAGTGCACATGGCCTATATATCTTATTGTAACTACTTTTTCAGTCCCATTTGCTTTAAGCAGTGTCTTTCTGGGCATCACAAGCTACATTCTGCAACTATTACAGAAACATGGTTCTCTAGTAAATGTGTAAGCAAATCTGCCTACAGATCCGACCTACTTAAGTAATTTACTGTATCCACTTCTTGGATGAAACAAAAGAGGAACTTAAAAATCTGACATTAAAAAGTGTATTGCTTTGGGCTACATTTGAAAAAGCTTACAAGAGAAGATGCCTTTTCTGTTTTTTTAAGTTGTCACATTGACTATATGAAAGTTTGTCTGACACCTGGATGTTTGAAAATGAACTTGCACAGACTGACTATATGTTATAGTTTTACAGACTGTGGAAGAATGTCTATGCAGCTTTCTAGCTGCAAGAATGACTGTTTTTATCTGGGTCTGTGCATATTATTTTTGAATCAATTGGCCCTTCAGTTGGTGAACTGATAAACATTTCACTTTCAGCTGGTATGGTTCCCAGATCCTTTAAACTTACATTGGTTAAGAAGCTGAGTTTGGATCCATCACAGCCAAAAAATAATAGGCCAATTTCTAAACTTCCTTTCATATCAAAAATTTTGGAAAAGGTAGTGGCTGAGCAGCTTGTATCATTTTTGGCAAATTGTAATATCATGGATAAATTTCAGTCGGGCTTTCAAAAAATCATTCTACTGAAACAGCTTTAGTCAGAGTCTCCAGTGACATTATAATGGCGGCTGACAATGGTAAATATATAGTCCTGGCTTTATTGGATCTTTCTTTTGCTTCTGATACTGTTGATCACTGTATAATGAGCAACAGACTCAAAGAGCTAGGATTGTCTAATTCTTTTTTAAAATGGTTCTCATCATTCTTTACCAACAGAAGCTTTAACGTGTTTGTGAATCAGATTTTTTCTGAAGAAGCACAGTATTCATGTGGGGTACCACAGGGCTCAGTTCTGGGACCCATTCTATTTTTACTTTACATTCTGCCACTGGGATGGATAATTAGCCAGTTCACAGATATTTCATATCATCTTCATGCTGCCGATATTCAGTTGTATTGCTCTTTTAAGGGGTCTGAATTTCACATGCTGTCATCTTTAACTAGCTGCTTGTCTAGCATCAAACAGTGGTTAAGTGCAAACTTTTTACAGCTTAATTCAGACAAGACGGAGACATTAATTATCGCTCCTGAAAACAGGATCCCACTTATTAAGCGCCATATGAGCATCCTAGGCTCCTTTGTCCAGGTGAGTCTTCGGAATCTTGGTGTTAGTTTTGACTCGGCTATGTCTCTTGAGCACCACACCAATCAATTAATTAGAAACTGTTTCTTCCGTCTGAAGAATATTTCTAAACTCTGGTGTCAAAGGCAGAACTTGAGATGATCATTCATGCTTTTATTTCTTCTGGCTTAGACTACTGTAATAGTCTTTTTACTTGTCTGAGCCAAAAGCATCTTCTATGCCTCCAGGTTGTCCAACATTCAGCTGCCAGACTTTTAACCCACGCTAAGAAAACGGCACACATTAAACCAGTTTTAGCAGCACTTCACTGGCTCCCAGTTGATTTTACGATTCAGTTTAAAATTTTAGGGTGTCTGAGGTCCTCGGATCAACATTTACTGGCTGTCCCTCGAACCCATTTTAAAACTCGAGGTGATCGAGCCTTTCAGGCAGTGGCACCAAAATTGTGGAATGCTCTACCACTATCTTTGTGCTCAGTAAACTCTGTTGACACTTTTAAAAAGCAGCTGTTCAAACAGGCTTTTTAGTTTGGTTATGGGTTTTTCGACTGCCTTATGTTTTTATCGTTGTATTTGTAAATGTGTGTTTTATTTTACTGTGACGCACTTTGTGATTCTTTCTGAGAGGTGCTATATAAATAAACTTTACTTACTAACTTACAGTGATAAATGGAATAATTTGTGTTTTATTCACATCATTGACAAATTATTATTTAGCTTATCTGGTTGAAGTATAGTACACTTAAGCTTCTCTTAGAAAATGGAAAAAAATGGGACAAACGCTCAATCCTTAGGCATGTTTCCGCATCTCTCTACCCAAAGGTATGACAAGGAGAGGAGTAAACGAGCATTTGCATGTACAAGGTAAATCATCTAACCTGCCTGCCTTGATTGGTTGGTTATGTGAAAGTCTTCCTAAACATGCTTTATTAATACTGAATTTTCTCATGCCAGGACTAACATTTGTTTGACCTGGCTGTCTTCTTTTCCAACATTAATTCTCATTGTCTTTGTCATTTAGCTGTCCCTGAAAATGGTTTTATTTTTCCTCTCCTTTTCCTTCATTGTTCTAGTAGAAGTTAACGCTCAGTACACACACATGGGTACCTTGCACTGATAACTGTCTCTGTCAGTCTGAATACTAGGCTAACTATTTTTTGTGGAATTTCCATGCAGTAGCTATATTGGATAAGAAAACACCAATTTGTCTGTCTCTTCCAGTTGAAAAGGCTGTACAAAGTAGCAGCATAGAAGAGGAAAAAATGACTTGCTAAAAACTTAAAGAGAGCAATTGGAAAAACCATAAATACTAAATCACTATGATCAAAGTATCTGTGTATTGTTATCTATGATTTTTGTTTTTTATGTCAGGTTCAAGTAATATGTCAGTTCATTTTCAGGGATTATTTTGTGTAGTGATTAAAAATAACAGAACTGAGCTTTGGTAGACGTTAAGACACTAACACCAAGTCAAGCCAAGTTTATTACCCATGCCGACAATAATCAGTGCATGGGTAGGACGTTTATGCACGTCTTTCTGTCTGTATGTATGTTTGTCCATGTAATAAAATGGAAATGGATGAAGATACAATCATCAAACTTGGTACTGGGGTAGACCTCAACACACTCTGGAAACATTACTTTTGAGGTCAAAGGCCATCTTCATAGTGTTCAATAAAGCTGTGTTCTTTCTACAAGCCACCTCGCCTCATCTGTGAACCAAGGTAAAACCATACATAACATTTTGCGAGATGAAAAACCATACATAACATCTCCAAATGTTATGTATGGTTTTACTCTGGCTCACAGATGAGGTGAGGTGACTTGAAGAACTCAGCTTAATTGAACACTCTGAAGATGGCAGTCACAGACAAAGCACCAGCCCAGGTGCCGTAAGATGGCCAACCCCGGCCTTATATGGGGCAGTGCAGTGACGGCACCGGAGGTGCGCATCACCACGCTGCATTTCACAATAAAGGTACTATACAACACCCCCCCCCCTTAAAAGTCCAAAACCACTCACACAATCGGAACCCCCCCCCAAAAAAAAATTTGGGACCCGAACCATGTACTGTTATTAAAACTAAAGGGAAATGGCCTAACACACTTACACAAACCAACTAAAAATAGGGCTGACAGGTGGACTACCGCGCAGCCCACATGGTGGAGTGGATTATTCTGCCACCCCTAACTAAAGAAAAGTTCATTGTTAAACTAAAATTGTACGCCATGCTCCTAAACTAAAGAAAAAGACAAAATAATCCCATATATGTAACATTTCTACTAACACCAGAACTTTAATATATATTATTTACATTTATCCAGTTCTTTGAGTGAAAGGATATAACTGGCATGGGAGGCCCAGGGCAGCCCCTCAGCAGACAGGCCCCTGGAAACAGCCGGTCCTTGGGGCGATGGCTGACCCTCCGGACACTGAAGCTGCTCCTCCTCACCATCGGCCTCGCCTCACATCCAGCCAGGTCTCCCAGAACCTTCTCCCAGACACGCCGAAGCCGATTTGCATGCCACACCGAGCCATCAGACAGCCTGAAGTACGTCGTGTCCAGTTTGGTCACTACACACCGACACTCCCAATGCTCCTGAGATTGTTGTCTGGCCTATCTTCGCTGCGGACATTCCTCACCTCAAATCTGAACCCAATCCAGGACCCTCATCGAGGCCCGGCTCAGCCTGAGACATTGTTGAGCATGTTGATCCCCTGTGTTCATCGGTCTTGCCCCGACTTCTTTTAAGACCATCATAGCATTCACCATTGTAGCTGCAGACCCTCCGTCCCTCTGCGGCCAAGCTCCGGAAGCATCTGGGGCTAGCACATTGGTGTCACACGCAGGCGCCTCGCCGTCACACTCAGTACCCCCTCGACCATTTCTCAAGCACCGACACTAAAACCCTCCTGCGCCGAGCCTGAGCAAAATTGGTCCTGCTTGACCGCCATGGCGTCCGTTAGTTCTTCATCCCACACCACGTCCTTATCACTTGCCGGAATCAGAGGGTTCCACTGGCCACAACCCGACCACTCTTCCCCAGTGTTGTCTTTAATGGCGAAACCCAGTCTGTAAAATAAATCACGGCCCATGATGGTATCGCCCTGTGCTGTCACGTGGAACATGAAGTCAAGCACCGTCGCAGACTTGTACCGAACAGTCAACTCCAAAGTCCCGACAATGTCCAGACTTCCACCTCCATAACCGTACAACGGCGCTGAGTTACCTCTAATCCTGTGGTCGGAAAAAAACTTCTTCACCATGGCCCAATTCAGCAACGACCCCTCCGCTCCCGTGATGATCAACAGTGGCACTTCCATGTCATCCAGCACCACTGTGCAAAACGTGTACCCGTTCGTGTTAGGGGACATCGTGCGGATGGTTGTCGGGGGTGGGCAGGGCGATTTCTTCCGTGGGCTGTCTGGGTTAAATTCATGGCACACCCTGGCAAAATGGTTCAAGCGACCATATCTGCTACAACGTGCTCCTCTCGCTGGACAGTCGTTAGCCTTTTTGCGGTGCATCGCAGACCCACAACCCATGCAATGGGGTTTTCCTGTGGCAGACCTTCGACTGGTAGCGTTGGCTTCCGTATCGTCGTTATCCAAGCTATCTTCGCTATCTGGGTCTGCAACATTTACCGCGACGAGAGGCTCCAGTGGCCGCTGTGACTGGCACCCAGTTAGCTCCAGAGCTAGCTTGTCTGCGGCTTCCATTTGGAGAACTAGCTTAATGGCTCTGGCTAATGTGAGGTCTAGGCGCCGTAAGTCGCCTAGCCTGCAATGCAGCGCTGCATGTCTGTTCTGCCAGTTGATCACGAATCATTTCCTCCTCCAGCGTCCCAAAACGACAGTCACTAACTAGCTGCCTCAAGTCGGCAACAAACTGCCTAACGGGTTCACCTACCCACTGATGCCGCTGCCGAAAACGGATCCTCCAGACGGTCACTTTATCCGGGGTGTGGAAATGGCTAGCTAGCAGCTCCACTACATCTTCATAAGTGTCCAAAGCACCAAGCTTTCACAGGACTCACTGGCCCTCTATACCCAAATTGTGAACCAGAAACGCCCGGGCCCTTAGCTTATTAAGCTCACCAAGTCCCAGCGTGGCAACAAAGGTCTCAAAGGCCTCAAACCACCTAGGCCAGGGCACCAGCGGGTCTCCAGAAAACTCGAGAAAAGGGCGAATTGGAGCCACGCATGCCTCCATGAGTTAAATCCGACGTCACCAAATGTTATGTATGGTTTTACCCTGGTTCACAGATGAGGCGAGGTGACTTGTAGAACACAGCTTTATTAAACACTCTGAAGATGGCAGCCACAGACAAGGCACCAGCCCAGGCACAGGCGAGAAAGAGGCTGTAAGATGGCCGACCCAGGCCTTATATGGGGTGGTACGGTGACGTCACCGGAGGTACGCGTCACCACGCCGCATTTCACAATAAAGGTACTATATACAACAGGTCATAAGGTCAAAAAAATGTCATATTGCTAATCTGTTTCTCAAAAAGGGATTGGACATTCATGGCGTGGGTCTGCATCTCTATTGAGTGCCCTCTAGTTTATAAAGGGCATTTATTGTGCTTTCTGGGGCTTTCTTGTGTGTCATGTAGGATTTTGTGACATTGTATGGTCTGCAAATCCACCTGCGCCTGCACAGGAAGGTTCCTCTCACAGAATCTAGGACTAGAAATATACCTGAAATGCCTTGTTTAGATTTGAGGTTATCTTCAATTAGGTTATTGTATCATTACTTAACAGACTCGATACAGACCCGCCTCGTGGCTAGTCTGGTACAGCTTCTCCTCGGAGCAGAAGAGGGAGGGAGGTCTTTGAATTCACACATATACAGTGTAGCTAACTTACATAGAAAGTTCAGTTTTTCTCCATCAATCCTAGTCACCCCACTAGATGTTCATTTTCCCAGCCCATTCATTGATCTACAGTTGATAATATATTTCATGTCATTCTGGTCTATTTTGTTATTTTTGAGCCAACATGACCCTGGTACCAGGACTGTTAACATGGTAGCAATATGAAGTGAGACTGTGCAACTGTGGATTTTATGAAATTCTGTTATAAAATCTAGTCACTAGACTAGCGGGTTCATTAAACCACAGTCCATTATTTGTCTCATGCCATTCTTCCTTTTTAAAAAATATTTTGGCAGTAATAGCCGTCCACACTGTGTATGGTGCGGATGGGACACTGTTGACTTCAACTGGGGATATCGTCGGGCGGTGGAAGGAATACTTCGAGGATCTCCTCAATCCCACTGATACGCCTTCCACAGAGGAAGCAGGGTTTGGGGACGAGGGGGATGACTCGCCTATCACAGGGGCTGAGGTCGCCAAGGTGGTTAAAAATCTCCTTGGTGGCCGGGCCCCGGGGGTGGACGAGATTCGCCCCGAGTACCTCAAGGCCCTGGATGTTGTTGGGTTGTCATGGTTGACACGCCTCTGCAACATTGCGTGGAGGTCGGGGGCAGTGCCTTTGGCATGGCAAACCGGGGTGGTGGTTCCTCTCTTCAAAAAAGGGGACCGGAGGGTGTGCTCCAACTTTAGAGGGATCACACTCCTCAGCCTCCCTGGGAAGGTCTATGCCAAGGTACTGGAGAGGAGAGTCCGGCCGTTGGTCGAACCTCGGATTCAGGAGGAGCAATGTGGTTTTCGTCCTGGCCGTGGCACATCGGACCAGCTCTTTACCCTCTCGAGAATTCTTGAGGGTTCGTGGGAGTTTGCCCAACCAGTTTACATGTGTTTTGTGGACTTGGAGAAGGCATTTGACCGCGTCCCTCGTGGATTTTTGTGGGGGGTGCTTCGGGAGTATGGGGTATCGGGCTTGTTGTTACGAGCTATTCGGTCTCTGTACGACCGTTGTGAGAGTTTAGTTCGCATTGCCAACACTCGGTCGGAGTCATTCCCAGTGAGAGTTGGACTCCGCCAGGGCTGCCCTTTGTCACCGGTCCTGTTCATAATTTTTATGGACAGGATTTCTAGGCGCAGCCAGGGAATGGAGGGTGTCATGCTTGGTGACCACAGGATCTCATCTCTGTTGTTTGCAGATGATGTTGTCCTGTTGGCTTCATCCAGCAATGACCTACAGCTCTTGCTGGGACGGTTTGCCGCTGAGTGTGAAGCGGCTGGGATGAGAATCAGCACCTCCAAGTCCGAGTCCATGGTCCTCAGCCGGAAAAAGGTGGATTGTCCTCTCCGGGTTGGGGACAGGCTCCTGCCCCAAGTGGAGGAGTTTAAGTATCTTGGGGTCTTGTTCACGAGTGAGGGGAAAATGGAGCGAGAGATCGACAGACGGATTGGAGCAGCATCTGCAGTGATGCGGACGTTGTACCGGTCTGTTGTGGTGAAGAGGGAGCTTAGTTCTAAGGCAAAGCTGTCGATTTACCAGTCAATCTACGTTCCTACTCTCACCTATGGTCACGAGCTTTGGGTAATGACCGAAAGAATGAGATCGCGGATACAAGCGGCTGAAATGAGCTTTCTCCGTAGGATTGCTGGACTCACCCTCAGAGATAGGGTGAGGAGCTCAGTCATCCGGGAGAGGCTCAGAGTAGAACCGCTGCTCCTCCACATTGAAAGGAGTCAGTTGAGGTGGTATGGGCATCTGATTAGGATGCCTCCTGGACGCCTCCCACTTGAGGTGTTTCAGGCACGTCCCACTGGGAGGAGACCCCGGGGCAGACCCAGGACTCGGTGGAGAGACTATGTCTCCCAGCTAGTCTGGGAACGCCTTGGTATCCCCTCTGAAGAGCTGGAGCAGGTGGCTGGGGAGAGGGAAGTCTGGGCTTCTCTGCTTGAACTGCTGCCTCCGCGACCCGGACCTCCGGAAAAGCGGTAGAAGATGGATGGATGGATGGAGTAATAGCCGGGTAACTTGAAGTGCAAGCGTTAGCTAGGCTGACCAACCATGGCCAGTGTTTCTGACCAACTTCAAGGCCACCCTGACTGGTACAAACAAAGAGAGGAATGTGCTAACCTTTAACTTTAACTTTGCTACGGTTTGATGTTCATTTTGTCTATTTTCTAAATATTCTTTTTTTTTTTTTTTTCAAAGTAGCACTTCGTTGCATCCAGCAGAAGTTTGTGTCTGTATGATGAGATCCCTTTTCTTTTGAACTGATTTTCAGCAAAGTTTGTTCCCCCTTAACACTAGAAGTCCCAGAGAGGGGCCATTTGGCCTTTTTGGCTAGAAAACCCATAGGGGGACCATCAAGTGGCCACAAGAGGGCTAATGTCTGGGTCTTCTAGTGTTAATCGCAGTGCTGGCATTGACTACTAATTCCCAGGCAACTGCATGTGCACTGACTATATTTTTATATTTTACTATAGTTTCCTTGTCTCACTTACCCTTGCTTTCTGTCTTTCAACTTAATGCTTAATCAGACTGGACACAGAACTTCAGGATACAGCAGCAAAGTAAGTATTAATTCACTGTTAAATGACATGGGGTGATTTACTGGACTTAAAGTAAAACTGATTCACATTTTGCATAGCTAATTAATTGTTAACAATCATACAAACTATCACCATTTTAAGAAGTATACAGACAAATGTGTTCATACCCTTCCACAAAAAAAAAAAGCAAAACAAGACACCGCTATCTCTGTAATAACTTGAAACTGACAAAAATTTAATGGTATCCCTTAACGTTTATATCATAGTTAACACAAACCAGACTTTGTTTTTTGATTATTGATTCATTTGAATATTTTATCTAATCTAAAGCAATTTAATAATTTGTGGTACCATCTTTTTGCAACAATCACTGCCAACAAGTGATCTCTGTACTTCACAGTGCGAAGTCTGCATCAGGTTAGGGTCTCAGTATTAATGAGCAGGCTGAATATAATTGCCTTGGACAGCTTTACAGATATTGTCGCTTTTTTGAGGAGATGTAGAACAACAGACATATTTTTAGTACAGTAAAAACTTAAAATTGATGCCTTGAAAATGCACAATATGGGATATTTAAATCTGGATTCCCGTGTGTGTGTGTGTGTGTGTGTGTGTGTGTGTAATATATATACTGTATATACACACACACAAAAGTTAATTCTGTTTTTTCTCTCCTTATTCAGAACTGGCAAGGGGAAGTCAGCTGTTTGAGATACTGATTCCTGCAATTCTTCTCCATGCATTATGCTGTACTTTAGCACAGTATGATTGTATAACCCTGACTGCAGCATGGCACATGTATGGGGAACAATGGTTCCCCTAGCAACTAGCTTTGGGTCAGGAAAAAAGGTGGCTGTGGTGCTAAAATGTTGGGCAACATCAAGTTTAACTTTAGGGGTGCTGAATATGGATTAGTGCTGTAAGTGTGGTGCAGAGACTGTCACTGTGTGGAAGGGAAAACTCTTTATTGTGAATCACAGGACTATACACAGCACTAGATTGTTTTCCATTTTGTGTTTTTTATTTAATCTTTGATTTAAACCACACATTAATTTTGTTTATATTACTTCATGTTTTTTCCATGTCTTGTTATAGTCATATACTGTATTAATAATATCCATGCCACAATAGATGACTCCAGTAAAAAAAAGTATTTTCTGAAGCCATCAAGGGACTCATGACTTCCATATTATACAGTATATGATGATTGAGGCTGGCAAAAATAACAGTATTTCATTCTTCCTATAAATGTAGCAGATCCAGTTTAAATGTTTACTGAGGAATTATCAGATTGCATGTCATATATCTGAATGTTTTTATTCATTTATTTTTGGGGCTAATGCAGAGTTGTGCCTGACCTGTCTTTTCAGGAAGCCAATTTACAGAATTAAAGAGGGCATTTATCATGATTTAATACACATCACATATGTACCTTCATAGATCTTATAAAGTAACTGCAAATGCTTTTGCATGTTCTTTAAATTAACTTATATTCTGTCATCATAGCTTTTACATGAACCTTTCAACATATAACCAAATGCATACAAACATATTGTTACAGCCCATTTCTTCATAAATAAGCATATATGGTCTTCCTTGGATAATGGGATGATATACTGTAGCTTTGCCAGTAGATTGTAGGGTTAACTGATTAGTTAACATTGACTGACGTAATTCTAGGTTTCTGGAATTAGAAAGAATATACTCAATACACACCAAACCTTTGCACTGAACATGCCTGTAGAACGTATACTGGCATGAAACGGAAGCGCCAAGCTGGTTAGTTTACAGGGGGGTGGTGTCTCCACTGACCGTGGGGTTTACAATGTGTCACCATCTCATCTATTATTAATGTGTCACTGTGAAGATATTGCAACATTAAACAAGGTAGCAAAAAAACAGTACCTGCAATTGTGTTGCATGCTTTCAGTTCAAGACTCGAAAATAATGTATTGTGCTAATGTCAACAATTATGGTTTAAAAAGTAATTGTGTGTGGGTGGTGATTAAAGATTTTTTGTATGTTCACTAATGATTAGACACACTGTACAAAATGAAACTTTAATTTGCATTTTTTTGGTACATGTTTCATTTGTGTCCTACACAGTGTTCATTTATTGGACTTCATTAAATATGTGTTCTAACAAAATGGTAGTTTCTCTTGTTTTATAATAACACATTCATAGTATGGCGAGATCCACGAGGGTAAGGCACACTAAATGATTTGAATGCACCTAAAGTATATAGTTTGAATGACCAACAATGCCAAATGTAGCCAAGGGGGGCAGGCAGTGAAGCCCCACTGGTGACGCCTGTCTGGGTTTTTGAACTCACAATCTTCCACACCGGAGGCTGGTACTCCTGCCATCAAGCGGGTTAAACTGAGAACGCAGACAGATGTTAATTAGTAAAACCATATTTCTTCAAATAATTGGCTTTATGATTCTTATTCCTTTGCTGCAGTATTCATGTTTGAGTGCATTTCTTGCCACAGCTCTTCAGGTGAATGGTCATCTGCATATTGCAGAAGGGGTATGAATCTGTTGCAGAAGAGGTTAAAGAATTCAATTAGCAGGGGTCAATGATCAATCTTGAGGCAGACATTATGCAAGAAGTAAAATAGAGGATAAGCATTGCTTGAACATCAATACATGGTCATGTGAAAAAGTTAGGACACCCCATTAAATATTCAGTTCTTTATTAAGAAATGTTCAGATATCTGTCTAACCTTGTCTTTGTTTTTATTTGCATTTTTTAACATTTATTTTAGCCATTTTAAGTGGGAATGAATGTGGAGGTGTCAGTTGTTTCTGCAACTGTGGGGGTCCTCCCTACAGTTGATAGTGCTATGAGATGACTGTTGTTGTGAAATGGCGCTATATAAATAAAGTTGAATTGAATTGAATTGAATTGAATTAAAAAAGATAGGGTGTCCTAATTTATTCCTCACTATTTGTTTAGATTTACATTTTACAGAAAATTTGAAAAAAGTCTAATTCATTTTTAATTGTTTAGTTGTATTACATGAATCTCCCAGTATTTTTAACATTGATATTAAATATCCATATGTCCAAATATGTTAAAAAAACAACACAGGCTTATAGAGGGTGTCCTAATTTTTTCACATGACTGTAAGATAGATAAGAACTGGAAGAGCGGAGCTGTCAATAACGACCTCAAACTTCAACTGGCTCAGTTTGCCTTCTCCATTGCGTCTTATGGAAGCGAGTCATGGCCCATCTCCAAGAAAGTGGCAAATAAGATCAATGCCTTTAGACAACTGCTCCGACTCTCTTGGAGGGACAAGCGTACCAACCAGTGGGTGCTTCAACGAGTGAAAAAAGGATGCTCTTCCTACAAATTGTCGCAAGAAAACTGTGATTCTTTGACCATATCAAACGACACAAAGGCCTTGAGAAATCCATCATCCAAGGCCAAGTGGAAAGCAACCACGGAAGGGGAAGGCCCAGAAGAGCATGGCACTCAGACATTGAGGAATGGCTGGGATGCAGTCTGCATCAGGCCTCCCAACTGGCACAAAATCAGGGCGAATGGCACATATCCATGAAGGCCACAGCAGCTCGTCTTGAGCCACCTGACTGAGAGGGATGATTCTCACTTCTTGATGTTGAATATTAATCTTCCCCCTTTTGAGTATTTTTTTAATGCTATTCTATTGACAGTAAAAGTAGTTTAATATATCCTCGATCAACAAAAATATACTGCGATGGACTGGCAATCTGTCCAGGGTGTACCCTGCCTCTCACCCAAAGATGCTGGGATAGCCTCCCTCCCCCCCCCCCCCCCGTGTCCCAAAAAGGATTAAGTGGAAGAAGATGGATGGATGGATGATCAAAATATGTCACAAGCTCTTCATTAAGACATGAGTGAGCTGTTGAAATGTGTAAAAAGAGCAGTCAATGACCCCTTTAACTACACAGAGCTCATCCACAATATTAGTGCAGTATTGTTTGCCTGATAATTTATAATCTGTAACATATCACATGATGCACAGGAACACAATTGTATTAACATGATGAGCATATTCAGAACATGCTTGGAGCTTAATCAGAATAAATTATTCTATATTTTCATGTGAGGTGAATAAATCTCACTAAACATAAGCAAAAATCTGTAACTTGTATACTGCATTTTATTTTTTAAACAAATGTGTAGTACACCTACGCATTTGCCAGTTGAGGTGGTTTGGGCATCTGATCAGGATGGAAGGTGTTTCAGGCATGTCCAACTGGGAGGAGACCCTGGGGCAGACCCAGGATACGCTGTAGAAACGTCTCCCAGCTGGCCTGGGAACGTCTTGGTATCCTCTCTGAACAGCTGGAGCAGGTGGCCAGGGAGAGGGAAGTCTGGGCTTCTTTGCTTGAGCTGCGGCCTCCGCGACCCAGACCTCCGGAAAAGCAGTAGAAAATGGATGGATGGAAATGTGTAGTACATGTGAAGAGTAGACTGCTGTGGTAAAGTTTCAGCCATAAATACATTAAACTTAATTATTTTAAATATTAATTTCTGAAAAGAGAAGAACCAAGTTTGAGTCGTTAAGTGACTTTAATTGTATCGAATATAAATCAGTGTTCATATCATTGTCAACTTAGGCTCAGGAAATATGTATTTCTTTTTACTGTTTCCTATATGATTTTGTTAGAAGTCCCCAAGTCCAATAGACTCCCATGATGAACAAAAAACCAAGGATTCAGTGTACCCTGTCTGGTATGGAGTTACCGGGGCACTGCCCTGAAGCCAGGCCTGGGGGAGAGGCTCGAGGGCTAGTGCCTGGTGGCCTGGTTTCTGCCCATGGGACCCGGCCAGGTTCAGCCCAAAGGAGTTACATGGGTCCGCCTTCCAGTGGGCCCACCACCTGCAGGAGGGACCATGGGGGTCTAGTGCTATGTGGATCAGGTGGCAGGCGAAGGCAGAGACCTTCGCGGTCTGATCCCTGGCTTTCGAAAGTGGCTTTTGGGATGTGGAACGTCATCTCTCTGGTGGGGAAGGAGCCGGAGCTGGTGCACAAGGTTGAAAGATACTGGCTAGATACAGTATAGTTGGGCTCACCTCAACGCACAGCTCCAGTTCTGGAACCAGTTTACTGGAGAGGGGCTGGAGCTTGGCCTACTCTGGAGTTGCCCTGGGTGACAGGCAACGGGCAGGTGTGGGTATTCTTATATCTCCCCGCCTTGCTGCCTCGACATTGGAGTTCTCCCCGTGAATGAAAGGGCAGTTTCCTTGTTCCTTCGGGTTGGGAAAAGGGGCCTGACGATCATTTGTGCCTATGCACCAAATGATGGCTCAGAGTACTCACCCTTTTTGGAGTCTTTCACTGGGGTGCTGGAGAGTGCTCCTCTTGGAGACTCCATTGTCCTACTGGGGGACTTCAATGCACATGTGGGCAATGACAGTGAAACCTGGAGGGGCATGACTGAAAGGAATGGCCTGCCCGATCTGAACCGGAGTGGTGTTCAGTTATTGGACTTCTGTGCCAACCACAGTTTGTCCATAACAAACACCATGTTCAAGCATAACAGTGTCTATATGTGCACCTGGCACCAGGACACCCTAGGTCACAGGTCAATGATCGATTTTGTTATCATGTCATCAGACCTAGAACCACATGTCTTGGACACTTGGGTAAAGAGAGATGCAGAGCTGTCAGCTGATCACCACCTGGTGGTAAGTTGGATCCGGTGGCAGGGGTGATCTAAACATATAGTGAGGGTGTGCTGGGAATGTCTGGCTGAGGCCCCTATCCGGGAAGTCTTCAACTCCCACCTCTGGAAGAACTTTAACCACATTCCGAGGGAGTCTGGAGACATGGGGTCTGAATGGGCCATGTTCTCCACCTCCATTGTTGAAGCAGCTGCCCAGAGCTATGGCTGCAAAGTTGTTGGTGCATCTCGTGATGGCAACCCCCAAACCAAGTGGTGTACTACAGTGGTGAGGGGGGCCATCAAGCTGACGGAGGAGTCTTATCGAGCTTGGCTGGCTTGTGGGACTCCTGAAGCAGCTGAAGTGTACTGGCAGGCCAAGCGGAGTGCAGCTCAGGTGGTTGCGGATGCAAAAACACAGGTGTGGGAGGAGTGTGGTGAGGCCATGGAACAAGACTTTCGATCGGCCTCAGAAGAGATTCTGGCAAACTGTCCAGTGACTCAGTAAAGGGAAGCAGCTCCCTGTCTGCACTGTGTATGGTGCGGATGTGACGCTGCTGACTTTGACTGGGCATATCATTGAGCGGTGCAAGGAATTCTTCAAGGATCTCCTCAATCCCACTGACACGCCTTCCATAGAGGAAGCAGTTCTTGAGGACGAGGGGGGGTAACTCACCCATCACAGGGATTGAGGTCACCGAAGTGGTTTAAATACTCTTTGGTGGCTGGGCTCCAAAGATGGATGAGATTCGCCCTGAGTACCTCAAGGCCCTGGATGTTGTAGGGTTGTCATGGTTGACACACCTCTGCAATGTTGCATGGAAGTTGGGGACAGTCCCTTTGGCATGGCAATCCGGGGTGGTGGTTCCTCTTTTTAAAAAGGGGGGCCAGAGGGTGTGTTCCAACTTTAGGGAGATCACACTTCTCAGCCTCCCTGGGAAGGTCTATGCCAGGGTACTGGAGAAGAGAGTCCGACCGCTGGTTGAACCTCGGATTCAGGAGGAGCAATGTGGTTTTTGTCCTGGCCGTGGCACATTGGACCTGTGCTTTACCCTCTCGAGAATCCTCGAGGGTTCGTGGGAGTTTGCCCAACCAGTCCACATGTGTTTTGTGGACTTGGAGAAAGCATTCGACCACATCCCTCGTGATCTCTTGTGGGTGGTGCTGCGGGAGTATGGGGTATCAGGCTCATTGTTACAAGCTATCCGGTCCCTGTACGACCGTTGCAAGAGTTTGGTTCATATTGCCAACACTCGGTCAAATACGTTTCCAGTGAGAGTTGGACTTTGCCAGGGCTGCCCTTTGTCACCGATCCTGTTCATAATTTTTATAGACAGGATATCTAGGCGCAGCCTAGGATTGGAGGGTGTCATGCTCGGTGACCACAGGATTTCATCTCTGCTGTTTGCAGATGATGTTGTCCTGTTGGCTTCATCAAGCAATGACCTACAGGTCTTACTGGGATGGTTTGCTATGGAGTGTGAAGCAGCTGGGATGAGAATCAGCACCTCCAAGTCCGAGTCCATGGTCCTCAGCTGGAAAAAGGTGGATTGTCCTCTCCGGGTTGGAGACGAGCACCTGCCCTAAGTGGAGGAGTTTAAGTATCTCGGGGCCTCATTCATGAGTGAGGGGAGAATGGAATGTGAGATTGACAGACACATCGGAGCAGCCTCTGCAGTGATGTGGATGTTGTACTGGTCTGTTGTGGTGAAGAGGGAGCTGAGCTCTAAAGCAAAGCTGTCAATTTACAGGTCAATCTACAGTATGTTCCTACCCTTACCTATGGTCATGAGCTTTGGGTAATGACCAAAAGAATGAGATCGTGAATACAAGCAGCTGAAATGAGCTTTTTCTGTAGGATTGCTGGACTCAACCTTAGAGAGAGGGTGAGAAGCTCAGTCATCTGGGAGAGGCTCAGAGTAGAATCCTTCTAGCAGCTCAGAGCTGCTCCTTCACATTGAAAGTAGCCAGTTGAGGTGGTTTGGGCATCTGATCAGGATGCCTCCTGGACGCCTCCCACTTGAGGTGTTTTGGGCACGTCCAACGGGGAGGAGACCCTGAGGCAGACCCAGGACACGCTGGAAGTGTGCTGTAAGTGGTAGAAGATGGATGAATGGATGGATGGATGGATGGTTCGCAAGTCCTCCACCCAGTAAGACCACAGAGGTTGTTTGTTCTAATACATTTTACTGCAAATCCATAAACCATCCAGATCAGACCCTGGAACATTGATATGAGAAATACCTCCTTTACACAGAGGTGCGGATCTGGACAATTTTTTGATCTATCAATGATATTTGGTGATCTGCACACTTCAGTGTTCTCAGAGTTTTCACTCTGTCCTGAACACACACGGATCTCCCAAATGATCCCCAAGATCAAAAATTGGTCCAACATCTCAAAGATCTCCATGCTGTGTTAAGGGGCCCTAATAAGGTGTAGGTACAAGGGCTAGTAGACTGTAGACTTGAGACAGGTTCCTGTTTGATGCCATAATGTGACTGAATTATTTCACTGTAAAAACTGACTTCACCTCTGTCTCCTCATGACAGGGAGGAGATGACCATCAAGATCCTGCTGCTCTTCATCCTGACTGCATGTGTCAGTTTCCACCTTCACTTTATCAACTCAAGCACACCTAAACAGATCTGTTCTAGTTCTCAGTGTGTTGGCTGCACTCTTCTACTCTATCTTTTCAACAGGATCATTTGTAATGATTGTGACAGACCTCCTACCAGGCAGAGGAGAACATCAACATCACACTGAAATGAATGGACCTTTACCTCTCAACATGAGAGACTGAACAGAATGAATGACTAGAGCACCAGTTTATAACTGTTGGAGGGGTGGCTGAGGAAAAAGTACCGAACATGTAAAATGAATAATATAAAATCATGTAAATTCTTGTTCAACTAGAGTTTAAAAATAAGAAACTTTTGGAAAATGCAACCATATTTATTTAATTTAATTCTGGGATGGTTTGATGTGTGCAGCAGATCATACAGTATCACTAAAACCCTTAAAATGTGTGAATATTTTTTCTAAACCATATTAATGTAAACCATTTTGAGATCATGTCCATTTTAACTATCAGTATTCAGTAGATGCAACTCACAAAGTTATTTAAAGAAAATATAGTATACATGAGTAATCCCTCAAAATTACTTGATCTTCTTAGTATGTCTGGAAACCCAGAGTGATGCACAGAGTGGTGCTGTTGTGAACATGAGCTTTACTACATATTCTGGTAACATACAATACAGGTCTGTTGTCCTCTATTGAGCCAGCCGGGAAAGAGGCCCCAAGATGGCAGCTCTCCCCTTATATGTGATTTGGTGTGATGACGTCACCAGCCAACTGTGTCATCACGCCGCTACCTCTGATTAACCCTTACATCACAATAGTTAATTTACACTACTCACAAAAGGTTAGTGATATTTGGCTTTCTGGTGAAAGTTATGGAAAATGGAAAATGTTTATGCTACAGTGATATAATATCATGAAAGTAGGACATTTAAGTAGAAGCATGCAATGGTGATTTCCTCATCTCAAACAATTTATTGAAACAAAAGCCAACAGCAGTGGTGGGTATACCATAACAAAAAATGTCAATGTCTCAATAACTTGTCATGAGCCCTTGAGCATCAATTACAGTTTGACAACGATGTCTCATGCTGTTCACAAGTCAACTTATTGTCTGCTGAGGCAGGCATTCCACTCTTCTTGAAGGGTGGCCCTCAGGTCATTGACGTTGTGGGCTGCAGGGTTACGAGCCTCTACACGGCAACTCAGCTGATCCCATAAGTTCTCTATGGGATTCAGGTCTGGAGAAAGTGCAGGCCACTCTATTTGATGTACGCCAGCCTCCAGCATCCGTTCCCTAATGATGCAACCTCGATGAGCTGGAGCATTGTCGTCGATGAAGATGAAATTAGGCCTGTGTTGTTCATGCAGGGGAACAATGACTGGATTAATGATATTATTCAGGTATTATCAGCTTGTCACTATACCATTCACAAGGTGTAGGGCAGTTCTGTATTTACTAGACACACCTGTCCAGATTAACACCACAACCACCAAAGGCTCGTCTGGTGACAACAGTAGCTGATGCATAGCGCTCTCCTTGATGTCTCCAACATCGTTGATGGCCATCATTTCTGCTCAACGCGAATCGACTTTCATCAGAGAACAGCACTGAGGCCCACTGGTCCCTTGTCCAGCCTAAATGCTCCCTGGCCCATGCAAACGATGATGCCTGTGTCTGGTGGTGTGGTCAGGTACATTTGCAGGTCATCTAGCATATAGACCACGCTGATGTAAATGGATTTGAATGGTCTGACGTGACACTTGAGTGCCTCTCACCTCCCTTAAATGTGCTTGGAGTTGAGTGGCATTCATCCTTCGGTTCTGTAGGGCACTGTTGACAATGAAGCGGTCATCAGAATGGGATGTGGCCAAAGGACATCCACTTCTGTGCCTTTCTATGACTCTCCCAGTCTCTCTGTATCTCTGTTGCAACATGCTGACACTCTAAGCTCAGTGGCCGCTTCCCTCTGAGAACATCCTATTTGAAGCCTCGCAATGGTGAGGTACTGTTGACCAAATGTTAGGTGTTCTCTTGGTCTCATGATGTGAAAATGTGAACATCATGATGAAGAGGACTGTTTAAATACTAATTCCAATTGAACCAGAAAATTTATTGGCTGATTCACACCTGTTGTGAATTTTGCTGTTAAGCACCTTGTTAGAGAAGAGCAAGTTATGCAAAAAGCACTGAAACATTGAACAGCTGTAAGTGTACATTGAAAAGGTTAGAGAAGGTCAGATTAAGTTCACCTGTAAAGGTTATAATGCATTTTAGATGTATCCTGAAATTTCACCTGAAAGCCGAATATCGTTAAGTTTTTGTCAGTAGCCTAATTAATTAAATAACTAATAAGTATTCACTGAGGTAGAAAAGATAAACAATTAGAAAAAAATCCTGATGCTTTTACTCAAGTACATGTGACTGTACTCTTTCAGTATCTTGATTTTAAATAAATGGGAGCTAAGTTTTTCTCATCATATGTGAAATTATTTTCTAATTGCTTTTACAGCCGTGAAAAAATTAGGACACCCCTTTAAATATTCAGTTCTTAAGAAATGTTCACGTATCTATGTCTAACCTTGTTTTTGTTTTTATTTGCATTTTTTTAAATTTAGCCATTTTAAGTGGGAATGAATGTGGGGGCGTCCTAAAAAAGATGGGGGGTGTTCTAATTTGTTCCTCAATATCTGTTTATAATTACATTTTACAAAAAATTTGAAAAAGTCTTTAATTTATTTTTAATTGTTGTATTATGTGAATCTCCCAGTATTTTTAACATTGACATATGTCCAAATATGTTTAAAAAAACACACAGGCTTATACAGGGTGTCCATATTTTTTCACATGACTATATTCTGGCTTCGTGAATACTTACTGTTTCTACATATGGTTTTAAAATATTGGAGAGCACATGTAGGTAGTTTATATTTTAGTCTTTAGAAAGAAAAAAACTTGTAAAATTGCAAAGCTGCAAATTTTAAAAAAAAATAAGTGTGCAAACTTATTAAAACAGTTGGAAATGTAGATGAAAGAAGTTAAGCAAGAGTGAAGGTGTTACTAATACTTTCTTATTGAAGTAGTTTTTTATGGGACTACTCTTGTATGTATGCAAGCTAAACATATAAGGTAATGCTACTTTTACTTGAGTACATTTTTTAGCTATTCTACCCACCTCTGTAAACAAGGAAATGTTTTTGGAGTCACATAGTTCACATAAGTGCCAATGGGAGTTAAGGTTTAGCACCCTTAACACCATCACATCTCTTTAGAAGTTAAAAAAGAGCTTCCTATCTTTCTCCTAATGAAAAGTAATAATTTTAACATCAACTTGTAACTTCTATGCAGATAAATGGATTAGATTATTTTAAATATCTGAATCAAATCCAGTGTTGTACAGTTGAATAATTCTCACCATACAAAGTTTGTTGCTCCTTTTAATAAAGGACTTTTACAAATATTACATTCTCCATTTTCTTCCATACAGACATTTTTCAAAGGTAATAATGCACCAAATTTATATAGCGCTTTTCATGGACACTCAAAGATGGTTTACAGTGGATACATTGTTCATTCACTCCACAATGGCAGTGGTAAGCTACCTCTGTAGTCACAGCCACCCTGGGGCAGACTGATGGAAACATGGCTGCCAATCTGTGCCAAATGGCCTCTCCGACTACTACTGAACATTCATACCCAGTGTCATGGACACTGGAGGCAAGGTGGGTAAAGTGTCTTGCTCAGGGACACAATGACATGATAGATGGGGAGAGTGGGATTTGAACTGCCAACCTTCTGGTTATTGGACGACCTGCTCTACCTCCTGAGCCACTGCTGAGGCATATTGCTACTTTTAGCTACAACTCTCACAGTCCACTGGCAAATTCAATATTCTTTAGCTCACAATCAAAAATGCCACCATGTGGGCAAAAGTTCCAACATGTTTGTGCTTGCAGGTAAGAACTCCATTATAATCTGCAGAACAAATAAGATTCCAAAACAAATTTTAAAAAAAATATTGGGGGGTGTCTCATTTAAAGCAACATACAGTCCCTCACACCAGTTTACCAAAAACAAAGTCTGAGCCAGTTTCTGTGATACTATCAATTTGAAATCAGCCATTCCACTGTCTGAAAAATAGTATACAAGTGGAGGACATTCAAAACAACTACCAACATGCCCAAGTCTGGCCGTCCAAGCAAGTTCACCCCGAGACCAGACTGCAAGATGCTAAAAGAAGTCTCCAAAAACCCAAAAATGTTACCACATGACCTAAGCAGGCTCTTGCTACCGTTGATGTGAAAGTACATCCCTCTACAATCAGAAAGAGACTGCACAAGTTTAACTTGCATGGGAGGCGTGCAAGCAGGAAACTTTTGCTCTCAAAGAGAAACATGAAGGCCAGACTGCAGTTTGCCAGAGAGAATGTAGACAAAGACCAGGACTTCTGGAATAATGTTCTTTGGACAGATGAGTCTAAAATTGAATTATATGGACACCGGAACAGAGGATGTGTTTGGCATAGACCAAATACAGCATTCCAGGAAAAGAACCTCATACCAACTGTGAAGCATGGAGGTGGAAGTGCCATGGTTTGGGGATGCTTTGCTGCAGCAGGACCTGGCCAGCTCACCATCATAGAGTCCACCATGAATTCTACCGTGTATGAGAGGGTGCTTGAGGACCACGTGAGGCCATCTGTAAAACAATTAAAGCTGAAGCGGAACTGAACCCTGCAACACGACAATGACCCAAAACATACCAGTAAATCTACCAAGGACTGGCTAAAAACTAAGAAATCGAGAGTACTAGAATGGCCGAGTGAAAGCCCAGATCGTAATCCCATTCAGATGCTGTGGGGTGACTTGTAACATGCTGTACATGCAAGAAAGCCCTCACACATCTCACAACTAAAAGAATAAGTGACTTTCGCATTACGAGTGCGCATGTGCGGACTATGTGAGTTCAAAGTTCACGACTACCAAACATTCCGGTAGCCACCTTGCTTTTGTATAGAGACAGTACAGTCACACCTGAACAACTGCCATTTAAGTCTGCTTCAAGCTTTAAACCGCTGTTATGCCAGCTGCACACTGTGCCGTAGTGAAGTGTGGAACGGCATGTATCACCTAGAGCGGTGGAAAAAGCAAACTTGCAGCATATATGCGTGTAACTTTGGGACCAGTGTGTGCACATGTCCGCCGCCATTCACGTTATAGGCTATACATTCCCCATGGAGCTGAAGGATCCGGATGGATGTAATTGTTGGATTAAAGCAGTAAGTCTATATAATAACATAATTAAATAGTGTTGTGTATTGTTCAAGTTCTAGCCTAATTGACACGAGTCTAAACCCTGAAGTAGTAGGTATGGACAGGCAGGCCAGGATCTAGGATATAGTTCTTTGTATGTATTTGCACATGTACTACACATTTGTTTCAAAAATAAAATGCAGTATACATGTCACAGATTTTTTTCTTATGTTTAGTGTGATTTATGAAAATACTGAATAATTTATTTTGATTAAGCTCCAAGTATGCTCTGAACATTATGTGATGTGTTACAGATTATAAATTATCATGCAAACAATATTGCAGTAATATTGTGGATGAGCTCTGTGTAGCAGTGTTGCCAACCTGGTGACATTCTCGCTAAATCTGGCGACTTTTCACCCCCCACCCCCCCAAAAAAAGCGACTAGTGACTTTTTCTGGTGTTATCGAAGACATTTCTGGTGTTTTGTAGACTTTGACATGCAGGGCTCGGCGGGTTGTAGTTTCCTTAGACAGCATCTAAAATAAAACCTATCTGTAATGTGAGACTACGAAACTGCAAGTCCCAGAAGCACTATCTGCACATAGTGTGTGTTCATTGGTCACACTATGGGTGTGACCAATGAGTGACATTGGTCACTCATTGTCACCTGGATAGTCTCTTGTTCTGCCTCAGTTCACACCGCAATCTGGAAGAAATGCCGTGTCTGAGAGGTGAGTTGCCCCCAACATCAGCTCCTATCTCTGTGGTTAAGTAAAAGAGTATTTTTAAAGCAAGAAGCAGTATTTAATGTCCACAGTTGTGCAAATGTAAGTTTTCATACCACACAGAGAAAAAGTGATAGTGATCTGTTGCTGTAAAGAACAAAATGATGCTTTTTCTAAGGTGAACTTTCATTTATCTGAGCTTTCTATTTTATTTTATCTTATTCATTTACATGCTGTTGTGATATGCAACTATTTCATGGAAGTAAATCCTCTAAATACGTATTTTTAATGGGCTGGTCCAGGGGTGTCAAACATATGGCCCATGAGCCAAATACGGCCCACCAGGGCTCCAAAATTCTCTCTGTGAATTTACAGCTTTATTTCTAGTAAATGTCTGACTTTCTACTGATTAGAATAGTTTGTGTAAATTTGAGACATTTTTTCTCTGTGAGATGAGACTTTTTTTCTCATCAGTTTTCTTTTTCTTCTTTTTTCTGATGAGAACAAGGGGCCCTTGATTTCAAGGGCCAAGGGGTAGGCGAAGGGGAAAGAGTAGAATTTAGAATTGGGTCGTGTGATGTTGCGGTTTAACACCTTATTGTGAAGTGCGGTGTAGTGGCGGCCACTTCCTGTTCCGCCACTGCACCGCCCTGTAAATAGCTGAGGGCATCCATGATACAGTGTCTTTGATCGGTGCCCTCTGCCTGGTGTCTGCCGTGTGTCCATTGTGGTTCAAGCCTTTAATAAAGCTGAGTTCATCCATTCACCTGGCCTCATCATTTCAGAGGTATTTTCCCAGACATAAAAGGACGGACCCCAAATCTACTTGTACTTCACTCTCACATTACAAATATTTTTCTCGACAGTTTTACAGTATTTACTGATGTTAATAACTACTTTTTGACAGTGTTTCTCTTGCTATTTTTATGTATGTACTGTATAAGGGTCATTGCATTTAAAAAGACTGTACATTTAATTCAACTACATTTTAGCATGCGATAATCAAATTTGACCATATTAAACATAATTTTCCAACTACAAAATTGTGGCTAGTGAAAAGGCTGAGTGGCTAGTAACTTTGGAAAATCACTAGCCACAGTGGCCAGTGAGCAAAAAAGTTAATGTCAAGCCCTGCTGACGTGTAAGCACTATTGCTCTGCAGTTACGATCCTCAGCAAGCAACGGGTGCTACTCTGAGCTTCTTTCCATCCCAAAGTACTCACAAGCGGTCAGTCTCACAGTAGCCTGGTGCAGCAGTTGCAGTCAGAGAGGAGACCCACACCTATGCCACTCACGTCCAGACTGCAAATGAATTGCGCCTGCACAACCCCCCGCCAATCGATGTAAATGTTTCTTCACTGTCAGTGTCACACTAATAAATCAGATAAGATAAGATAAGATAAGATAAGCCTTTATTAGTCCCACAACGGGGAAATTCCAGGATTGCAACAGCACAGGGATAGCAACACTCAGAGCAACAATCAGAAGGCAAGAAAAAAACAAGCAAGCAAGAGCAGCTAATATACATATGTACATATTACTATAAAATATATATACACACACACACACACACACACACACACACACACACACACACACACAGTGCAGAGCATTGTAGCTGGATGGAATAAATATATGAATATATGAACACACAGTGCAGAGCATTGTAGCTAGATGGAATAAATATGTAAATATATAAACACCCACAGTACGGAGCATTGCAGCTAGATGGAATAATATGTAGATATATAAAAACACAGTGCGGAGCATTGTAGCTAGATGGAATAAATATATAGATATATAAATATAAACACACCCAGTGCTGAGCATTGTAGCTAGATGGAATAAATATGTAAATATATAAACACACACAGTGCAGAGCATTGTTGCTAGGTGGGATGAAACAGCATAACCGTCTATTTAGTTATCCTACATGGTATGATTATGTGCCCATACATATTCTCACCCTCCATAGCGACCGGTATGTTCCTAGTTGTATGCCGGAGAGGACCATTGTGTAAGTCTATTGCATCTTTTGCATTCAAAAAAACTATTAGTTTGTTACGTCTTTTTGCTATCTCTGCGAGCAGCCCTGCTTAGGTTGTACAGTCTGACAGCCGTTGGTAGGAAGGACCTACGAAACCTCTCGGTTGTGCACCTGGGATGATGTAGTCTGCTGCTAAATGAGCTCCTCAGTGCATCCAGTATGTCCTGCATAGGGTGGAACTCGGACTCCAGCAGAGATGACAGTTTAGCCACCGTCCTTCTCTCTCCTATCTCCTCCATCGGATCAAGGCGCTGCCCCAGAACAGAGCTAGCTTTCTTAATCAGTTTGTTCAGTCTCTTCCTATCGGCTGCAGTAACGCCACTGCCCCAGCAGACCACTCCAAAAGTGATGGCTGATGCCACCACCGTGTCATAGAATGACTTCAGCAGCGCCCCTTGTACACCAAAAGACCTGAGTCTCCTCAGCAGGAACAGCCTGCGCTGTCCCTTCTTGTAGAGTGCGTCAGTATTGTGTGACCAGTCTAGTTTATTGTTCAGATGAATACCCAGGTACTTATAGGATGTCACCATCTCGATGTCTGTTCCCTGTATATTTACTGGTGCTGTGAGGGGCTGCCCATGCCTGCGGCAGTCCACCACCAGCTCCTTAGTTTTCCTCGCGTTGATCTGGAGGCAGTTCCGATGGCACCAGTCCACAAAGTCCTGGATAAGCCCTCTGTACTCAGCTTCATCTCCGTTGGAGATGAGACCAATGATCGCAGAGTCATCAGAGAACTTCTGTAGATGGCAGTGTGTTGTGTTGTGTGAGAAGTCCGCAGTATAAAGAGTGAACAGGAAGGGAGCCAGCACCGTTCCCTGGGGGGCCCCCGTGCTACTGATGATCGTGTCGGAAACACAGTCCCGGGTTCTCACAAACTGAGGCCGGTTCGTGAGGTAGTCCAGGATCCATGATGACAGGTGCTGGTCCACCCCTGCGCGCAGCAGCTTGTCCTTCAGGATCATCGGTTGGATGGTGTTGAAAGCACTGGAGAAGTCAAAGAACATGATCCTCACCATATTCCCGGGCTTCTCCAGGTGGGACAGAGAACGGTGAAGGAGGAAGATCACCGCATCCTCCACCCCAATGCCATGCTGGTAGGCGAACTGGAGTGGATCCATCGCTGGTTCCACCAGGGGGCAGAGATGAGCAAGGAGCAGTCTCTCCAGGGTCTTCATCAAGTGGGACGTCAAGGCCACCGGTCTGTAGCTGTTCAGGTCTTTGGGGTGGGAAGTTTTTGGTACAGGTACCACACAAGATGTTTTCCACAGCTGTGGTACCCTCCCCAGTTTCAGGCTCATGTTGAAGATATACGTCACAATCCCACACAGCTGGTCTGCACAGGACTTGAGGAGCTTTGCGCTGATGCCGTCCGGTCCCGACGCCTTCCTCGCCTTGATCTTCCTCAGCTCCGTCCTCACCTGGGTCTTGGTCAGGGTCAGGATGGGGGGCTGTGTGTTGGGAGTGGGGGGGGTGTCGGTGGAGTGGGGAGTGGGCAGCAGGACTTGATTTCTTAGAGGCAGCAGTGGTTGTTGTGTAGACAGATCACTGCATTTGACTAACAGCTTCAGTCACATACTCACTTTGTCCACTGTGTGTGTCTGTGACATAAGCTAAACATCTAGCAGCTAGCTCATCATGTCGCAGCCTAAACTGTATGCTCAAAAATATAGAAAGGAGTGGGAATCAAACCCTGAATTCAAAGGATGGTTGAAGCCGTTTATTGGAGATGATACAGAAGTGATGGCCTATTTAAATGCCAAATTAAAACAAGCAAACCAAGAATCAACAGAAGAAAGTTAATTTGTAGTTCTAAGCATATTTAGGGTGTTTTTTTTACTCACTTTTTGTCTCTCCCACCACATTATTCCTCTTTCCTACAGCACCCATTACAATTACATGCAAATGTCCACTTATGCAAATTAGACGATGACATCATTTAGGGGCTTCTTGCGACTTTTAGGACAGCCAATAGCCACTTTCCTTACTGAGAAGTTGGCAACAGTGCTGTGTAGTCAATAATGAAAGATAAAATTAGCCAGTTATTGATCATCTGCTGTGACAGCAAATATGACAATAAGTTTTATGGCAGTGGTTTTTATTAATACATTAAATGTAATATTAGGCTACTACAAATCTAAAGTGTGGCAGTTTTGATGGAAAATCTAAAGTAATTTTTAAGTGCTGATTTCTGACATTAGCATCTTACCAGCTGACTGTGGCTAGTTATCAAGCTAACAATACTACTAATTTACTTGCCAACCTACTAACAGTTTTATTAGTTTGAAACTTAATTTTAAAGGACAGACAGCCACTGTAATTACAGTCTCCATCCTTCTTAACCCCTTGCACTCTGGTCAATTTCCCTAAAAACGCCAAAAAATAGCGTACCCAAAGTAAATCAAAAGCTGTTCTTCAACCCTTTGCAGCATCTTCATGGGGTTGGTCTCATTTAAAAGAAAACACTTTGAATTTTTTGGCAAAACAGTCATAATCTCTCTAAGTGCTCCTGCCACTGAGTAACAGTCATCTAAACATACTGAACTTGAAGAAAATAAAGTCTGCCTGGGTGTTTTTTTTGATACAAATGCTTGCAAATAACACACAGCTGTCAGATCCGGGCTGGAAAATGCAACAGAAATGTAGAACCAAGTGTTATCCAGCTGAGGTCAAAATTTTGTAACAATACCACAGAAAATGAATATATTACACAGCTTTTTCCTCAGGTTGTTCCCAGGCATTTTTGAACTGTGCCAAATTGTGCCAAATGGCACAGTTTGGAAAAACGTCTGTAACTTTTGAATGATTCAATATAGAAGCTTCATCTTGGGCTCTAATGAAAGGTGAAACTCAGGGCTGTATGTGTGTGTGTGGGGGGGGTTTGTTTATTCATTCATGAATGAATGAATGAACAAACAAGCCCCCACACACAAAGAAGCATGCCACGTAAAAAATGTGTGGCCTTTTTTTTACAAGAAAAAATAACCTACAGTGCACTAAAAATTATACTAAAATATCTAATGTAGAGGATAACAACTCCCCCCCCCCACTACAGAGGACGGACATCGTCCATCGCTACATGACGGACAGCAGGGACGGTGCGCCGCGGTCTACTACGCACAGTTGTACTAAAATATCTGCAATCCGCTACAGAAGAGTAGCGGGGGGGGGGGGGGGCGTTCACGGTCCGGACGCGGCGCACGGACCGGTCCGTCAACGGTCCGTCATGTGGCGATGACGCACAGTTGTAATTTACCGATCGGTCAAAAGTCATTTTGATTACAATTTTCAGGGATAAAGAATAATTTAGCGGCTTACACAAAACAGATTTTACGCACGGGACGCACGCTTTCGAACTTCTGTGCTTCAATTGGCTCACTGTATTCGCAGCCGTTGGTAGGCGGGTCCTTCTTGCTAGGTTTTCAGTCATTGGTTCTTCAAGGTTTCAGAAACCCAATTCAAGGCTCTTATTAGTCGAATGAGAGGTCAATCAAATCTAAACCAATCAAAGCACTCCTTTGGCTTTCTGTTCGTGGCTGTGTCTGTAGTGGAAGAACGGAAATGCAGCTTTTTTTTTTTCAGTGCGCCCTAGGATGCACAGTGTGCGTCCCAGGGCGCCCTTGTGCGCCCTAGGACACAGAGACCTGACCGCCCGCGGTATCCCGGAGTGCAAGAAGTTAATAAGAAGACAGAATGCTTCATTCTTTTTATCATTTCATATTTATGTCTTCTATGATGCTAAATAGTGTTGTTTTGCGCTCGCTGTGAGAATTGGACTTTTGGGACTGCTCTCATTCGTGAGTGCACTGATTGGCGTTTCTTTTCGTGGTTCGCTGCTATGTTTTACCTGAAGCGTTTGCTAGGCTAACGCTATCGATATAGCTAACGCCATAGCTAGTTGCAGCACCTAGCACCGACACGGAGAAGCGACTCTGTCCCCGGTGATAGGGGCTCGCCGGCGGAACTAGCCGAGGCAGCAGTTGGACGGGAGCTGAATCGGAGCTCAAGTGCAGCGGTGGTGGGAGACAGGGACCAGTGGAGGACCACCGGGGCCCAGCTGGATAAGAGCTGGAGTCGGAGCCCAGTTGCAGCGGCAGGGCGCGGCGGAGGAACTCCTGAGGCAGACGGCGGTAGGTGGCGGGGCTCAGCGGAGGATCTACCGGGACCCCAGCTGGACAGGATCAGGATCGGAGCTCGGCTACTGCGGCGGCGGGACTTGGTGGAGCAGCTGCCGGTACCCCGGCTGGACAGGAGCTCGGTTACGGCGGCGGTAAGCAGCGGGACTAGCAGCGGAGGGGGCTAGCTGAGGCCCAGCTGGATTCGAGGTTGGTCGGATCGGATACTGGCGACACCAGCAGAGATTGTTTTACTATCCACAGGTCAGTAAAAATGCCACCAAAGAAGGAGGAAATGGAAGAGATCAAAAAATCTCTGAACTTCTTGTCAGAAGAACTATCCAAAGTGGCTAGTCAGCAGGCTAAAATATTAGGGCTAATGGAAGAAGTCCGAGAATTAAAATTAACAATTAAGAAAAAAGACAAAAAAATTGCAGACTTGGAGTGATGCGTCGAGGATCTTGAACAATATTCTCGTATGGATGATCAAATTATAAGTGGACTAGACATTAAATATCAATCATATGCTCATGCTACAACAGGAATGAGAGGTGAGGAGGCTCCCCTGGGCGAATCAGTCTCCCTGGAAAACCAGGTGCTTCAGTTCCTTGATAGTAGAAATATAAAGGTCGAAGCAAATGCAATTTCAGCCTGTCATGCTTTACCCAGAAAGGATAATAAAACAAAGAAATCAATTGTGATGCGTTTTATGAACAGAAGGGTAAAGAATGATATACTGAGGCAGGCCAGAAAGCTACGGGGAACAGAAGTTTACCTAAATGAACATCTAACAAAAACTAATGCTGAAATAGCACGGCAAGCACGGATGCTGAAAAGACAAAATAAGATACAGCAACATGGACAAGAAATTGTAGAGTTTGGATCAAACTAAATGGAAGACCTGAGGAAGCAAAGAGTATAATAATCAGAGAGATTACTGACTTAAATAAATATACAGTAGATGAACACTGATTAAGAAAATTAAGAGACTATGATAATCCATATCCACACACAGCAAGAATAGTTCTTTTGACATACCATGTCAATGTCCTTTAAAAAAAACAAAACAAACAAACTTATGACTAACTTGAGTAGACATCAATTATACCCAGTCGGAGGAAGTCATTTGACACAGAGTGAGGAAATTCAGACTCTGAAAATATGCCATTATGCTGAACATAAACTACAAGAGATGGAGAATGATACTGATACTGATAACCACTTTTTCAATAATATTCATAATCATTGTGAATATTACACTGAAAAGAAATTCAAAAGTCAAGTGCAACTAGATGGTAAACTATCAATAATACACTTCAACAGCAGAAGTCTTAACAAAAACTTTCCACAGATTCAGGACTATTTAAAACAGCTAGACAGAAAATTTACAGCCATCGCAATCTCTGAAACTTGGCTTAATGAAGAGCAGGCTCCCCTGATGGCAATAGAGGGATATCAGATGTTTCATATTAACAGATCTCAAAAAAAGGGTGGTGGTGTTGCACTGTATATTGATGACCTGTATAGGTGTAAACTTGTAAATGGAATGTCCTTTGCACTACCAGGGATTTTAGAATGTGTTACTGTTGAGATTGACCAAGATAAAACAAAAAATCTAATTATAAGTTGTATATATAGAACGCCGGGAACTTGCATTGAGACATTCAGAGATAAATTAGTCGAGCTGTACAATAATATTACTAGTAAGAAAATGGTAGTAATTTGTGGAGATTTCAATATTGATTTACTAAATCCATATCAACAAAATGTAATTACAGAGTTCATGAATTCTATGTACAGTATGAGTCTATTTTTAATGAATTAATTGGTAAATTCCTTGGTAAAATAAGTATTTGGTCACCTACAAACAAGCAAGATTTCTGGCTTAGAAAATGGAAGACATACAAGACCACTGATAATCTCCCTCGATCTGGGGTTCCACGCAAGATCTCACCCCGTGAGGTCAAAATTATCACGAGAACGGTGAGCAAAAATCCCAGAACCACACGGGGGGACCTAGTGAATGACCTGCAGAGAGCTGGGACCAAAGTAACAAAGGCTACATCAGTAACACACTACGCCGCCAGGGACTCAAATCCTGCAGTGCCAGACGTGTCCCCCTGCTTAAGCCAGTACATGTCCAGGCCCGTCTGAAGTTCGCTAGAGAGCATTTGGATGATCCAGAAGAGGATTGGGAGAATGTCATATGGTCAGATGAAACCAAAATAGAACTTTTTGGTAAAAACTTAACTTGTCGTGTTTGGAGGAGAAAGAACACCATACCTACTGTGAAGCATGGGGGTGAAAACATTATACTTTGGGGCTGTTTTTCTGCAGAGGGACCAGGACGACTGATCAGTGTAAAGGAAAGAATGAATGGGGCTATGTATCGTGAGATTTTGAGTGAAAACCTCCTTCCATCAGCAAGGGCATTGAAGATGAAACGTGGCTGGGTCTTTCAGCATGACAATGATCCCAAACACACCACCCGGGCAACAAAGGAGTGGCTTCGTAAGAAGCATTTCAAGGTCCTGGAGTGACCTAGCCAGTCTCCAGATCTTAACCCCATAGAAAATCTTTGGAGGGAGTTGAAAGTCCGTGTTGCCCAGCGACAGCCCCAAAACATCACTGCTCTAGAGGAGATCTGCATGGAGGAATGGGCCAAAATACCAGCAACAGTGTGTGAAAACCTTGTGAAGGCTTACAGAAAACTTTTGACCTCTGTCATTGCCAACAAAGGGTATATAACAAAGTAATGAGATGAACTTTTGTTATTGACCAAATACTTATTTTACCGAGGAATTTACCAATTAATTCATTAAAAATCCTTCAGTATGATTTTCTGGATTTTTTTTTCTCATTTTGTCTCTCATAGTTGAGGTATACCTATGATGAAAATTGGAGACCTCTCTCATCTTTTAAGTGGGAGAACTTGCACAATTGGTGGCTGACTAAATACTTTTTTTCTCCACTGTATGTGTTGGTAACAAAAACTCACAGTTACTGAAGGTTACTTGTGGAGTCCCACAGGGTTCAGTTTTGGGGCCATTGTTATTCAATATGTATATAAATGATATATGTAAAGTCTCGGAAAAAATGAATTTAATATTGTATGTCGATGACACTAATCTATTATGCAGTGGAAGCAATTTGGAACAGCTTTTGGATACACTTGGAAAGGAATTAGGAAAGCTTAAACTGTGGTTTGATTCAAACAAATCAACGCTCAATTTAAGTAAGACAAAATTTATAGTTTTTAACAACCATCACAACAACTTAGTATCTAAACTCAGTGTAAATGGTGTAGAGATTGAAAGGGTATCTGAAACTAAATTTCTTGGGGTAATAATTGATAATAAACTGTGTTGGAAGTCACATATTAATTATATTAAAGGTAAAATATCTAAATCAATCGCAATACTACACAGAGCGAAATATTTGCTGAATCAACCCACATTATATACTTTGTATCATTCATTAATACTCCCATACATGACATATTGTACTGAAGTATGGGGAAATACATATAAAACTAGAAAAGCACTCGGAGAGCGCAGACCTCTGCCAAGCGCCACAGTTCCCCCCATACAGTGTTTGTGTGTACGTTTTCAGATTCCTTGACCATGAAAACATATGACTAGCAATTGGATTGACAATGATAGGATTAGTGGTTCAGTAGTTATTCACGAAAATGACATTTTCCATAATGGTGGCCACAGTTCCCCCCATACAGTGTTTGTGTGTACGTTTTCAGATTCCTTGACCATGAAAACATATGACTAGCAACTGGATTGACAATGATAGGATTAGTGGTTCAGTAGATATTCACGAAAATGGCATTTTCCATAATGGCGGCCACAGTTCCCCCCATACAGTGTTTGTGTGTACGTTTTCAGATTCCTTGACCATGAAAACATATGACTAGCAATTGGATTGACAATGATAGGATTAGTGGTTCAGTGGTTATTCACGAAAATGGCATTTTCCGTAATGGCGGTTTTCTTCTGGACAGTGATCCGGATCACCACCAAAATGTAATCATCTGTAGGATACCCCATTTCTGACAATCTGTAAAAATTTCATGAAAATCCGTTCATAAGTTTTTGAGTTATCTTGCTAACAAACAAACAAACAAACAGACAAACCAACGCCGATGATCACAACCTCCTTGGCGGAGGTAACAAACATATATCCAGTCTTTATGCTTCAGAAGAGAGCTATTAGAATAATAAACAAAGCTGCTTACAGGGAACCAACAAACCCACTTTTTCTTAAATTAAAAGCTCTCAAGTTGAAAGATCTGGTTGACTTTAAAACTGCAGTAATAATGTTTAAAGTGAAGAATTTATCACTGCAAATATCCAAAAGCTGTTCCAAATAAGGGAGAAACAATATCATTTCAGAGGAACATGTATATTTCAAAAACCTTCAGTGAGAACTACCACCAAGCAACACTGTGTTTCAGTGCAAGGAGTCAAATTATGGAACGATTTTGGACCTGAATTAAAATCATGTACAACGCTTGGACAATTTAAACAAAAACTAAAGGAAGAAATACTCCAAACATACAGGTATATCCAAGATGACATGTAAAATCGCATAAGGATTGTCATAGCCAGTCTGTGTTGTGTTGTTGCTTAGTTTTTTTTTTGTCACATTTTGTCTTAGCTTTGTTCCGAATTGTAATCGCTCTTGTTTTGTTTTTCTTTTGAATTCTTGGATGGAATATGGGTGGGCAATATAAGCTGCGGCTTCAGCCATCACCCATTTCGGATAACTTATGCTGAACTGTATAATCAGAGGAGTTATTGTTTAATTTGACCTTGATGGATTTTTTCGCCTTTGTTATATTATTCGGTTTCTTTTTAATCTTTACTTTTAATCTATCCGAAATAAAGATTCATTCATTCATTCAAATACCCAGTATTGGCACAAGTTACTTACCTTTGTCCACTTTCTGACTCCACTGAACTTTGTGTAGAAGAAACATCTCTCACAGAATGCATCTGGTTTTTGAAAGAGCAGCGTCCTGACAGCACAATCACCACCTCCTGGGCGGCTACACCTCCAGACACCTGAATGGAGGCTCTGCTGTTAATCTCTGTTGCCCTGGCTAATGATGTTTTGTATGCATACATACGCTTCTTCCCATACATGTCATTATTATTATTATTGTTATTATTATTATTATTACAAACCTGGCATGTGGCCACTGGACATCACTTTGAATTAACCACTCAACTCCGTGCAGGTGTTTAACAGGTAAACAGCATGTGTTCTTTCGATCTGCGTGGGACTAGTTTTGACTAAGGCTAGGTCCCGGACGTGTGGCACAAAAAACTGGATCTGTATGACAAGAAGTGAAACTGAACTGTGATAATGAATTAGGCAGCCGAATTTTTCAAGTAAATGAAATACAATTTAAATTTTATTACAATACACATTCAATTCAAATTAGGTCATTCAGATTCAAATTTTAAAAGCAATTATTCAAACTAACTAATTCAGGTTTAAATTCAGTTATTCAAATAGAAAAAAAATCAAATTCAATTTCTGCTGGCACAATCCTTATTCCATAGATTTTTTTGTAGAAAAAAGGGCATAAATACCATTTTAGGCAATTTAGATTTGTTTTTATAGAAGATTTATATCCACCGGAGTGCATCTTTAAAAAATAGCTACAAAATCCAAGCTGTCCCATAACAGATTTAAATTTGCAATGTCAAGGAACTGAGTGACAAATGCACTGAGAAAAACAAAGGCAAATTTCTTTATAACTATTATGGAAAATTCTGACAGTAATTCAAAACCAATTTGGACTTAGATTAAGACATTAACAGGTCAAGAAAAAAAGGGCCGCAAAAGCAATAAAGTTGAAAGTTAATGGCACAATTTTACCGAATCTAGCTGAAGTGGCACAAACAACGAACCAATACTTTGCTGAATCAGTAGCCACTCTCGCTCAGAGTTTCTCTGTTCAGCAAAGTAATGAACATACCACCAGCCATGTCTATATACTGTACCTGAGTCTGCATTGTTTCATAACTAATATCTGCAACTCTCAAATCCTCAAGAGTGAAGAACATAATGGAGTGGATACTGTCAGGGGTTCTAGTTTACCTAGAAAGTGAAACCACACAATGATCAGACTGAGTCCAAAAATGGACTTGGAAGATAATTATGCTGAGATGTAAAAGTGCATAATATAAGGCACAAATAATTACAATCGATTGGGTCTGTCAGAAAGTTAGCTCCTACAGTGCATGGTTTATAAATGGCAGACAAAAAACAATAGTGTGACGAAGAATTTTATGCTGACTGTGCTCCTCCTCTTGGGACGGACTTCAAAAGGCCCGGCTTCTGCTTACTTCTTCTTCCAGGTGGAGCCAGAGATACGCGCCTGTGGTCAGCATTCCTCCGGTTGTCTGCTCTCACACTCCCCCCACTCATACACACACATAGGCCATGCACAGTTACGTGGACATATGTTCTCCCTTATCAGACTTTGGAATACTGTGCCAGCTACCCCCTCCATTCTTATCAGAAAACGCCTGGTGCAGGCTAACAGAAAAACACGTTTCCCTTCTCTCCCAGCTCTCAGCAATTCCCATGACACACAGTGATTCTCACAGAAAACACATGCATATTACAAATTTCAACTCAGAATACAATCTAACATATCTCAGCACTGATTAAGCAAATGATTAATACATATTATTTTTACTATAATACATTCATGTGAAAGAAATCAGTCTGTCTATCCACCTTATTCCTGGGGGTGCCGCTGTAGGAATGATTATGGGCGTAACTTCTGGTTTCGGCTGAAGTAGTGTTAAATCAGTCAGCAAGAGTGGAGTGGGGGGGCAGTTAAAATAGCATTTTGAAAAGTTTTTCAAATTCATTTTAATGTATAGTCCACATACGTTTTTTTCCACTCAGGTGGCAATTAATTTCAGCACTTGTAGCTTTTGTATTGTAACGTCGGGGCTGTGTTAAGGGGGCGGGAGTCTCCCGGCATGCTTGCGCCGCGGAGGATTCAAATACTGTATCTGTGTGTTCTAAGTGTTATTCGTGTGTACCATTATAACTGTATAATAAGACCAGTTGTGATAGCGTTGTTTCCCTGTATGTGCCAAATCATGTGTCTGTGTCACCATGAGCGAAATGAGGGTCTGTGTAAATGACCTCCCCTCCGTTCTGTGTCGTGAGTGTGTGTATAAATAAAGCCTGCTCGTCACAGTCATCTCTCCTTATTGTGTGAACCCTTGTAACGCCACACTGGTGTCAGAAGTGGGATCACGGAGAAGATGGAAGCCAGAATCAGGACGGAGATTCGGCAGCTTGAGCGGCTCATCGCTTAGCTGGAGATGGACAACAGAGCCGACACACTGACCCCCGGAGCTGCTCGCCGTGATGAATGGAGCAGCGGACCTGACAGGGCCAGCATATCCCACCTTTTTCTTTTCTCAAGGCAGGGCGGGCCAAGCAGAGCAAACCGGTCCCGCTTCCCGCCCTATTCAGGGCAGCACAGACCGGCGATTCCACTGCAACCAGGGGTGGCGATCAACCAAGAGGCGACCGTCCCACCAATCCGCCAACGGGACAAACTCCCTTGCTTTGGCAACGAAACCCCACTGCACGACTATCTGGTCTAGGTCAAGCTGGCTGCTGCGCTGAACAGCTGGATACCCAAAAAGACCACCATGCAGGTCACGCTGGCCCTTGAGGGCGGGGCTCTCTGCACATTGTCTGACCTCCAGCCTGAGGAACGTCGCAGCTGGCCAACGCTACAAGGAGCGCTCCGGAGGCGGTTTGGGAGCACGACCAATGCTGAGTACGCCCAGGAACAGCTGGCCAACTGCCGGCGAGGCAGCTGAGAGAGTCTGGGAGCCTACGCAGCAGACATACAGCTGCTGACACGGCGTGGCTACCTGGATTTCGAGCCGGGGGCAGTGGAGAAGCTCGCCCTCCAGCACTTCATCCAGGGGCTCCATTTGGCCCGGCTCCAGGACCACATCCAGATTCACGCCAAGAGCAGCTGGGAGACGGCTGTGGCAGAAGTGGAGCGGGTGGGATCGATGATGGATTATGCAGCTAATGTGTTGTCGCCGAGGCAGAGAGCTTTCCAGGCCACAGCTGAGAGTGAGGAGGAGGAGGAGGAACTGCACCAGACTACAGCAGCGCAGCCAGTGAGAAGACGATAACGGCGGTGCAAGGAAGGGTGCTTCCGCTGTGGGGAGCCAGGACACATTGCGCGGCATCAGGCAGGCCGCCTCCATGCCAACGCTGACGTGCTGTCTCGGTGTCCCTGTGCTGCAGAGGACTGTTGGCACTGCCAGCAGGCAGAGAACCGAGACCAAGCCGTCCCACAGGCTGCTGCTCTCCGGACCGCTGTGAGCAGGAATAACACAGCGGCGCACAGCTCCTCCTTGGATTATCAGTCAGCTTTCCCCAGCAATGACGTCACAGAGGCCCATGGCACGCAGCTGCTGCAGAGCGAGCAGGATAGAGATCCAGTTATCTCCTGGGTTCGGCAGTGGTTGGACGCAGGCCAGCAGCCTGCCTGGGAGACTGTGTCCGCGCTGAACCCAGAGACCAAGGCCCTACATTCCCAGTGGGCCAATCCCCGCTGTCACGAGGGTGTTGTGCATCGGAAGTGGCAGGCTCCAGCTGGACAGCGTCACGTCTGGCAGCTGCTGGTTCCCTGGTGGCTCTGCCCCAAAGTGCTCCAGTTGGTCCACGGATCAGTGGGGGCGGGCCACTTTGGGGTGACAAAGACTCTGCAGCGTCTTTGAGCCTGGTTCTACTGGCTGGGATGTCGCCAGGACGTAGAGCTCCATGTCCACCGCTGCAACACCTGCATGGCAGAGAAAAGGCCGACTCAGCAATCCCACGCCCCTTTGCAGCAGTACTGGGTGGGGGCACCCATGGAGCAGCTAGGAGTGGACATTCTGGGCCCTTTCCCGACCACGGATCGGGGGAACCGCTACGTGCTGGTTGCAATGGATTATTTCACCAAATGGCCAGAGGCATACGCGGTCCCTGATCAGGCGCGAAGGAGGCGCAACAGGCCTGTGCGTGCTGGTCGCCGACAACAGTGGCTGCCCTGACACCTGGGTGGATTTGTGTTGGACTTTTGAGCTGGACTTTATTATTCTGGTGACAGAAACCAGTCTGGGGGGGGGACAGTGTAACATCGGGGCTGTGATAAGGAGGTGGGAGTCTCCCGGCATGCTTGTGGCACGGAGGATTCAAATACTGTATCTGTGTGTTCTAAGCATTATTTGTGTGTGCCATTATAACTGTGTAATCAGACCAGTTGTGATAGCGTTGTTTCCCTATATGTGCCAAATCATGTGTCTGTGTCACCATGAGCGAAATGAGGGTCTGTGTAAATGACCTCCCCTCCATTCTAATTTGTGAGTGTGTGTATAAATAAAGCCTGTTCGTCACAGTTATCGCTCCATATTGTGTGAACCCTTGCAATGTCACAGTATTTTTTGAATGTTTGGCGTAGTTCTGGTACTTGTTGCTGGTGTTCGTGATTGTGCCATAGACTGGATAAATGGCTTCTCACCGGCGATGTGTAGATCATGCACTGAAAACTAAAGAGGACTGTTGGTGTGATCAGTGGTACAGACGCAAGAGCACCAGGTATGTTTTCACTTGTATGAGTGTCACAGATCTGACATTTATGCATCATATATGTTGCCAGATGCAAGGCCGCATGAAGTAAAATAATAAATAAAAAAATAGTAACAGTTTGCTTCCTAAGGCTGAATGATTTAAGAAAGATATCAAATAGTTTTAGATGGGGTTTTTTTTTTGCATTCGTTGCACTGCCTTGGAACAATATGGACTTGATATTTAGCAGCTTCAACATACATTACTTTTTAAAATTATCACAAAATATGGATCAATAAAATTCTGAACAATTGTCAGAAAATGTCTGTACGTGTTTATTTAAATAAACATTCGTGGCATAACAGCAGCATGAGCATTTTAATTTCGGGGTAAAACAAACAGCTAAAGCTGTCTGTATTTACCCTGACATTAAAACACCCAAGCACGGTGCTGTGGTTCTTTTTGGCTCTGACTAGGTTCTATGTCTGCTCTGAGGTAAATCTGATTATGTCCAACATCTTTTAGCAAAATGCATCTGACTTTATTGCAGTGGAGACATTGATATATCTCAGAGCTTTTATTTGTTTACAGCATTAGCATCTTAGCAGCGGAGCTAACTAACGGAGCTACTGTCTGCGAGGCCACTTTTCAAGGTCATCTTCTCATCCCTCGATAGTCGTGGGAAGTGTTATATTATAAGGTCCAAAAGGCTGTGTTCCCACATTTTTGATGCCAAAGTCACTGTTTTTTTAACAAGGAAAAGTGTTCCGTTTCAGTGACAACCATACGTTCTAAACTAGTACCAGAAGTTGTGTCCATAATTCAAGCAAGGCATCATGGGGGCTAGAAAAAAGGTGGATAGCCACTCCATTAACACACATTATTATTATAAATTCATAGTTTTCAATCACGTGACTTCCGGCGGGGTCGAATAAGATCACCGGCCATGTTGTGTATGTGTGTGTGTGTGTGTGTGGGGGGGGGGGGGGGTCACGGAACAATGGAACAAAAAATGTGAAGACTGTGGTGTATGGATATGTGTGTCTGGGATGCCGTGCCCACCCACAGGGTGACGTCAGGCGGGCACGGCCCATTCTGTATATAAACCCTGTTCTGTATAATAAAGTTAGAGTTGTTTGCTGCATGAAGTCTCGCCTCGCTCTCCGTCATTTACAGACATAACATTTGGCGACGAGGAGCAAAATGGGTGCGTGCTGGTTTGAACAGCGGCTGTGGCCGGTTCTAGAGAGCCCAGGTGAGCCGTTGATTTCGTGGCCGCATTGGAGACTGGACTTCGAGGGGTTTCCCTCGGCTTGACGGGAGACAGTGGCGGGCCCTCCTGGCTTGTAACCTCGGCGCGGAGGGCCAAAGGATTCTCGTCTTGCTGGGCACGAGTGAGAGCTACGTGGAGGATGTTGGGCTCATGGACAGTCAAGGGCCAGAGAGTTGCGGGCGAAGAGGCTGATGGCGTTGGTCGAGCAGAAGATAGCTAACTTTGGAGAGTTAACGGCTCAGTCGGAGCCTATGGACAGGCTAGCTGACAGAGTTTTGACAGAGTTTTGCACCGAAATGAGGCTAATTGCGCAAAACTGGGCCTCAAGGCAGAACTGGGACCACATGTGGAGGAGCCCCTGGCCATTGACGCGGTAACGGCACAGACGAGCACTGAGACTGGGGGTGCTGGGAAAGATGACCAGGAGCTGGTGTTGGAGGACGTGACCGGTGAGGGTGATGTCAAGAGCCCCGGAGAGGTGATGCAGCAGGAGTCGGCCCCGCGGTTGGAAGCTGTACAGCGGGCGAGAGGGACAGTGCAGGCCGAGGACTTCAGGAAAGAGCCATAGCCAGACATGATGACAGCGCAGCAGAGCACCTACGCCGAAAGCAATGGATGCAGTGGTGAGGACCCCAGGTCAGTGAGCAAGCCTGACGACGGTGAAGGTGCGGACCCCGAAAGTGAACAACGAGAGCCGGGCATGATGACAGCGCAGCGAAGCGCCGGGACTGAGAGTGCTGGATGCAGCGGCGAGGAGCCCGGGTCGGTAAGCGAGCCCGGGGAAGGTGACGGTCCGGGCCCCGGAGGGGAGCGACAGCAGCCGCAGGACACGGTGGCAGTGAGCGGCGCCAATGAGCGGGTTTTGGTGGTCCCAGGAGCACGACCACTGGAGTTCGGAGTGTTCGAGGCCAAAGAAAAGAGAGCGGAGCGGGACATTTTGGCGCGGTTTTGCTGAGCGCCAAACGCCATCATCAGAGCGGGAGTTTGGACTGGGTTGGCGGGACGGAGAGACACAGAATGAGGGTCCAAAGACGATGTGGCGGGCACGGGAGACCGGGTCGGGTTTCCCTGCGGGTCGACAGCGGGATTCGGCCCAGAGAGAAGAAGCCAGTTTGGAGAGATGGAGACAGGCTGGCCAGAAAGGAGTCTTTCAACCAGCAGTGGCTGGCAGCGGCCGGACTTGGGGATGCTGTGGGGATGCCCAGGCCCTCCGTGGCTACTTTTTGAATTGTGGCTGCCCAGAGACTATGGTGTCACTTAATGTATTTGTGCAAATAATGATATGTGTGTGTGTGTGTGTGTGTATATATATATATATATGTATACATACTGCTCAAAAAAATAAAGGGAACACTTTGAAAACACATCAGATTTTAATGGGAAAAAATAAGCTGGATATCAAAATTGTGGAAGGCTAGTCCAGCTTACTCAGATTAAAAAGTGTTTAATTCATTAGTTGTTTGGAAAAGCCAAGTGGAAAACCTCAAAGGCGCTTTTCCACTTGGCCCAGTTTGGCCCCGTTTGGCACTGTTCGGCCCCCTTTGTCCGCTTTTCCATTCGGCACCCAATGGCCTAACAGTTCTGTTTTTTCGGAACTGTGCCAGTTTTATCAGCCCCGATCGAGAGTAGGTCCGAAGGGTACCGGCACCGTTACGTCAACCCATTGCTGGCCACTGACTGGTCCGGGCGTAACGTCATAAGAGTGGGCTTTACGCTGACTTTCGAGAATTGCTTGCTGGCCACCATTTGCAATTTTTCGTCAGTGAGCCCGTGAACAAGTGATATTATAAACAACAAAGATAGAATGGCTTAACAGAAATCAGCAGAAATCAACACAGTGGTCCAGCAGAGTTTCCTGTGCGTTTCGGCTGATGATAGAATGCAGAGGGAAGCAGACGGAGCTTGCAGTGGGGAGCACAAGCAGACGCACCACAAAATAGACGGAGACGCACCGGGAATTAGACCCAGCCACCCGAATTGAATTGAATGTACAGCCGCGATGCACCCAACTTCAGCAGTAGAAGCCGTGATATTGTGATATACAGGACGGTGAGTGATGTGATATTCATGTTTTACGCTATTTTTTCCAACAGTGGAAAGTTCACTTAGGACAAACGAAAACTTAATCGTGTTTAAACGATGACCTAGCTCAATGCTATGTCCGTCCTTGTATGTTGCTTTTTTGTGTTGACAATATCTGATGAAATAAGCTAGTTGTAATCCTGGTTAAAAAGGTGTTGTTTTTTTATTTTACATGTTGCACTTTCGTTCTGTGCATGTACTTAATTTGTGTGTATTTCATTGTAGAGTCCAAACAGGATCTGCTCGGAATGGCGACGTTTTGACACCAATGTATTGTGACAGGTAAACAACACATCATATTTATAGTCTAATCTTTTGCTTTTTAAAGCGAGGTAGGCGGATATGCAAAAGCCGATGGTGTATAGAACACATATATTAGGATTTGTATGTGTTGTGCATACTTGGCCAATAAAGCTGATTCTGATTCTGATTCTGATTCTGATGTGATAAGATAAGATAAGATAAGCCTTTATTAGTCCCACAACGGGGAAATTCCAGGATTGCAACAGCACAGGGATAGCAACACTCAGAGCAACAATCAGAAGGCAAGAAAAAAAAAAAAACAAGCAAGCAAGAGCAGCTAATAAACATATGTACGTATTACTATAAAATATATATATATACACACACACACAGACACACAGTGCAGAGCATTGTAGCTGGATGGAATAAATCTATGAATATATGAACACACAGTGCAGAGCATTGTAGCTAGATGGAATAAATATGTAAATATATAAACACCCACAGTACGGAGCATTGCAGCTAGGTGGAATAAATATGCAAGTATATAAACACACACAGTGCGGAGCAATGTAGCTAGATGGAATAATATGTAGATATATAAATATATAAACACCCACAGTACGGAGCATTGTAGCTAGATGGAATAAATATGCAAATATATAAACACACACAGTGCAGAGCATTGTTGCTAGATGGAATGAAACAGCATAACCGTCTACTTAGTTATCCTACATGGTATGATTATGTGCCCATACATATTCTCACCCTCCATAGCGACCGGTATGTTCCTAGTTGTATGCCGGAGAGGACCATTGTGTAAGTCTATTGCATCTTTTGCATTCAAAAAACTATTAGTTTGTTACGTCTTTTTGCTATCTCTGCGAGCAGCCCTGCTTAGGTTGTACAGTCTGACAGCCGTTGGTAGGAAGGACCTACGAAACCTCTCGGTTGTGCACCTGGGATGATGTAGTCTGCTGCTAAATGAGCTCCTCAGTGCATTCAGTATGTCCTGCATAGGGTGGAACTCGGACTCCAGCAGAGATGACAGTTTAGCCACCGTCCTTCTCTCTCCTATCTCCTCCATCGGATCAAGGCGCTGCCCCAGGACAGAGCTAGCTTTCTTAATCAGTTTGTTCAGTCTCTTCCTATCGGCTGCAGTAATGCCACTGCCCCAGCAGACCACTCCAAAAGTGATGGCTGATGCCACCACCGTGTCATAGAATGACTTCAGCAGCGCCCCTTGTACACCAAAAGACCTGAGTCTCCTCAGCAGGAACAGCCTGCGCTGTCCCTTCTTGGGACAGCGCAGGCGAATTTCTTCGTGAAATGTCGGCATCGGAACTGCTTCCGTTTAGCTGTAATTAATATTCAAAATGATATTTTCAGGACGACATTCAAGCGTCCCTGCGTTTGTTTACTTCTCGGGGCCGCCACCGGAGAGCGAGCCGTGTGCAAAATGCGATCGTGTTGTTAATATAGCACATTTTTTGTGGAAATGTTACTATTATTAGTTGTGAAATGTGTTATAAAACTATTAGACGATGATACTATGGCTCTTCCTGCTGTTCCCGTTTCACTGTTTTTTTCCGGATGTAAAATATGGGATCCCTACGGCCCATCGGCGCACAAAGTATCCTGGCCGATGTAAACAACCACGGACCAAAAAACGTACATTTGCTCGTGGAACAGGTCATTCACACTCACAGACAATCGCGCTATATGTGTCCGTAGGATATTCTTTCCATGCACGCAAAAAAAGCATTTTTTTCCCGGATCCGACTACCTCGCTTTAAGTTAAAGTTTAGGTAAAGTGCCAGATTTAAAGTAGCACAATTTCCACTTAATATGAAAGGGACTGAATTGAGATTTATTTGTGTGAATATTAATTACAGAGTAATTGAAAATGAATGCCGCATCCAATAATAGCCACCATAAAATAAACCGCTTGTTTATTTATTTTTATCAGATCACTTCTCTGAGCCTTTATGAGTTATAGTCATAATAGTGTATCTTGCACCTTGGGGAATGGGAGTTGTTCAGTCACCATTATAATTTAGTTTATATGTGTAGTCTATAGTATTTCATCTTTAAACTCATCCTGTAAAAGAACACATTACAAATATTTGAGACCCTTTGTAGTGCTTCCTTTTATATTTTAGCAAAACAAGCACAAAACACCACCCACACTTGAAACCAGGGCAACACAGCGGTGGCTAAACTTTTATTGATAACGTTATTTCACACCATCACAACAACTCAGTGTAAATGGTGTAGAGATTGAAAGGGTATCCAAAATTAAAATCCTTGGCATAATCAATAAAAAACTGTGTTGGAAGTCACATTAATTATATTAAAGGTAAAATATACAAATCAATCACAATACTGCACAGAGTGAAATATTTGCTGAATCAACCCACACTATAGACTTTGTATCATTCATTAATACTCCCATACATCGACATCCATCCATCCATCTTCTACCACTTTTCCGGAGGTCCGGGTCGCAGAGGCAGCAGTTCAAGCAGAGAAGCCCAGACTTCCCTCTCCCCAGCCACCTGCTCCAGCTCTTCAGAGGATACCAATACCCATACATGATATATTGTACTGAAGTATGGGGAAACACAAATAAAACAAACATATATCCAGTCTTTATGCTTCAGAAGAGAGCTATTAGAATAATAAACAAAGCTGCTTACAGGGAACCAACAAACCCACTTTTTCTTAAATTAAAAGCTCTCAGGTTGAAAGATCTGGTTCCTTTAAAACTGCAGTAATAATGTTTAAAGCTAAGAATCTATCACTGCCCGCAAATATCCAAAAGTTGTTCCAAATAAGGGAGAAACAATATCATTTCAGAGGAACATGTATATTTCAAAAACCTTCAGTGAGAACTACTACCAAGCAACACTGTATTTCAGTGCAAGGAGTCAGACTGTGGAACGCTTTTGGACCTGAATTAAAATCATGTACAACGCTTGAACAATTTAAACAAAAACTAAAGGAAGAAATACTCCAAGCATACACATGTGGACAAAATTGTTGGTACCCCTCTGTTAATGAAAGAAAAACCCACAATGGTCACAGCACAGTGACTACTTGTCATCCTTTAAATAGGCCGATTGACTGATTACAAGTTTGTAGACACCTGTGATGTTAATTAGAGGACACATCTTGGTTGAACATGTCCCTATGGTCATGTTCATGTCCCTATGGCCTATTATTTTCAATCTTTTCTAGGAGTACTATCATTTTTGTCCAGGTCTGTTTCATGAGTTTGTTTTTTAAAATAATTCTGTTGAACGACGGTTCAAAAGCATCGTCTGATTTTCATTGGTTATATTTCATATCATTTTTATTTATTACCACTTTTGTCAGATTCAAGTTATTTCTGTGACCACTGTGGGTTTTTCTTTCATTAACAGAGGGGTACCAACAATTTTGTCCACGGCTGTACTGTATATACAAAACGACATGTAAAATCACATAAGGATTATCATATCCAGTCTGTGTTGTGCTGTTGCTTAGTTTTTGTCACGTTTTGTCTTGGCTTTGTTCTGATTTGTAATCACTCTTATTTTATTTTATTTTTGAATTCTTAGATGGAACATGGGTGGGCAATATAAGCTGTGGCTTCAGCCATCACCCATTTCAGATAAGTTATGTTGAATTGTATAATCCGAGGAGTTGCTGTTTAATTTGACCTGATTGGATTTTTTTCCCCCTTTGTTCTATTATTCTGTTCCTTTCTTTTAATCTAATCTATCCGAAATAAAGATTCATTCATTTCTCAAATATGTTTTAAACTTTCTTTAATTATCCACCACCCATTTCTGTCTTTCATCTAGGCAAGGAGTAAACGATCCACCCAAACCGGACCTTGCCTCACTATTTACAGAGATGCAGGCTGAAGATCTGTTGAACCAGGACCATTACGAGGGGCTGATCCAGCTGCTTCTCAGTGAGGCAGCGTGGCTGGCGTGTGTGACCCATTCCAGTTTTTTTTTTTTTTTTACAGTTTGAATTTTGCACATTCTAAATAATCTGTAATTTGCTGCTGATTGTAATAAACAATTCAGTGATTTATGTGTTTGCATCATGATTTTCTATTTTGTCTGTTCAGACACTGGTGGGAAAAGAGTCAACAGTACGAACCATTTATCAGTGACTTTGAAAATAATGGATCATTTTTAAGAAAAGTAACCAAAACAATTATAAGCATACAACAGCTGCATCAGCTGGGCTGCTCGGAGAAGGAAACGGTTGTAAAAATTAGCCATTCCCAAAAACTCCTGTAGTGCCGTCATGGTCTGCAGACGCGGAAAATCCGACACCGCACGCACCTTGTCTGGTAACGGGATTGCGCCCTCCGGCAAAATGCAGTGGCCCAAAAAGTCAATCACTGGCACTCCAAACTGGCACTTTGCTGAGTTAACTATCAATCCGTGCGCTTCCAACCTCTGGAAAACTGTCTTGATATGGGCAATGTGCTCCTCCTCCAATGCGCTGGCTACCAGAATGTCGTCTAAATTAAATTAAATTAAATCACCCTTTATTGTCATTCAACCATACAACCAATCATGTACAGTAGAACGAAATTGTGTTTCTCCTGTATACAGTGTTAATCACACACACCCCATATATAGAATCAGAGGGGCCGCTGCCATGCAAGGCGCCGCCACAGATTTCCCTCCTCCATTCCATTATTGCTGAGCACCAAGCTGGACGGCAGGAAGTTCCGCTTTTATATGGTCTTCGGCATGACCCGGCCGGGATATGAACCCCTGCCTCCCGGGTGTGGGGCGGATGCTTTACCAACTGAGCCACCACTCCGGTATAAGTAGACAAACATGAATTTTGTCCCCACTAGCTTCACCGAAGTGCGCACTCCTGGATGCGGAAGGGAGTGGACCAATTCAAAAAGGCGATGGCGCCAAGAGCTTAGAACCACCGGGCACGGGCAGCCAGTGGAGACGTCGCAGAGCAAGGGAGGGTACCCTTCTTGCACCACCCTGTTCTCCAGCCTTAACCCAGTTGGCGCAGACTGGAGCGTGCAAATGTCCACGTCCCCGGCTTGTTCCACGGCCATGGCAGGGAAATCTATTCCCATGTAAACCAGGGAGATTAACGCACGCAACAGGCAATCGGCCACGACGTTGAGTTTACCGGCAACGTGTTGAATGTCGGTAGTAAACTCTGAAATTGCGGCCAAAGCCATTTCTGCTGAGCCAACCACAGTTACGAGGTCTTGGACATCGCGTGTGTCAGCAGCTTATGGTCCACGAACCTGGTGAACTCGCGCCCCTCCAGCCAGAACTGGAAATGGCACGTCACCAGGTGGAGAGCCAACAATTCTCTATTGAATGTGCTGTACTTGCGTTCGTTGTCGCACAAAGTCTGGCTAAAAAATGTGAGCGGCTGCCACGAACCTGAGACGCACTGCTCCACCACTGCCCCTATGACAACATCAGACGCAGCCGTCGTGAGCACTATCCGTACAGACGGATCCAGGTGGGCTAACAACGCGGCATCCGCAAGTGCTGTTTTGGCCTGGACTCGCTTGGGAGTCCAGTCGATGGCGTCCGCAGGCTTCTTCCTTTTAAGCGCGGCGTACAACAGCTGCATCAGCTGGGCTGCTCAAAGAAGGAAACGGTTGTAAAAATTAACCATTCCCAAAAACTCTTGTAGTGCCCTCATGGTCTGCAGACGTGGAAAATCCGTCACCACGCACATCTTGTCCAGTAACAGGATTGTGCCCTCTGGCAAAATACGATGGCCCAAAAAGTCAGTCACTGGCACACCAAACTGACACTTTGCCGAGTTAACTATCAATCCGTGCGCTTCCAACCTCTGGAAAACTGTCTTGATATGGGCGATGTGCTCCTTCTCCAACTCGCTGGCTACCAGAATGTCGTCTAAGTAGACAAAGATGATTAGATTAGATTCAACTTTATTGTCATTACACATGTATGAATACAAGGTAACGAAACACAGTTTAGCATCCAATCAGAAGTGCAAAGGACAGCAGTGCAGTATATACAGTGCTGAAATAACAAGTCCAGCTTAAACCATACAAATATAGGAAGATGCAATGATGAGTTAAGCCACCAGACATACAGGGTGCCACTCGGATGCTCAACAGCCTGGCGACGGGAATGCCTAGTGCCACAGAGCTACCATTGATACAGGGAGAAAGGCAAAAATAGCTTACTGAACTGAAGCGAACAACTGAACCTTCTTTTTTTTCACCTCTCTACGCCCCCATCTGTTGTGGCACCTTAATTGATAGGCGGAACTGTGGGTGAATATCAGAACTCAGAACTCAGAAAAGGATTTATTGCCAAGTACATTAACAGTAAACAACTGATAACATACGAGGGATTTGACTTGACACTGAAAACGACATGCATTTCCGGTGACGCGGCAGCGTCGATAACGCGCCTGTCAGCAGACTAGGAACAGGAAGCATAGGGAAGAAAAGGATAAACACAATAGGAGAGAGCAAAAAAGCATTGATTGTCAGAATACCAGTCATAGATGATCAATATTATGATTACAAGAAAAAAATAATGGTGAATATGGTGTATATTGTGCCAGCCCCCACTTGCAAACCACTTCCTTCTGCTCTCCAGGACAATAGTTTGTTGGCATGGTGCATTGTTTGGCATGTGAGGCTCCTATGTGTTGGTGTGCTCCTCTGAATAAGAATCGAGGTAAGTTTCCCACATTCTGTGCTCTGCTGATTACTGGCGTCAGGGTTGACAGGGTTGAGGGTTGCTGTGCTTGCAGTACATTGGCTATGAGCAGTGTTGGGAGTAACGCGTTTTGCAGTAACGTGCTGTGTTACGAAATTACTGTTTAAAAATTCAGTAATGCATTACAGTTACTGAAATTTGATCGGATGTGTTACTCGCATTACTCATTTTATTAATATGGATAGATATTTTTAGCACAAATAAATACAAACTGACCCTACATAGCTGACACAGCCATCAGTCAACCTGTTGCAAAACAGGCTGTTCACTACTGAATAAAGGAAAAGATGAAGCCACTTTGTTTTTGTGGAAATAAATTATTTTTCCTTTGTCATTTACTGCTCATTTATTACTATTTTACCTAAAAACATAAAACTTTGCATTGGAAGCAAGAGAGGAGGTAGGTAAATGTAACGTGTGTGTGGTTAGGGCAGGAATCAAGAGGCCAAGGAACTTCTTTCCAGCATTTATTTTCTGGATAATGAAAAATAAAACAAGGTGATGTCCTCCACCTCCACAATGGAACACAGTGCTCCTCACAGAAGGGCAAACTCTCTGTGAGGAACCGGAAGGGCGGAGCTACTCACAGAAATCCGGAGGACAGGAGAAAATAAAATAAATAAAAATTCTCAATGAGATAAAATTCACAAAAATAATAAATAAAATACAGAACAACAATTAGGTGCATTTTTATATCTGTTACACCCCCCCCCCACACACACACTGAATTTTATCAAATTTGAGCACACTGCATACTGTACCAAACACACATGACCGACCAAGCGTAGGGGTCCTAATTACAGGAAACACCAACAAAAAAGTATCCGATAAGGATGAAGTGGTGTGAGAGCAGCGCTAAACTCCCAATCTAACAACTGGCAAACAGGGTGTCTTGTACACCCCACAAAACCCCAATACAGCTACAAACAGTAAGTGCTCTAGAGAAGAGAAAAACGTCTTAATGTGGCACTGTAAAACAAAAACAATGAACCATACAAGAAGCTAGACACTAATCAGTGAGAACCTGAAACACAGACTTGCACATGGATTTATCATCAAGTTTATCCCAAATAACATCCTGCCTCGACATGGTTCGTATCAGTCTATTCACAGGTTTGACAAGTCGGCCAAATCTAGACCTGACCTGAGCGGTAGCTTCTGAAGAACTGACATAACTTGAGGAGTCTTGGCCATTGCCAAAAGTACCTAAGGCACCATCAGGTTGGGCCAACTCAAAAACAGCAGGTTCTGACATTCTCAAGTCTGAGGCAACATCCACAGCAGTGACAGGGACAGGGTCACAAGTTGGAGGCTGCGCATTGACACTGTAATCATCATAGAGTTTAGGGGCCACATGGGGGTCAGATGTCATACTCATCACATCAGCGGCATCCATCTCCGACAGGCTAGGTGCAGACACTTGTGTGACCCAGTCACAGGTTCTGAGCTCTGAGTTCACTGGCTGTGGAGTAAGAAGAAAGCCCTGGCTTTCTGTCTCTTGTGCAGAAATGTCAGTGTTAGCAGCGAGGCTTATATCGTCAGCAGAAGCAGCAACATCATATCTTGCAATCACAGACTCGCTGCCGTCTCCTATGCAGGCAGGGTCAGTAGATCCAGATGCTGATGGTGAGGAAACAAAGTCAGACATAGAACTCAGAACAGGGAGGAACTTAATTGGCATCAGGAAGTTTCTGTAGATCACTTGTTCCTGGCCTGTGTGTGTTGCAGACCCTGTACATGTGTGTCTCTGGTTTCATGTCCACCACAGTGTAAATTGTTGGTTCCCAGCGATCAGCAAGTTTTTTCTTGCCCCGTTCTTTCCTGTTAACCAAGAGAACCCTGTCACCGAGCTCGATAGTGGACCCCTTCACCTTTAGATTGTAGAGTTGTGCATATCCCTTTTGTTCTTTCACAGCAGTATCCTGTGCAATCAACATGACTTCTTTAAGATCTTCAACCAGAGAGGACACATACCTGTCATAATTCACCACAGCGGAATCGTAAAACACAGAGCAAAACAGGACATCAACAGGCAAGTGAGGAACTCTGCCAAACATGAGGTAGAAGGGTGGATAGCCTGTGGTCTCATGGGCTGTGCAGTTGTACATAAATGACAGAGTTTGCAGTCGTTGTGGCCAGTCAGATGTCTAGCCAGGGGACAGTGCATGGATCATACCTCCAAGCGTTTGATTAAAGCGCTCTGCACTCCCATTTCCCATTGGGTGATACGGTGTTGTGTGTGATTTTCTGACACCAGAGACTTTAAGCAGCTCGCTTATCAGTTGGCTCTCAAAATTGGCACCTTGGTTGCTGCATATACATTCAGGGAAGCCAAAAACACAGAAGAACCATCCCAGAGAACTCGAGCAACTTGTTTAGCTGTTTGGTCCTTGCAGGGGAATGCTTGGACCATTCGGCTGAAATGGTCTGTTATGACCAGCACATCAATAGATCTGGTTTTGGAGCCTTCTGCGGACCAAAAATCGATGCAGACTAGCTCTAGAGGTCTGGTCAATGTGATGTTTTCTAGAGGGACTCGACCCTCAGGCTCAATGGTCTTGTTCAGAATGCAACGCTGACAGTGACGTACATATTCCTGCACATCTCTGTCTAGACTAAGCTAGAAAAATCTCTGTCTAGTTAGGCTCAGGCTTCTAGACTGAGCCGGATGACCAACCATGTCATGCACCTCATTTAAAACCTTTCAGAGAAGCGGGCACAACATATTGGAAATGCTTGGCTTTAGATCTTAGGTCTCTTGAAATCCTGCACAGAATACCATTTAGGATAGTGAGGTGCTCCCAGTGCTTTAAGAACTTAATGCACGCAGCTAATTCTTTGGTTCTTTCCCTCTGAGAAGGTCTGCATTTTCTCTCAATGTAATACAGCACATGTGAAAGAGTCCCATCTTCCAGCTGCTTAGCATGAAGTTCTTGCTCAGAATAGGAAGGCAAGGCATCTTGTCCAAGCAAAACCAGCTGAGGCAAGTACTGTAACACCTCCCTCACACAAGCCCTCAGACCAGCCTTCCATTCAACGTGTGACTGGAGAACTGTAGAGACCTCTTTCGCTTTGACAGACTGAACGTGGTCATGGATGGAGCATTGGGTGGACTGAGAGTTCAGGCTCACAGGGTGGGGTGCTTTGCGACCACTGGCCGACAGGAAGGCATTCTGGACTGAGGCAGTAGACATGTCTGTTGTTTCATTGAGAAGACTGGTGTAGGGTTCAGCCAGCAACCAGTGTCCAACACTCACTTTAACAAAAGGCACTCTGCTCAGAGCGTCGGCTACAACATTTTGCTGGCCCAGTATATACCGTACTTGATGTCAAAGTCATAGCTTGCCAGTTTGGCCACCCAGCGCTGCTCACAGCAGTCCAGTTTGGGCTTTGTCAAGATGCGCATTAGCGGGTTGTTATCAGTCCAGATTGTGAATTTGTGACCTTTCATGTGAATTTGTGCACAAAACTTTTAGCTTCCCCACAGTCGAGGTGATGGCGGGAAAAGATGTCCTCATAGTGCAGCACCAAATTAGCCAGCTTCACCTTACATTCTGCAGACACTTGACGTGATTCAGTGTCAACAACACCAAGCCCAGCAGAGTTGAGTCTCTCTTTAACAGAAGAAACAGCTGCAGCAGATGACACAGTTGACTGGAGGCAACTAGGGAGAGCATTTATGGAACATTCAGCATACAGCATCCATATCTTCGAGTGCTACACAAAAATAAACATCAACCAGTTTTGCATTGTGTCTCAAAAGTACTGGTTTGTCAGAGGTGTTAATAAGCCTCAGTGGGACTGAACCATCTCCCCACAGTGGAGTCACAATCCTGGCCACCAGGACACTTCTGGGAGCTGAGCAAGAGGAGGTAGGTTCTGTCATGACTGTACTGCCTGGAGAAATGACAGTGTGTTTAGGCAGCTTTCCCCACACAAGATACTCACAACCAGGCTGGAGATAGGTGGCCGAATTACACCTCACAGTACCAATCTTATCTGGAGCACTCTCACCTCTCCAGGGGCTCAGGCCGGACAGCATGGACAGGAAGTTTTCAAAATCTGGGTTTGTGAGTGGGCAGGGTGTGGTTGCAGTTTTCCAGTAGGAGTCACAGGTCTTGATCTGGCGCAGGATGTGTTTGATGACATTTGTTCCTAAAATCAAATTGTCATTCTGTCCTGAAACAACAAGAATGGGAACCAGCATTTTATATATACACACTTCCATTTCCACCTCATATGAACACTTTGGCTTGACACTCAGTCCACCACAGCCCACTGAAACAACATCAACATCGATTCTGCTTTGGTCAGTTATAATGCCTGTCTCTTTCAGCTTCATCTCAGCAGCTTCATTAATGCTGCAGGCCATGGAACTACTGTCCAACATTCCACCCATCTCCACAACCCTCCCAATCACCACAGGTGTATAAAATAGACTGTCACTCTTTCCAACTTTGTGAATGTTTTGATGGATAATTAATGTAGAGTAATAACAAGAGTCTCTCATAGAGCAGTAGACTGTTTCAGCATCAGAAATGTCATTATGGGAGTGATCTGCATGACCTGCACTGCCTCCCCCAAATACATGTCAGTTAAGGCGCTTTTCCACTAGCCCCACTCAGCCCCGGTTTGAAAACCCGGCTCTACTCACTTCGGTTCGGTTCAGCCTCAGTTGCTTTTCAACTACTGCTGGCGCACCTGCTGGCACACCTGCTGTGGGTGGGATTTGTTGAACAGCAGGCGGCGCCACACCCTCGTGACGTGAAACACACGCGACTGAATCCTCCACAACAAACATGGCTGATGACGAGGAGAGAAGGAAGGAGGAATGACTGTGACATGAAACTGGTTAAATCTATGGTGCTGACTTGTTGTGCTCTGCACAATCTGTGTGAGAGTCATGGAGAGACGTTTGACACTACATTGGATGATGCAGTAGATGAACCAGTGGTGGCAGCGGCACAGAGAGCAGAGGAGCAGGGTGGTGATATTGTAGCAAACTCAATATAAGCACCCTACTTGGCTTGACAAGTGGATTGACCCTATTGGCGACACAGGTAGAGTGTGGGACTCCAGAGCAGGAAGCGTGAGTTCAAACCTCCCGGTGGGACGTCGCCATGTCAAGCTGCACGTTACAATATAACATGTGATGCACTACTTGTCTATTTTGTCCACATTTATGTCCATACATATTTCAAAAATGTTTTTTGTAAATAAAATGTTATGCATGGTCCATCTACCTGTCCTCTTGTTCATAACGCTTATCTGTTAAGAAGGTGCAAAGCCATCAGCCTAATGATGAGTCCACACTTCTCACTGTTGTGATAATTGCTCACGCTGAGCGCTCTGACAGCCCTGCTGTGGGGGTCACACACGACGTGTTCCTCCCCACACTCTCAATTTTTTTTCCCGTATATTTTTCTCTTTAGCGTACAGAAATGGCAATACGCCCGTATTTGCTAAAATTGCATTTTCCCCGTATTAAAATACGGCGAAACCGTATCACTTGACAGGTATGTAATTACATGCAGAAACACCGCACAGGCCATCTTCACAAAAATCCAGCTCGACAAGCCACTTTTGCTTAGGTGGAAATGCAAATTGAACTATAACTCATGTGCTGATACATGTCCTATTTTCCCATGTAAAGGTCTCCCACTTTTACTTACAAATTGATTTTTAATTTTTGGGAAAAGGAAATATAAATTTTGCACTTGTTGGTAACAGTTGTGTGCAACAAAAACACAGTTGTGTATCCTTGTCCAATTTGTCTACTGTTATTAGTGCCAAATTTTTGCTAGATTCCTTCTTAATTTATTAAATTTTGACTGGCGATGCAACATTCAACTTACATGTACTTACCTTTAGCAGTGTCTACAAGTTCAAGCACACCTGTACAACTGCTTATAACCTAAAAAATGTACCCGTTCAAGAGAAATGGATTCAGCATTGCAAATTTGTTTAAAATAAAAAAAAAACCTACCAAGACATTACGTTTCGTTGTGTTGTTAAAAATTAAATTACCATTAGAAGGCTATACACCTGACTTGATGAACAGCAGCATGTGGAGTGAGCAGAGAATGGAATGTGTATGTAATTATTGGCTTTTCTCATACGGTGTCATAACAGATAAACCAGACTTTTGATGCAAACAATACAATTTTATTCCAGAAGCAAAATTTACAAACAAAAAAACAGACTGGGCGATGACATCTCTGCGAGCTCTTCCCTTCGTAACGCAGCGTCCTGTTCCAGGGCTTCATGCGCATCTGCCCGCACATCTGCGGCCACCTGTCGCAAATGCTGCATGTACTCCTGATTCTTGCCGCTGGTCATGTTGCCGTTCCAAGAGCCGCATCTCTTCGTCATGCATGTTGACCATTGCTGATGTAAGGTCAGCGATGGGAGTTGTCTGTTTTCGTCTTGCCTAGATGGAAAGACAGAAAGGCATGGTCGTTAAAGCTGGATCACTACATATATTATGGAATTACACAGGTGAAAGTCTGTGGTGGAATGTCACTATTATATTATGCTTCATTGCTGTATATAAGCTGAACTGTCATGTTGCTGCCCCTCAGTAGAGCAGATTTTGCAACACGCAGGGTGCTGTCTTCGGCTGCAGCCCCCCTGCAAAACCAAAAAGGATTAAGATTAAGAATATGGATGGATGGATGGGTAATGTTTAAACTAGTTGCTTGTAGTGTGGCCGCAGAAATCTGAATGGGTTAATACAGTCAGCTGACGCAAAGCATTTCATTGAAGCATGTTGATTTCAATGGCAGTTCATGAGCTTTATTTGTTTTTATAAAACAGGAGTTAAAACAGCACTTCAATCACCACACCTAAAAATGGTTGTGGAACACCGATAAGTGAAGACCAAAGAATAACCTTTTTGCACATTTAAAAAGACATTTTCAATTAATTAATATGCAGCTACAGGAAATTGCATTAATCAATTTGGTGCATAACTTGTTAGGCTCCAGCCCCACTGCAACCTGTAAAGGATTAAGCGGTAGAAGATGGATAGATGGATGGATTTTCGACCCTGGTTTCCGCTGCTGGACCTGTTTCAACCAAAAAAAAAAAATCGTGGTTATTGTGCCTTACCGGCACTTGAACGTGATCCAGATGGAGCTGGTGATGTGGAGCTGATCCAGCTGGCGCTCAGCCAGACGCACACGCAGACGCAGCGCCAGGACAGTCCGCTGTGTCAGTCATCTCCACTGAGGTGGACCCCTGTGATATGAAATGCGATTCTAGAAAGAAAATGCACACAATTTAAAACTTAACACCAAAGTGCAACATGTACACAACACTCTCAAGTTTTTAACCGGAATACAATAAGCGTAATTCAGCGTTTTGTTCGCGCTAATACTTAACACAAAGCAAGCGTGACTCTGCAGTTGGCTGCAAAACAATACGCAAGCCTCAGTAACAACCATTACCCACAATCTAACAGCCTTCCTATTTCTTAAAAACAGTGAGCTTGGCACAGAAAGGATCAGGTGGCGAACAGATGCGCAATATCAAATAAACACTCACCATCCACGGTTTCCAAGGGTCGTGACCGTGACGGTGACCGTGTGGAGCCCAATGTCTCTCAGCGAACCACTTCCACTCCTTCCATCCGCTGAACTTCGAGCAATGTGGTCCTTCACTGCTCGGTAATCGCTTTTCAGCTTTTTCAGCTTCTCCCGACACTGTTTGGCAGTACGGATGTGCCCTTGAGAAGCCATCTGCTCGGACACCTGCATTTCAAGTAGATCCGTCCAACTCGCGCTGGATGCGATCGTCGCCTAATATAGAAAGAAAATTGCGAACCTCCTAATATATAATATTAGGAGTATATTATTATATAAGTATATTATACAGTATATTAATATAATATACCGTATTAAAGGGGCGCACTGTGTTCACTGCTGAACAATTACAAATGGCGGTCTTGGAGTAAATTCAGCAGAAAAAGTCGCTTTCATGACGTTACAACCTGACCAATCAGCGGCGACCAGTCTCTTAAAGTCATATCACAGCCATACTCAGCCCTACTCGGCCTGGTTAGACCCTGCCCTGGATCAGGTACGAAAAAAGTACCTGCTTAACCGGTGCTGGGGCTAGTAGAAAAGCGCCTAAAGCGGGCTGAGTGGTGCGGTGTAGGGCCAAGTGAGGCTAGTGGAAAAGGGCCTTTAGTTTCCCTCAGGCTGGGAAGGTGCAGGAACTCTTGTGGGGCAGTTGACCTTGACATGGCCAGGTGGGAGACATGCAAAACACAACCTCTCATTCATGCAGTGTGAAATGGTGGTGTGGCCAGAGTTGTTACAAACCTTGCAGGCAGTCTCTCTGGATTGTCTGCGAGACACACGCTGGAATCTTCCACTGCGGACTGGAGGAGAACTGGAGTTATATTGCAATTTCACCATCATCTCCTGAAACATGTCTACCATGCGTGAGAGAAAACTCTCTTCTGACTGCTGAAGGTTTTGAACCACAGGCTGGGTAGGGGGCACGGTTATATTAAACCTGGTGTCATTGTGGAGAGGCAGAAAGGGGCCTGGAGCAGGAGAAACTTGAGTCTGGACTGGCAGAGGGGAAGACTGTAAGGCTAAAAGTCCTTGCTGCCCAGTGGCTGATGTGTTAGAAGGCAAGCTGGCCTGCTCATTAATGATTTTAGTATTGTGACTTTTTATCTTGGAGGCTTCAGTTGTTGTTCCAGCAACCTGAAACTCTCTCTGATAATTGTTAAGCCACTTCATTATTCAGATTGTCATTCATTCATTCATTCATTCATTCATTCATCTTCTTCCGCTTAATCCTTTTCGGGTCGCGGGGAGGGGGGGGTGCTGGAGCCTATCCCAGCATCTTTGGGCGAGAGGCAGGGTACACCATGGACAGATCACCAGTCCATCGCAGGGCCAACACAGAGAGACAGACAACCATTCACTCTCACAGTCATACCTAAGGACAATTTAAGAATCCCCAGTTTGATGCCAGTTAACCTAACTTGCATGTTTTTGGCATGTGGGAGGAAACCGGAGGAATCCCGGAGTAAACCCACGCAGACACGGGGAGAACATACAAACTCCACACAGATCACTGTTGGTCGGGGGCTGGGATCAAACCCAGGATCCCCCGGCCAAGGGTGAGTTGCTGTGCTGCCGCAGTGCTAACCACTCCTCCACTGCGCCGCCCATGTTCCCGTTTATGCAGAGCTGTGAGGGACCATTCAGTTGCCTTGTTCAGGTGGATCCAGTGGTCAACTGGACTTTCTCTATGTTTGGGAAGAGTTGCATAAAAGTCAGCAAGGGGCAGACATGAGGAAGATACACTGAAGTAGTTTAGGAGAGCATCAAATATGGCATCAGGTTCCTGTTCAACACCTAGGGCTGGATCGCTGTGGATCAATTTTCACCACATCTTTCGCTTTGCCCATTAGGTGGCTCATTATTTCTTCTGCCTGATCCTGTACAGGAACTCCTTGCCTTTTGAGGTGAGTCTTTGTGATGTCGATCCAATCATGGAGAGTATAACTGTCACTATTATCACCCCTAAATGTTGGAAGTGATCTGTCAGATTTAACATGAACGATGACTTGAGAACTAACACTTCTATCAGAGTCACAGAGAGCATGCTGAGCAGTAGATTTATCACTGATACCACTACCAGCTGTACAAACACCAGCTGACATAAGTTTAGCAACAATGGATTCTCCTATCTGAGTACCCAGCTCACCTATAATGTCAGTGAGCTGCTGAAGAGGATTAACATCACTGTCAGGTGTGGATGTGTGAGTTGCAACACTCTTTGATCTCGCCGCTGTCCAGTCACGTGGTTCATGGAGCTCCGAATAGTTCCAAACAACAGCCTTTCTATAATGGTTTGGGAATGGCAGCTGTGACAATCTGTGGTATTAACAGTATTTTTTAGCCATATTAGGTAAATATTCAGAATACCTATCAGTAGGTACATTGTTTAGACTTATAATTTTTTTTTCCCGGTTCCGGTTCCGCCGGACCGGCGGCGCCACACGAGTTGGCTGCCTTTTGCAACTGCCTTTTTCTTATCTTCCTTCTTCTTTCTACACCTTTCACTCTATATATATATCACAGACACGCAGATCGCCCCAAGGGTCTCCCGAGTCGGCGGACGGAGCCACTGTTTGCAGCGGGGGACGATACAGCAGGGAAGAGCTAGCTAGCTGGCTAGCTAGCTCCAACCGCCACCCGGTGCTAACGGAGATGCTCGACATGCCGAGGAACTGTGGCGAAAACAACGCGGGTACCGGGCTGGAGTTTAGGCGGCGTGCAAGAAATATAAGACAGAATAATAAAGAGCGATGGCAAGAACCAAGCAGACCACCCGTAAATCTACTGGAGGAAAAAGCCCCCCAGGAAGCAGCTAGCCACCAAGGCTGCTCGAAAAAAGCGCTCCGGCCACCGGCGGAGTGAAGAAGCCTCACCGTTACAGGCCCGGTACCGTGGCTCTGAGAGAGATCCGTTGCTACCAGAAATCCACGGAGCTGCTCATCCGTAGGCTGCCCTTCCAGCGCCTGGTGAGGGAGATCGCTCAGGACTTCAAGACCGGCCTGCGCTTCTAGAGCTCCACCGTCATGGCTCTGCAGGAGGCCAGCGAGGCCTACCTGGTGGGTCTCTTCGTGGACACCAACCTGTGCGCCATCCATGCCAAGAGGGTCACCATCATGCCCAAAGACATCCAGCTGGCCCGCCGCACCCGCGGAGGGAGAGAGAGCTTAGACTTTCTGCTGCACATTCACCAACCACAATGCTCCGCACTGTGTGTCTATATATACAGTGGGGTAAAAAAGTATTTAGTCAGCCACCAATTGTGCAAGCTCTCCCACTTAAAAGATGAGAGAGTTCTCCAATTTTCATCATAGGTGCACCTCAACTATGAGAGACAAAATGAGAAAAAAAATCCAGAAAATCACATTGTCTGATTTTTAAAGAATTTATTTGCAAATTATGGTGGAAAATAAGTATTTGGTCAATAACAAAAGTTCATCTCAATACTTTGTTATATACCCTTCGTTGGCAGTGACAGAGGTCAAACGTTTTCTGTAAGTCTTCACAAGGTTTTCACACACTGTTGCTGGTATTTTGGCCCATTCCTCCATGCAGATCTCCTCTAGAGCAGTGATGTTTTGGGACTGTCGCTGGGCAACATGGACTTTCAACTCCCTCCAAAGATTTTCTATGGGGTTGAGATCTGGAGACTGGCTAGGCCACTCCAGGACCTTGAAATGCTTCTTACGAAGCCACTCCTTCGTTGCCTGGGCGGTGTGTTTGGGATCATTGTCATGCTGAAAGACCCAGCCACTTTTCATCTTCAATGCCCTTGCTGATGGAAGGAGGTTTTCACTCAAAATCTCACGATACATGGCCCCATTCATTCTTTCCTTTACACGGATCAGTCGTCCTGGTCCCTTTGCAGAAAAACAGCCCCAAAGTAAGATGTTTCCACTCCCATGCTTCACAGTAGGTATGGTGTTCTTTCTCCTCCAAACACGACAAGTTGAGTTTTTACCAAAAAGTTCTGTTTTGGTTTCATCTGACCATATGACATTCTCCCAATCCTCTTCTGGATCATCCAAATGCTCTCTAGCAAACTTCAGATGGGCCTGGACATGTACTGGCTTAAGCAGGGGGACACGTCTGGCACTGCAGGATTTGAGTCCCTGGCAGCGTAGTGTGTTACTGATGGTAGCCTTTGTTACTTTGGTCCCAGCTCTCTGCAGGTCATTCACTAGATCCCCACGTGTGGTTCTGGGATTTTTGCTCACCATTCTCGTAATCATTTTGACCCCACGGGGTGAGATCTTGCGTGGAGCCCCAGATCAAGGGAGATTATCAGTGGTCTTGTATGTCTTCCATTTTCTAATAATTGCTCCCATAGTTGATTTCTTCACACCAAGCTGCTTACCTATTGCAGATTCAGTCTTCCCAGCCTGGTGCAGGTCTACAATTTTGTTTCTGGTGTCCTTTGACAGCTCTTTGGTCTTGGCCATAGTGGAGTTTGGAGTCTGACTGTTTGAGGTTGTGGAAAGGTGTCTTTTATACTGATAACAAGTTCAAACAGGTGTCATTAATACAGGTAACGAGTGGAGGACAGAGGAGCCTCTTAAAGAAGAAGTTACAGGTCTGTGAGAGCCAGAAATCTTGCTTGTTTGTAGGTGACCAAATATTTATTTTACCGAGGAATTTACCAATTAATTCATTAAAAAAATATATATATATACTATTATTATACTATAATAATACTATATATATATATATATACTATTATTTATAGTAATATGTACATATGTATACTAGCTGTATATACAGTATATACTGTGTATATATATATATATATATATATATATACAGCTGTACAGCGTATACTGTATATACATATATATGTACACTGTATATATATATACTATTATTATACTATAATAATACTAAATGTATATACTATTATTTATAGTAATATGTACATATGCATACTAGCTGTTCTTGTTTTTTTTCCTTGCCTTCTGATTGTTGATCTGAGTGTTGCTATCCCTGTGCTGTTGCAATCCTGGAATTTCCCCATTGTGGGACTAATAAAGGCTTATCTTATCTTATCTTATCTTATAATGAACAGATTTAAATGGATTATGATATAAAGAGCAACTTTAAAAAGACAGAGTATGTTTTGGAGGGAAGGAGAACTGCTGATCCCCACTGATGAAAGCTGCAGCATAAATATCACTGTCTAGCTGTGTAACCTTACTGTCATGAATCGCCCCTCTGAGGCAGAGAGAGAGACCCAGGCGCTGAACTGCAGTTAGTGGTATTTATTGAAGGAAACACAAAATCCATAAACTACACAAAAAATAAACTTACAATGAGTAGTCAGTGGAATAAGCATAGGAGTACATGTCAGGACAGGAGAGAGTCCTGACGGGAACAGGTAGATGCAGGATGAGACTCTGACAAGGGGTGAATGAAAAGGCCCCTCTTAAATAAGGCAGGTATTCAATCATAACAAATGATACCAGGTGTGAATCACATGAGTGGGCAGGAGGTGACAGTGATACAAACTGAGATCAGCTGTGAATAATGAGAGGGGAGGAGACAGGACTGACAGCTTGACAGGAGCACCGCCCACTACAGAGCAAAACCTGGAAGTGCCACTAACAGCTGCAGCACTGAAGAGAGAGTGAGCGAGAACACAAAAGTACAAATATAAAGCGAGAACTAAAATGACAACAAATAAGGACTAGGGGATAAATACAAACAAACACCAAATAAATAGGTAGCAAGACTACAATGAACATAAACAGGAGAATGAGTAGAATTAAGAAACAATACAAGATATATGAAAACCAAGCAAGGATAAAATGACAGGAACCTAAGAACTCAAAATACAACAAATACACAAATATGGAAAGACCATGAGACTGAGGCATGGCGGAAACCCCCATGCTCAGATCATGACAGAGACCTCTCTCAAGGGGTGGAATCCAGACACCCATGGTGACATCAAAAAAGAAGGACCCCCCCCCCCCTAAAAAAGGAGTAGAAGAATAAACTACCCCGGGCGGGTGGGGGGAACAGCCTAGGAGGGAACAACAAAAACAAAAGAACCAAAGAAACCCACCCAGGACCGACACCAGGCAACAACCAAACCACCTAAACCCCCTGGACCGGAAAGCTGGACAGTTCAGGTGGGCAGCCTGAGTCCCAGGCCCGGTGGATGGCAAGATGGAAGTAGTCAGGAGGCCTCCCAGAGAACTCGGGCCACCCACCCCAGTGGCGTGGTCTGTCGGGTGGTCTTCCAGAGTTCTTTAACCACCTGAACAGAAGGGGTAGTCCAGGGGGCGGCCGCCCAACGGGAAGAATCGGTGATGTGGAGGACGGAAGGGAACGGGGACCCCGACGACGCCAGGCAGAGGAGGGGGGACCACAATGATGTTCAGCAGAGGAAAGGGGACCACAACACCGTCCGGTAGAGGAGAGGGACCACAACGCCGTCTGGCAGAGGAGAGGGGACCACGACACCGTCTGGCAGAGGAGGGGGGACCACAACGACATCTGGCAGAGGAGAGGGGACCATGATGGAACTGGGTCAGGACTGAGGGGCCACGGCGACTCTGGACTGGCCTGTATCACCCTCGGTGGCCCCAGACTGGGGCATGGCAGCACCCGCGGTGGCCTCAGACAGGAGTGAAGTGGCACCCGCGGTGGCTCCAGATGGGACCGTAGCTGCACCTGTGGTGGCTCCAGACGGGAGCATAGCTACACCCACGGTGGCCCCGGACTGAGACAGAGCTGCACCCACGGTGGACCCTGGGCTGGAGAGTGACACTCACGGTGGACCCAAGCTGGGGCGCAGCAGCCACATAGGTCTGAGGCTGGAATGCAGCACCCACGACAGCCCCCGACTGGGACACAGCACCCATGGAGACCTGGACTGAGGAGGAGCTGTACCCACGGAGGTCCAGGGCTAGGACGGAGCACCTGCGAAGACCTCAGCTAGAGGTGGAGCAGCATCGACAGAGGCCCTGAGCTGGGACGGAGCACCTGTGATGACCTCTGCTGAAGGGGGAGCAGTACCCTCGGAGATCCCGGGCTGGGACGGAGCACCCACGACGACCTCAGCTGACAGGGAAGCCACACCCTCAGAGGTCTTGGGTGGCGAGGCTGGACCCACGGAGAACTCTGGTGAAGTTGGACCACCCTCGTGATCCTGGGGAAAGACTCCGACAGGAGAGGCAGAAAAGCAGGGTCAGGGTCACCGACGGCAGTGGAGCCTGGAGAGGTGAGCTTCAGGTGCAGCTGATGGCTGCACTTGGCTCTCCCCACCAAGAGCTAGGCAAGATCTCTCCAAAATAGAGACAGTGAAAACAAAGAAGAGTACTTGCCTGAGCTCAAGCTCCACCGCTGTCCAGGACTTCATCAGTCCAGGCGGCGACTTCTCGTGCCCGGTCCTCTGGAAGTCCAGCTTCGGCTCTGCTGCAGCAGCCCCTACAGCAGGCATGATGGTCGATACAGTCCCGGGACCCTCCAGCAAAGTGGCCCACGCAGGTGGTTCGCCTGGCATGGACACAGGAGGTCGGCTCCCTGCTGGCACTGGATCCTGCACTGCTTAGGCCAGGGGACGCTCAACTATCGGTGCAGGCTTCAGCTTGGAGGCAGCACTCTCCCTCCATCTGGACTGTGGCTGTGGGGCTGGAACCAGATCCTCCAGGGCCGCAGGCTCCTCCATCATCCGGCGGCTCGAACCTGGGATCGGCAGACACTCAGGGGAAAAGGAGGAGACACAGAGAGAGCAGGTGAACAGTCTATAGCTGCAGCAGGTGGTGTAAACTCAGAGGACTGCATAGTCTGATCCTCATCAGAATCAGAATCAGAATGACATTTATTGCCATTGTTCATGTAGTACACAAACTAGGAATTTGTCTCGGTGCAATGCTGCAACATTAAACATGGAGTAGCACTAAAGATAAAAATAAAAAAAACTATGCATGCAATAAAAGGTAGAATATGAATAAGTAATACTAATCTATGCAATTTTTAAATATATTAACAAGCAGCAGATATTGTGGAGTTCCACATAGTGCAGTCGGTAGTGCAAAAACAAAACAGTGATAATTGTCATGAGTCCGGTTGACCTGCTGTACGTAGTGCACTAGAGTCTAATAAGTCACTTAGTGTTCAGCAGTCTGATGGCAGAGGGGAAGAAGCTGTTCATGTAGCGGGAGGTTTTAGTCTGAATGGACCGAAGTCTTCTGCCTGAGGGGAGGGGGGCAAACAGTGCGTGTCCAGGGTGTGAAGGGTCGGCTATGATCCGATCTGCACGCCTCCGGGTCCTGGAGATGTACAGGTCCTGGAGGGATGGGAGCTTGCAGCCGATCACCTTCTCAGCAGCGCGCACAATGCGCTGCAGTCTTAGTCTGTCCCTGGCGGTGGCTCCTGAGTACCACACGGTGATGGAGGTGGTGAGGATGGACTCGATGATGGCCGTGTAGAACTGCACCAACATCTTGGTGGGTAGCTTGAGCTTCCTCAGCTGCTGCAGGAAGAACATCCTCTGCTGGGCCTTTTTGATCAGGGAGCTGATGGTCGGCTCCCACTTGAGGTCCCGAGTGATGGTGGTGCCCAGGAAGCGGAAGGAATCCGCAATGGTGATGGGAGAGTCTGTGAGGGTAAGGGGGGGCAGAGGGGCTGTGACTTTTCTGAAGTCCACGATCATCTCCACTGTCTTCAAAGTGTTCAGCTGCAGGTTGTTGTGGCTGCACCAGGACGCCAGCTGGGCCACCTCTCTCCTGTAGACGGACTTGTCGCCGTTGGAGATGAGCCCGATGAGGGTGGTGTCATCCGCAAACTTGATCAGCTTGACAGACTGGTGGCTGGAGGTGCAGGAGTTGGTGTACAGGGAGAAGAGCAGAGGGGAAAGTACACAGCCCTGGGGTGATCCGGTGCTGATGCTAACAGAGTCTGAGACAGTCTTTCCCAGCCGCACATGCTGCCTCCGGTCCGTCAGGAAGTCGGTGATCCACCTGCAGAGGGAGTCAGGCACGTTGAGCAGGGACAGCTTGTCCTGGAGCAGAGCGGGGCGGATGCTATTGAATGCAGAGCTGAAGTCCACAAACAGGATCCTGACGTAGGTTCCCGGGGAGTCCAGCTGCTGCAGGATGGAGTGGAGGGCCAGGCTGACTGCGTCGTCCACAGACCTCTTGGCTCTGTAGGCAAACTGCAGTGGGTCCAGGAGGGGAGTGGTGATGGTCTTGAGGTGGGGCAGGACCAGGTGCTCAAAGGACTTCATGACTACAGAGGTGAGCGCTACAGGTCTGTAGTCATTAAGTCCAGTGATCCGTGGCTTCTTGGGGACAGGGGCGATGGTAGAGGTTTTGAGGCAGGCCGGCATGTGGCATGACTTCAGGGAGGTGTTAAAAATGTCTGTGAAGACAGGAGTCAGCTCCTCCGCACAGTGTCTCAGGGTGGAGGGAGACATGCCGTCTGGACCGGGGGCCTTGCGCGGGTTCAGTCTGGAGAACTGTCTGTGCATGTCCTGCTCACTGATGGCAAGGGCGGGGGGGAGGAGGGGGGGCCGCCTTTGATGAAGTGGGGACCATGGAGGCAGTGGCGCTGGGGGGAGGGGGGGAGTTGGACACAGCTGACGAGGTGTCAAAACGGGCATAGTGGTCCATTTCCACTATACAAACATTTATAGTGGACTATTTATAGTGGACTATTTCACTGGTCCATTTCCTCGTAGTGCTCACAACAGGTTTTGTGAGCTTCAGTCTCTGTCTGTATGTGGGAATCAGGTGGACCATCACGTGATCAGATAGTCCGAGCGCAGCGCGGGGAACAGCGCGATACGCGCCCTTAACTGTAGTGTAACAGTGATCCAGTGTGTTCTCTCCTCTGGTGGGGCATTTAATAAACTGTTTGTACCGGGGGAGTTCGTGGCTCAGGTTGCTCTGGTTAAAGTTGCCAACCACAATAACCAGAGAGTCCGGGAAAGTCCGCTCCGCTTGCTGAATGTGATCCGCGAGCGCGCGCTGAGCCTCGCGCACGTCCGCGTCGGGCGGGACGTAAACAGCGGCTAGGATGAATGAAGCAAACTCACGCGGGGAATAAAATGGCTTGCAGTTGATGAATAAATATTCCAGAGCGGGAGAACAGTGTTGGGAGATCACAGTTACATCGGAGCACCAGCTGCTGTTGATGTAGAAGCAGACTCCTCCGCCTGTGGACTTGCCGGAGAGCCCCGTGTCGCGGTCTGCACGAAACAGCTGAAATCCCTCGAGGAAGAGCGCGCTGTCCGGTGTCTTTTCCTTGAGCCAGGTCTCAGTGAAGCAGAGGGCACACGAGGTGGAGAGGTCCTTAAATCGCATCAGCAGTCTCAGTTCATCTACCTTGTTATAAAGAGAGTTGACGTTGGACAGAAAGATCCCAGGCAAAGCCATGCGTGTGCCTCTCCTGCGAAGCCGCACGAGGGCGCCCGCTCGTCTTCCTCTCTTTCGCCGTCTCACTTTTTGGCCTAAAAAGTGAACCAGATCGGCAGCAGGAGCCAAAAAAAAAACTGGGAGTAGGTCCGTGGGAGTGAAAGTCCTGATATTTAGTAGCTCTTCACGGATGTAAAAGCAGGCAGACACACAATTGAAGAACAAAAACAAAAAAAAGCGCAGCGAAGCACCATGGCGACCACTGTGGGCGCCATCTTGGATCACCAGAATCAGGCAAGATAATTCATGTTTTGGTGAATGAGAGTGAAAAAACACTTGCCTGAGTTCCCGGGGTGCGATGTCTTCTGCTGCAGCTGATTGAGAATCAGCCCTCTCCGTGACTTCAGTGGTTGAGGGCCCCAACGAGGAACGTAAAGGAGCTGCCCCTGCAGACACGGCAACGGGTAGAGCCAGAAAGGAGGCGACCAAACCTTCAGCAGCGGGAGGAAACGCCAAGGAGATGGGAGTCATAGCAGCAAAGAAGGAGGAGAAGGCTGAAGAGACAGCTGGCGAAGGAAAACCAGAAGAAGGAATTGCTGCGGGGTTTGTCTGGCTCAGCGTAGAAAAAACTGCTGACTGAGAGATGGAGGCATTCTTCCGGCAGGATTTCACTGGACAGTGGCATCCCAGAGCGGGAGCAGGAACTGATGCCGGAGACTGGTGAGGAGCCGATAATACAGAGGCTCGGAGACGCCTCCACTTTGGCGCTGACCCAAGCTTCTTTGGGGAATTCCTCACCATCCCATGGTTCTCATGTTGCAAAGGCATCACCAGCGAAATCCTCTCCACCCCCTCAGCATGCTCTCTGAGCTGAGGGTACCGGCGAGCAGCTGCCTCCACCACACCCAGGTACCACAGGGCGTCTTTGGGCGTAGAAGCCCTGCAGGTGTTGGAGACAAGATCGTCCATCTCCATCAATATTTTGCAGACCTCCCATCCAAGACTCATTGGGTACTCTCGCCCGCCCATAGAAGAGGTGTAGCTGGGGAACATGCTGAAATTTGCTCCAGTGGAAAACAGGTGAGTGGAAACAAAAAACCACAAACTACAGCAGTTGGGTCCGAAATTGGTCAGAGTCTACTGTTATGATTCGCCCCTCCAGGGCAGAGAGAAACACCCAGACCCCGAATGTGGTATTTATTGAAGGAAACACAAAATCCATAAAGTGCACAAAAAATAAACTTTCAATGAGTAGTTGGCAGAATAAGCATAGGAGGACACGTCAGGACAGGGAGAGAGTCCTTATGGGAATAGGTAGATGCAGGATGAGACTCTGACAAGGGGTGAATGAAAAGGCCCCTCTTAAATAAGGCAGAAAATCAATCATAACAAATGATACCAGGTGTGAATCATATGAGCGAGCAGGAGGTGACAGTGATACAAACTGAGATCAGCTGTGAGTAATGAGAGGGGAGGAGACAGGACTGACAGCTTGACAGGAACACCACCCACTACAGAGCAAAACCCGGAAATGACACTAACAGCTGCAGCACTGGAGAGAGAGAGAGCGAGAACACAAAAGTACAAATATAAAGCGAGAACTAAAATGACAACAAATAAAGACTGAGGGATAAATACAAACAAATACCAAATAAATAGGTTACAAGACTACGATGAACATAAACAGGAGAATGAGAAGAATTAATAAACAATACAAGATATATGAAAACCAAGCAAGGATAAAATGACAGGAACCTTTCATTCATTCAGCTTTCATTCATCTTCTTCCGCTTAATCCTTTTCGGGTCACGGGGGGGCTGGAGCCTATCCCAGCATCTTTGGGCGAGAGGTAGGGTACACCCTGGACAGATCGCCAGTCCATCGCAGGGCCAACACAGAGAGACAGACAACCATTCACTCTCACAGTCATACCTAAGGACAATTTAGAATCCCCAGTTTTGATGCCAATTAACCTAACTTGCATGTTTTTGGCATGTGGGAGGAAACCGGAGAAATCCCAGAGTATACCCACGCAGACATGGGGAGAACATGCAAACTCCACACAGATCACTGTTGGTCGGGGGCTGGGATCAAACCCAGGATCCCCTGGCCAAGGGTGAGTTGCTGTGCTGCCGCAGTGCTAACCACTCCTCCACTGCGCTGCCCAGGACAGGACGGAACCTAAGACAGGAACCTAAGAACTCAAAATACAACAAATATGGAGAAACACCATGAGACTGAGCACAGCGGAAACCCCTGTGCTCAGCTCATACACTTACTGACATGGTATTTGACCCAAAAAGCAGACACGACTCAGGAGTACACAATTAACCTTTTATTAATAATCGTGTTGGTGTGTGGATGTGTGTGTGCATGTCTGTAATGTGTGTAGTGGAAGGATGAATCAGCTTGGGGCGAGCAGAGCACCGTGCAACCTGGCAACCCTATGGACAAACAGAGGGAGAGTTAGAGACAATCCAGGCAGGGGAAGCACCAGAGAGTTCAGTTCTTACTGTTTGCAGCGTAGGAGTGGAACTCAGGTTAGCTCAACGGCCACGGCCAGGAGGACAGTGTCAGCGGCCCCATCAGAGATGAAGTAGGCACGTGAACAGAGCAGGGAGGTCCGCCGCCAGGTGAAGGGGAATCTGCCGCCAAGGTTCTCCGCCTGTGCACAGGGGAAGTAGAAGGGTGAAAGGAATAGATGATGGCTTACTTGGCTGCAGGGTGATGAGGAGTCCAGTAATGAGGAGTAGGCCAGAAGAGTAAACGAGGCTCGGAAGCTCAGCGTAGAGTTGGCGAGTTCAGGCCCCATGGAAAGGAGACAGACGACTCTGTGCTGATCTCAGGGCCTCGTGGAATTAATAGCCAGACCAGGATGGAATACAGGTGTGTGCGCAGGTGTGGCTGATTGGCGGCCATGACACTTACCTTATATTATGGCTTCAGTGGACTGAATTATCAGCTTTTAAATACAATGGGTTATTTTGCAAGATTAGGCAGAATTATCTGAATTGAAAATATGTAGTAAAAAAAAACTTCTGTCAGTGAGTTTAATGTGATTTAGCTAAGTTACTAGGGGTTGTGCACTTTACTGCTAAACCTTTCAAGTTACGAAAGATTTTCTGTGTGAATGTAAATATATCACATTGCTGCCTCTCAGTAAATTTGAATATTGGGAAAAATTTATTTTTTTGTAATTCAAAAAAAATAAACTTCCATATGTTCAATATTCATTACAGGCACAAGGAATTATTTCAGGCCTTTTTTAAATTCAATTTTAATTGTAGTTTTAGAAATTAAAATGTAAATTATGATATTCTATTTACTGAGATGTACTAGCACATAAACATTACACTGTACTCTGAAAACTAGTGACTAAGCAGGGTGGAAAATATTAAATAAAAGAAGAGGCCTTTGTAACACAGTGTAGTCAAGGTACAACAGTCTGTTTTATGAAAACATTCAATGTAGTACAAATGCCATGAAATTGTATTTTTTTTAAATAAAAATTATTAAAAACACAAAGATGTGCTTTCATTTTCTCATTTTTCACTCTGAACTTCTGCCTGACAAATTGCTGTCAGCTAATACCAGTGAGCAGCATGTTGGCACCATTGCCTCCTCTTCCAGGTGGAACTGGGGTTACATGATTGAATTTAAATAGATAACAGCACCAGTGATTCAAGAAAAAGCAAGCCTTTTTTTTCTATTTTTATTCATCTATATTGTGATGTCACATAACTGTGGAAAATGAATATTTTCCTCCAATGTCAGAAAGGTTTGACTTCATAAATTGTATTTTGATGCCAAAAACAATGAAATCCTAAAATGTTCTCAGATCAGGTTCTCAGCATGATTATCTGTGCAGCTTATGGATGCACAAATCAAGCTGAGAAAGTGATCCAAATGTTTGGGTTCCAGCACACACAGAAAGGAGAAAAGATGTCTGAGACTAATTAGCAGAAACAACATTACTTGTATGAAAGAGTACAACAACAGAAAACTTTATGCAGTACCTTTATTTCCACAAAACATTTCCATCTCCAAGCTCAAACATTTATGACTGCACATAAATTGTGATTTTTTATGTTGAAGTAAAACAATGATATTAATGAAGAAATTAAACTAAATCGATGTGCTGGCCCATTCTAGGAGGGAGCAATTCCTAAGAACCAAAACTGACAAACCCAGACCCAGGACTGATGCTGTCCTCCCAAACAAGATGAGGAAGAGTCCAACAGCAAGCATGGTTACATGGACACAAATAAATCGGTTATGACTGGATTTCGGGAGTTATCTGATTATTCAAGTGGCCATGTAGCTATGGTCATTAACTCAAGTGGTTAACCCTCCAATAATCCATTTAATCAGTGCCTGTAAACACAACAAAACCCTTAGTTTATTCCCAGTGATCAGTTTATTGTGACCATGTAACCTCGGTCAATGCCATGTGTACCAGAACATCTACTGCATGTGATGACAGACCACATGTACTGTTTTCAAAATAACATTGGTATGAATGAGTCACAAAAAATAACCAAAATATCTGAATTCAGTGAATATGTCACACCCACCTGCACTGTAACACTAACACGTCCATGTTGTCATTTCAGAGGTCAAAAACTTCTTTAGAATTAATTTACTTTAGTGTCAGAGTCATTTAACTATTTGTACACAATATTGTGTTCCATTTTACTCTGACAGCTTTAATCATCATCAAACCACAGCTCCTTCATCATTCCACTGTTCCAGCTGCCCCGCAAACCCTTACTGTGATATCACTGCTCACAGTAGTGAAGACTCCACCAACCCCGGTGGTCTCTGCTCCAGTCTCCAACAACCCTCTATCAGCTGCAGAGGAATGACAGGAAAAAAAACACGTCACAGTGCCTTAATACTTGATGACTCCTGCCCAAACAGGAAAGTTTTTCTCACAAATCTGTGCCTTTTCTCTTTTAATTCTACTACTTTTATTTATTCCTCCTAAATATGAATCACTTTTGCATAAATTTGCTACTTTTGAGATAGTTTTTATATTTACATAAAAAAAATTAAAAAATGTTTTAAAACAACTCATTACTTTTTTCTTAATTTTTATATGAAATGTGCAACTTTTTCATGTACATTTTTAGTTTTTAAGCATACATTAGAGAACTATTTGGATAACTTCAGATTTTTCTCTTAAATGTGTTCACATGAGGAAAAAAATATGGTGAGCTCATTGATACAAGAGAATATTTTACATTTATAAATATTCCAGTTGTTTCCAGAATATTTTTGATTGGTTTTAGCATTCAATTCTTGATTTACTGTTAAAATAAACACACATCTTTAGCACAACTTCTATTACTTCTGTTCTATTAAGCTGTGCAGATCTGAGTTGTTTCCACTTGGTTTACAACTGCATTAAATAATTAAACCAACAATGCTACGTGTCTACGTAGCATTGGACATGTAGCAGTGGCTACGTAGCATTATGCTACGTGTCCACTGGTCAAGATTTTTCAGAAAGGAATCTGCATACCACAACCTGTGAGGCGCGGAAAAGGGGCATGTAGCATAGTTCTCGGCTAGGCGGAGTCGAGCAATATAGGAGGAAATACTGGAATAGTCATTATTAACCATGAGCAGATTGTTTTTAATAGTGCTGTTATATTTGTGCTACAAAAGGCAACTTTGTTGTCTGTACCTGTATGCAGCTTTTGTCTGTGTGTCGCGCTGCAGGATCTTGTCAAGCCTGATCAGGATGGGCTGCAGGTTCTCTTCAAGCATTGGTAGTGTGGTGCAAATTTGTCTTCCAACCATAAGCAGAGCTGGGCTAACACCTGTTGCCGCATTAGGGGTTGCTCTGTAGCACATCAGGGCAAGATAAGGATTGGGCTGCTTAAGAATGCTCTTGGCAGTCTGTACTGCACGCTCAGCAGCACCATTCGCCTGAGGATAGTGAGGCCTGGAAGTAATATACGCAAAGCCATACTTTTGACTGAAATCTTTAAATTCTGCAGATGTGAACTGTGTTGCATTATCACTGACCAGCTCAAATGGAATTCCCCATCTCACAAACATGCTCTTCAGCCTATTGATGATCTGAATGCTTGATGTTGAAGGCAGATGAGCTATCTTGATATCTGGAGTAATAGTCAGTCACAATCAGGTAACTTTGTTTCCCTAACTCACATACATCAGCAGCAATGCATTGCCATGGGCCCCTTGGCAATGGAGTAGTGAGCAGTGGTTCACATCGTTGAGTAGGCTTGTTTTCGATACAGAATTTGCATGCTAACACAGTCTTTTTAATCTTAGTGCTAATGTGTGGCCACCACACCGACGTCTTTGCCTGTGCTTGGCACCTTGTTAGGCCTTGGTGGCCCTCGTGCAACTGTTGCAGCACTTCTGCTCTTAGGGCAACAGGAATGACAATCCTGTCTTGATATAACACTAATCCATCACTTTCTGAGAGATGAGCTCTTGCAGCATGATATCCTCACAATGCTGGAAACTGGTCTGGCTTCAGTGGCCATCCATCTCTGATGAAGCCTATGACGGTTTGCAACTGTCCGTCTTGTTGTGTGGCTATTCGTATTTTATTGAGTCTTTGGGATGAGACAGATGCGTTAGCAACAACTGATGCTACAAGTGCTTCTACCTCATGAGCTGTGTCTCCTCCACTGTCGTCCACCAGTGGGCTCCTGGAAAGAGTATCTGCAATGACCAGTTGTTTTCCCGGCACATGCTCAGCAATTACATTGAATCGTAGCAAGCGCATCAGGAGTCTCTGGACTCTTGGGGGTGCTTTATCCAAATCGTAAGAGTTTATCAGGGGTAGCAATGGTTTGTGGTCTGTTTGGAAACGGAAACTGTCCATGCCTTGTACATCACGTGCAAAGTGTTCACATACCCAAACACCTGCAAGACACTCCTTTTCAATTTGAGAGCATCTTCTTTCAGAGTCTGACAGTGTACGAGAGCAGAATTCGACTGGTTTCAATTCTCCATCATATGCAACAGTGCAGCTCCTAAACCATAGCTACTTGCATCTGCACTAATGATGGTATTGCATTGTGCATCGTAATATGCGAGTGCTGGCACTGACACAAGCATAGATTTTACAGTGTTGAATGTCGGCTATTGCGTGTCACTCTATACCCACTGGTTCTCTCCCCTGAGTAGACTGGTGATTGGGTGTAGTTTTGTAGATAAATCAGGAAGGAATCTACCTACATAACTGATGAGAAACAGGACCTGACAAAGCTCTTCCACATTTGTAGGGCTTGGCATTTGCATTATAGCTTTCACTTTACTGGGCTCCAGCTTCATGCCCTCAGCGATAAAAACATGGCCAAAGTACTGCACCTCTGACTTTCCAAATTTGCACTTGACTTTGTTTAACTTCAAGCCACTTTAATTTATTTTACTCAGGACAGCATTTAAGCGGGTGTTGTGCTCTTCCATTGTTGAACCATAAATGAGAATGTCATCCATCGCCACGACTACTTACTCCAGGCCCTTCAACAATGATGACATCTCCCTCTGAAAAATTTCAGGGGTGGATGTGATTCCAAACGGCAGTCATGTGAAGCAGAATCTGCCTAACGGGGTTATGAAGGTACTCAATTTTGGGCTATTTTCTTTTAAGGTGATTTGCCAAAATTCGCTTGAGGCATCGAGGGTGGAGAATATTTTTGCCCTTGCCATCTTGGGAGCGATGTCCTCTAACGTTGGCATAATGAACCTCTCTCACTTTACTGCCTTGTTCAATCGTTTGAGGTCGACACACACACATACCTGATGTTTACTTTTCTTCTCCACTGGAACCACTGGGGCACACCAATCTGTTGCCTCCGTGACTTCTTGTATTATTTCCATATCCAGCATTCGTGTGAGTTCAGCCTCAACCTTTGGCAGGAGTGGAAATGGAATACGGCATGGTGTCATCATGGTGTTGGGCTCGATATCAGGCCTTAGTTCAATCTTAGCACGTTTGCACTTGAGGAGTCCAATATCGCCAAAAACTTCTCCTAGCATGTCAGAATCCATGCCGTCAACTCTCATAACTAGTCCCATCTTCTTGACGACACTACAACCCAGCAGGTTGTGAGAATAAGCCCCTTTTATGACTGTTATCCAGAATCGGTATTTCTGTCCTTTATAATGACTTGTAGCCAGGAATTTACCAATGCAGCGCGCATCGCCGCTTGGACTGGTAACGTGTGGTTTAGGACCAGTAGTCACTAATAGTGAACGATACGGAAGTCTTTCGAAAGCATGCTGTGACATTACAGTGATGTCAGCACCTATGTTTATTTTAAATTCCACAGTGCTGCCATTCAAGGGTAATTTCACAAGCCACTCATTTTCAGATCCAGGCTGCTCTATTATAGCTGGTGTGACACTGGTTATTGTACCCAGAAAAAATGCATCTTCTCAGTATGGAGTATCTGAGGTTACAGCCACTTCTCTCAATGTTTGTGATTTGCCGGCTACAGCAAAATGTCCCATCTTAGTACATTTTCTGCACCTCTTACGCTTAGCTGGGCAAACTTGTGTCTTTTCATGTTGTTTGTTGCAGTGGTGAAGGTGGCAAGGTGTTTGGACTCACCATATTCTTTTTTCCTCCACTCCCTGGTGGTGTCTTTTTTTGATTTGAGGAAAACGTTTATTTTGTCTTATGCCATTCACTGCACAGTCGGCTCACATGACTGTATTTTGCTGCTTTATCTCTTTACTCTGGTGAGTTATTTGAATAGCCTTCTCTAGTGTGAGCTCTGGCTCCATCTACATTTTCTGTGAGACTTTGTTGTCCGTTATGCCGATCATAATTCTATCTCTAATTTGTTCATCTTTGGTGCTAACAAACTCACAATATTGCGCCAGTTCGTATAGCTTCTAATAAAAGATCCAACAGTTTCTTCAGGCTTTTGTACCCGCTTGTGGAAACAGACCCTATCATGAATTATGTTCCGCTTCGGCACAAAATGGCTGCTAAACTTACCCATTACCGTGGCATAGTCGAACTCCGGAGGAACTCTCACATCACCGTCTTCGTCGCTAACATCCAGACTACCAAATGTGAAGGAGTTGTAAATTGCCTCTGTTTCTTTCCCCATAGCATAGAGAGAGAGTGTTAACTTGAACCTTGCCGGTCTCTTCATCCATCTTGGAGGCCACGCGAAAGCGCTCAAAACGGTAGCACCACATCAGCCACTCAGCAGGGCAGGTGAAGTCAAATAGTTCAGGCGGGCCAAACTTTGCCATTACTCACTCTGTCGTAGGTTGTCAGTCAAGCACTTCTGACACCATGCCATGGATGGAATATATTGGACAACAACAGACTTCCAGTGTATCTTTTAGCTGCCTTTATTAACGGCTCTGTAACATGTTGCAGTGACTACAAATCATGTCTGCATCTCTATAATGACGTCATCGTCAAGCAACTACGGTGGCCTGTAGGATCTCCTCACAGGTGGTGACACAGAAGATGGAAATCCGTAATGCTTTATTGCACCTCTGACATCAGGATGATGTCAAAAGGTGGTGGTGGTGGGGGGGTGTTGACGCTGATCATTGGGGACACAAGCAGAGTTCCAGATTTGGAGCCAAGGATTGTCAACAAAAGTCGATTCAAGAATTTGGGGAGCTTCACAAGGAGTGGACTGAGTTTAGTGTCAGAGCATCAAGAGCACAGATGTCATCAATAAAGGGGCTGCAACTGTTCTGTTCCTAATGCTAAGACACTCATGAACCAGAGACAACATCAGAGAAATTTTAACTGGGCTAAAGAGACAAACTGGGCTGTTGGTCAGTGGTCCAAAGTCCTCATTTGCAGTTTGTAATGATTAGAGGTACCATATCATCTGCTGTGGTTGCTAGGTTGCAAGGTTGTCATAGCCAGGAGCGGCACTGGGGTTAAGCTCCCAGTGCTCATAAAATGCTCCTTATGGCGTGCGTCTCGAAAAGCCTCTGACAACTAAGTCCAACTCCTAGCCTGCCCGTGTGGTTTAGTCTCTAAGCCCGGCGGAACTGCTTTTACTAATAGGAGAAGGGGCGAGGGTGGATCTCTGGTGCCTTAAAACCAGATGCTTTGGGTAGATGGTGGCTCGTCAACCTGGGAAAGTAGCCCATCTAGGGGAAGGTAAACCCTGATTTCAAACCTCCGCTGCCTTCTGGCATACCCGGTCACGGGAAAGGCTTCGGGAGTCAACCCTGAGGAAAAATCCGGAGTCGGAGCCCCTAAGGCAGTTCTATGTTGTGCTCAACATCGTTCTGGCAGCTCCTGCAACGGCGCTGGTGCCAAACTGTAGCAGCCCTGCTGTTCCTTTGGATTCATCAGTGACGTGGAGAGGGGGGACATGCTGCATGGGCAACATCTTGTCCTCCATATCTTCCTGCCCAAGCTTGAATCCTACCAACGCCAACGCTGGAAGGTAGAACACTGGATCACTGGAGAGGACACTCCAGCTTCGCCTTTGGCATAGACAAAATACGGGGAATGACAGTTACCGGTTATAAGCCACCGCTCAATTGGCGTAGAGCGCGGCGTCAGGGGTTGTTCCCGACGGTGGGAGGGATCATCGGATCTCACTGGACAGCTACCGCCCGCCTCAAGCTGGGCAGCTCCCAGCCAATGAGGTGTTGTCCCGCCACAGCTTGCTTTCCTCATTGGGTGCATGGGGATGAGGAGAAGTCCGAACAGCAGGCTGAGAACCTTCGCACCAGGCAAGACAATAAAACAAAAGAGACCAACTCTAAAACTGGGAACTTGGAACGTCCGCACTATGATGACAGGACTCGCTGCTAACCTCAAGGACATCAATGACACCAGGAAGACTGCCATCATCAATAATGAGCTGAAGAGACTGGAAGTGGATATCGCCACTCTCCAGGAAACACGGTTGGCTGACGCAGGCACACTGAGAGAGAAGGACTACACATTCTACTGGCAGGGAAAGGGCAGTGACGAACACAGGGAACACGGAGTGGGCTTTGCAGTGAAGAACACCTTGCTGAAAATGGTGGAACCGGGCAGCACTGGCTCTGCACGACTCCTCACCCTCCGTCTGAACACCACTCAAGGCCCAGTCACCCTCGTCAGTGTATATGCCCCAACACTGACAGCCACACCAGAGGCAAAAGACGAGTTCTACGAGAATCTCGCAACAACTGTCAGGATCATCCCCAACTCTGAACAACTCATTCTCCTTGGAGACTTCATTGCCAGAGTGGGTGCTGACCACGACTCCTGGCCCTCCTGTCTTGGACTTTTTGGCGTGGGCAGAATGAACGACAACAGACAGCGGCTGCTCGAGTTCTGCACATATCACGATCTGTGCATCACAAACTCGTTCTTCAAGACCAAGCCCCAACACAAGGTTTCCTGGCAACATCCGCGCTCAAAACACTGGCACCAGCTGGACTTGATCCTGACCAGGCGCACCTCACTGAAGAACGTGCTAATCACCCGTTCATTCCAGAGTGAAGATTGCGACACAGACCATTCATTGGTGTGTTGCAAGGTCAAGCTGCAGCTGAAGAAATTCCATCATGCTAGACAGCCTGGAAAGGCACGGATTGACACCAGCAAGATGGCTCAACCAGAACTTGTTGAGCAGTTTGCCTCCACCTTTGAGAAGGAACTTGGTGTACCACAAGAAGGAGAATCTGCAAAGCAGAAGTGGGAAGAGCTGCGAAACACCATCCACCGCACAGCCTTGGCTACCTTTGGGAGGAAGACCTCGAAGTCACAGGACTGGTTTGATGCCAAGTTGACTGAGATGACCCCCGTCATTGAAGCCAAGCGCTCAGCACTTGCTGAGTACAAGAAGTACCCAAACGAGAAGAATCTCCAGATTCTCAGGGCTGCGAGAAGCAAAGTTCAGCAGACTGCTCGGTGCTGTGCCAACGAGTACTGGACTCAGCTCAGCCAAGACATTCAAACCGCTGCCATAACAGGGAACATCCGTGGTATGTACGATGGCATCAAGAAAGCACTTGGTCCAGCTCAGAGCAAGACGGCCCCCCTCAAATTCTCCACTGGGGAGATGATCACAGAAAAGAACAAGCAGATGGAGAGATGGGTGGAACACTACTCCGACCTCTACTCCAGACAGAACACCGTGACACCGTCAGCCCTTGATGCCATCGACTGCCTGCCATCCATGGATGAACTTGACGCCGAGCCGACCATCGACGAACTCAGCAAGGCCATCGATAGCTTGGCCGCTGGCAAGGCACCTGGCAAAGACGGCATACCCCCTGACCTGATCAAGCACTGCAAGACCTCCCTACTGCTGCCATTGCATGACGTCCTCTGCCAGTGTTGGAAGGAAGGTGCCATACCACAGGACATGAGGGACGCCAAGATCATCACCCTCTACAAAAACAAAGGGGAGAGAAGCGACTGCAACAACTACAGGGGCATCTCCCTCCTCAGCGTTGTTGGCAAAGTCTACGCACGAGTTGTTCTCGTTCATCTACAGAAGCTTGCCGAACGTGACTACCCCGAGTCTCAGTGTGGCTTCCGCGCTGAGCGATCGACGGTAGACATGATATTCTCCATCCGCCAACTCCAGGAGAAATGCAGAGAACAGAACATGCCCCTGTACGTCGCCTTCATCGACCTCACCAAAGCGTTTGATCTGGTCAGCAGAGAGGGCCTTTTCAAGATCCTGCCAAAGATAGGATGCCCACCAAAGTTGCAAAGCCTCATCGAATCGTTTCACACCAACATGCAGGGGATAGTGCAGCACGATGGCAATGTCTCAGAGCCATTCAACATACGCAGCGGAGTGAAACAGGGCTGTGTACTTGCGCCAACCCTCTTTGGGATTTTCTTTGCTATGCTCCTGAGGCATGCCTTCAGCACAGCAACAGAGGGAATCTACCTGCACACAAGATCTGACGGCAGGCTTTTCAACCTCGCCCGCCTGAAAGCCAGAACCAAAGTACGCGAGGCTCTAATCAGAGACATGCTGTTCGCAGACGACGCTGCAGTCGCAACCCACACACAACAGGAGCTTCAGACCCTGATGGACCGCTTCTCCCAGGCATGCAAGGACTTCGGGCTTACCATCAGCCTGAAGAAGACTAACGTCTTGGCGCAAGGCATGGAAGCACCACCAACCATCACCATCGACGACTACGAGCTGGAGGTCATGAATGAGTTCACGTACCTGGGGTCCACGATCAGTAACAGCCTCTCCCTTGATACAGAGATCAACAAGAGGATTGGAAAATCAGCCTTCACACTCGCTCGCCTCACCACACGAGTGTGGGAGAATCCCAAACTCTCTGTCAAGACGAAGATGGCAGTGTACAACGCCTGCGTCATCAGCACACTGCTCTATGGGAGTGAGACATGGACAACATACGCCCGGCAGGAAAAGAGACTGAACTCCTTCCACTTGCGCTGCATTCGCCACATCCTGGACATATCCTGGCAGGACAAAGTGCCCAACACAGAAGTTCTGTCCCGCGCCGGCCTTCCCTCCATGTTCACTCTACTCAGGCAGCACAGGCTCCGCTGGCTAGGCCACATTCACCGTATGGAGGATGGCAGAATCCCCAAAGACGTCCTCTACGGAGAACTGGCAACTGACAGGAGAGGCGTTGGCTGCCCACAGCTGCGCTTTAGAGACGTCTGCAAGAGAGACATGAAGGCCCTGGAGATCAACACAGAGCACTGGGAGGACCTTGCAACGGACCGCTCCAAATGGAGAGGCACCCTGACCAGACAACTCAAGGCGGGTGAAGAGAGACTGACTGCTGCAGCAGATGAAAAAAGGACCCACAGGAAGAACCGCCACAGACCCAGCAGCACGGAGACCACCCACAAGTGCGACCTGTGTGACAGGGACTGCCATTCGCGCATCGGCCTGTTCAGCCACAGGCGGTGCTGTTCCAGCAGAGTAGACGTTTAGGATTCTCTTCCATGGTCATCATAGACCGACGACGATCATCTGCTAGTGTTGGTCCACTGTGCTTTATCAAGTCCAAAGTCAACACTGCTGTCTACAAAGAATTGTTGAGCTCTTCATGCTTCTTTCTGATAAAAAGCTTTATGCCCACGGGAAAACTACTATGATTTGATGATGCTGACTATATAATTCTTGTGCTTGACTGGTCAGTCAGCTGGCCTGAGCTGAGCCCCATAGGGTATAGGCCAGGGAGTATAGAGAGAAATGAGAAACACTTGACCCAACAATACAGATGAGCTAAAAGCCACTGTCAATGCAACTTGGGCTTCAGTAACACCTCAGCAGTGGCACAAGCTAATCATCTCCATGCCACACTGCAGTGATGCAGTATTTCGGAGCCCCAACCAAGTACTGAGTACATAAATGAACATGAATTGTATGCAAGGCCACCTTAACGCAAGCCCAGGGGCCTACAAAGATCAGGAGCCTATCATGTGCCAATAAAAAAGATTGCATTGTTGTTCATTGGTCAAATTCTACAGTACGTTCATTACTTGATATTTGTTTGTGGCTGCTGATTGGTCCAATTTACATGTGCCCCACGTGGGTACCACGTAACAATAGCCTATCAGAGGAATTGTTTTGGCATGTGACTATGCAAGCACCAGTGAGAGGTAAGAAGTAATTAGCTACATCAAAATCTCTAGGAAAAAAGTTTGAGAATGGCACTCACAAAATTATTGAAAGGATAAGGGCTTAGGGGAAAAGGAATTGTTCAAAAAATCCCAAAGCTTAAACGATTTTCTAAACCGGAGCATCAAGTGGAGGCGGGGCTGCTAATTACTGCACTGAGGAGACAGGTGGGCCAATACCTGGAGCTGGAGAGCAGGTTTCACTGAACAGAGACTGGAGATAGACAGACAGGAGGACCGTTAAAACACTCACCTGGAGGAGAAAAGAAGGCGCCGTCAGATCCTGCCAAAGGAGAGCAGGCCAGTGGAGAAGACAAGCTGAGAGATGGAGACCAGCACAAGAAAAGCCCAGTCGCTGGGAAAGGTCATGATTGCTTACATCAGACAGCTATGCGTGGGACAGTGGACTCCAAATTTGGTAAAAAAGTAGACTGGATCAAGCATGCTATTAAAAACAGACTGTGAGCTCACACTGATGTCCATATGACATTCTTCGTGAGCTGGACTTAAAGGACATAATGAAGGATTTTTTTTAAGAAGACCAGAAAGAACTTCTAAAAGGGTAAGACATGCTCTTTGTAGTGGTTTCCACTCACCTGCTGTGCAAGTTTTGATTGCTGCTGTTGTCCAGTTTGAACCAGAAATACTTCACTGATATAACTTTGTGTTCTTCTGTCACCTTTAGACTTTAATTGTTGATTAGTATCATCCTCTGATATCTGGCATTTAGACTGGTGCCCTTCATGATGCTGGTGTGTGTGTGTGGGGGGGGGGCGGTGAGAGAGAGAGAGAGAGAGAGAGAGAGAGAGAAAGGGAGATTAGACGGACTTTTGTGTTTATGCTGAAGTAGCCAATAGTATGTCACACTGCAAAACAAATGAAATCTTAGATCAACTATCTTAAATCAAGGCTATATGTTTGTTTTTCTCTGACAAGATAATTTTGACAAGACAAAGATTTCTCTTTGTTGTGTAAGCTTTTACTTGCTTTAAGATTTTTTTTAAACTTGTTTTAAGCAATTTAATCTTACTTTTTTGGCATAATTTTCCCCAATTTTAAATTAAACTATCTATTGCCAGAAAAGTTTTGGTTATTTTAAGTAATTCTGGAGGTGAATTGGGTGAAGGATCGTCACTTCCTTGTGGTAACGTATCGTCACTTCCTGTTTTGCTGTCTGCCTGTGTGGTTTGCTCTCCAGCTCTCGAGCCACTAGCTATGGCTACTACCTCTCTTTCCTCTCCTCCTCTGGTGTGCTCTCTCTGTCAGATGTTTAGCTACACCTCTGCCTCTTTTAGTGATAACGGTAAATGTAATAAATGTTGTCTTTTTGAGGCGCTCGAGGCGAGGTTGTCTGATTTGGAATCCCGGCTCCGCTGCATTGAAACACCGTCTGCGCCAGTTAATCTCGACGGACGCCCATTAGCTGCAGCGGAGCTAGCTAGCTTAGCCCCCCCGTCACCGGTTCCCCGGCTCTCCTCAGCAGCGAGGAGACTGGGTGGGTGACGGTGAGAAGGAAGCCTAGTCGCAAAGCCCCGGTTCACCACCAACCTGTTCACGTTTCTAATCGTTTTTCCCCGCTCAGCGACACACCCGCTGAGGAAAAAACTCTGATCATTGGCGACTCTGTAGTCAGAAACGTGAACCTAGAGACTCCAGCGGCCATAGTCACATGCATTCCTGGGGCCAGAGCAGGCGACATCGAGTCAAATTTGAAAATGCTGGCTAAAAGTAACTGTAAATATTCCACAATTGTTATTCACGCCGGCATTAATGACATCCGTCTCCGGCAGTCGGAAGTCACGAAACTTAATATAGAATCGGTGTGTGACTTTGCAAAAACGATGTCTGCCACTGTAGTATTCTCTGGGCCCCTCCCCAATCTGACCAGTGATGACATGTTTAGTCGCTCGTCATCCTTGAACCGCTGGCTGTCTGTGTGGTGTCCTAAAAATGACGTGGGCTACATTGACAATTGGAGCTCTTTTTGGGGAAAACCTGGTCTTATGAGACGAGACAGCATTCATCCCACTTTGGATGGTGCTTCTCATTTATCTAACAATCTGGCATCTTTTTTATCCAAATTTCCAAAACCGTGACTACTCAGAGTTGGGACCAGGAAGCAGAGTCACAGTCTTACACGCCTCTCTGCAGCTCCTCTTCATCCGCCACCCCTCAGCTTAGCCCCTGTCTTCCCCATCAGAGAATCATTGTCTGCTCCCTCCAAAGTAAATAAAAATATAATGTATAAGCATCCCAAAGTGATAAAGCAAAATATTGGTAAAACTCAAATTAAACATAAAGCCTCTAAATTGAATGAGTTGGCCTCTGTTCCTCCTCATAATTTAAAAATTAAATGTGGTTTATTAAATATTAGGTCTCTAACTCCCAAGTCTCTGTTAGTCCATGATCTGTTAATTGATCATCAGATTGATTTAATTTCCCTTACAGAGACTTGGTTAGGACAAGAGGATTATGTTGGTTTAAATGAGTCAACTCCCTCTGGTTATTTAAACTGTCAAAATCCCAGAAGTTCTGGTCGTGGAGGAGGAGTAGCAGCAATTTACCATTCCAAATTACTAGTTAATGTAAAGCAAAAAACATGTTATAATTCCTTTGAGGGCCTGGTCCTCAGTGTTGGGCACTTTAGCAATTTCAGGTTAAACCCAATTTTATTTGCCATAGTTTATCGTCCCCCATCAACCTATTCAGAATTTTTATCCGAATTTCCTGATTTCTTAGCTGATTTAGTGCTGAAATCTGATAGAATAATTATAGTAGGGGACTTTAATATACATGTGGATGTAGATAGTGACTGCCTTAATGTGGCTTTTAATTCAATATTAGACTCGATTGGGTTTTCTCAGAAAGTAGGAAATTCTACTCATTACCTCCACCATACATTGGACCTTGTTCTGACATATGGCATAGAAATAGAAAATCTTGTAGTGTCTCCTCATAACCCTGTACTGTCAGACCATTGTCTGTTAACCTTTGATTTTACTATTTCTGACTATTTGGCTCCTAAAGAAAAATATTATCACAGTAGATGCCTCTCAGATGATGCTGTTTCCAAATTTATGCAGATTGTTTCCTCTATGCCATGTGTCAACACAACGGAAATAAGCTATAGACAGCTTGCTCCTTCTGTAATTGATAACATGGTGGATAGTGTTTCAGCTTCTCTGCATCAGGCTCTAGACTTGGTGGCCCCCTTAAAAAAGAAAAAGTCTAATCAGAGATTTTTAACTCCTTGGTTCAACACAGAAACTCGTAGCTTAAAACAGAAGACTCGTCAATTAGAAAGAAAATGGCGCTCTACTAATTTAGATGAAATCTATTTAGCTTGGAGAAATCATCTTTTAATTTATAAAAAATCTCTTAGAAAAGCTAGAACGAGTTATTACTCTGCATTAATAGAAGAGAACAAGAATAATCCCAGGTTTCTTTTCAGTACTGTAGCCAGGTTGACAAAGAGTCAGGACTCTGTCAATCCTAGCATCCCCTTAGAGCTTACTAGTCAGGACTTTATGAACTTTTTCAATAATAAAATTTCATCCATCAGAGATAAAATCAATCAGATTCTTCCCACAGTTAACTTAAATACTGTAACTACTACAACTCCTTCTATTGATGTCTGTCTTGATGAGTTTACTCCAATCGACCTTTGTGAGTTAGACAAAATAGTTTCCTCATCCAAACCTTCAACTTGTCTTTTAGACCCTATTCCTACCAGGTTATTTAAAGAAGTCTTCCCACTTATTGGTAGCTTTATTCTTCATATAATCAATTCTTCATTAACTTTAGGCCATGTACCGCAGGCTTTTAAAACGGCTGTAATTAAACCCTTACTCAAAAAGCCAACGCTAGATCCAGGAGCTTTAGCTAACTATAGACCAATCTCTAATCTCCCTTTCATTTCAAAAATCTTAGAAAGAGTTGTTGCTACGCAATTATTTGACCACCTGCAGGGAAATGGTTTATTTGAGGAGTTTCAATCTGGGTTTAGAATCCATCATAGCACTGAAACAGCCTTAGTGAAGGTCACTAACGACCTCCTCATTGCATCTGATAATGGACTAGTTTCTGTACTTGTCCTTTTAGATCTTAGTGCAGCTTTTGATACTATTGATCATAATATTCTACTTGATAGATTAGAACACTATGTTGGACTTAATGGAACTTCGTTGCAGTGGTTTAGATCTTATTTATCTGATAGGTTCCAGTTTGTTCATGTAAATGATGAGTTTTCTCTCAGCTCAAAGCTTAGTCATGGAGTTCCACAGGGATCTGTGCTTGGCCCTACTCTTTTTAGTTTATATATGCTTCCGTTAGGCAACATTATTAGAAAGCACTGTATACATTTTCACTGTTATGCAGATGACACACAATTATACCTGTCAATGAAGCCAGATGATACTAATCAATTAGCCAAGTTAGAAGCCTGTCTTAAGGAAATCAAAGTTTGGATGACTTGTAATTTCCTGCTATTAAATTCAGATAAGACTGAAGTCATTCTTGTTGGTCCAAAAAACCTTAGAAATTCCTTTCCAAATCAAACTTTCAGTTTGGATGCAGTTACTCTTTCTCTTAATAGCTCTGTGAGGAACCTTGGAGTTATTTTTGATCAGGATTTGTCCTTCAATTCACATATTAAATTTGTTTCTAAGACTGCCTTCTATCATTTGCGTAATATTGCCAAGATTAGGAGCATCTTGTCTCAGAGTGATGCTGAGAAGCTGATCCACGCTTTTGTTAGCTCGAGATTAGATTATTGTAATTCTTTATTATCAGGCTGTCCTAAAACATCTTTAAAAAGTCTTCAGCTGATCCAAAATGCTGCAGCAAGAGTTTTAACAGGTACTAGAATGAGAGATCATATCTCTCCGGTTCTGGCCTCCCTTCATTGGCTTCCCATAGAGTTTAGAATTAAGTTTAAAATCCTTCTTCTTACTTACAAAGCTCTAAACAATCAGGCTCCTTTTTATTTAAAAGATCTGATACTACCGTATCATCCTAACAGAGCACTACGCTCCCAAAATGCAGGTTTACTTGTAATACCTAGAATCTCCAAAAGTACAATGGGAGGCAGAGCCTTCAGTTATCAAGCTCCTCTCCTGTGGAATCAGCTGCCAATCTGGATTCGGGAGTCAGACTCGATCTCTGTTTTTAAGAATAGGGCTAAAACCTACCTTTTTGATATAGCCTACAATTAGGGAGGGATCATGTGTTTCTGAACCCTCCCTTAGTTATGCTGCTAATAGGTTTAGTCAGCCGGGGGACCTCCAGTAATGCACTGCGCCTCACTCCTTTCCTCACTCTCTATGAAATATTTTTTTTTTGCTGGTCATTAACATTTGTTTGTTCTCTCCCATAGATTGAGTCCCCATCGTGCTGTTTGCTCTCTACATGTCTGTTCTTTTCTTCTTCTCTGTCCCCTCACCCCCCAGCCAGTCGCAGCAGATGACTGCCCCTCCCTGAGCCTGGTTCTGCTGGAGGTTTCTTCCTGTTAAAAGGGAGTTTTTCCTCTCCACCGTCGCCAAGTGCTTGCTCACAGGGGATCGCCTGATTGCTGGGGTCTTTCTGCAACTGTGGGGGTCCTCCCTACAGTTGATAGTGCTATGAGATGACTGTTGTTGTGAAATGGCGCTATATAAATAAAGTTGAATTGAATTGAATTGAATTAAGTAAAATTATCCGCCAACAGAACAAGAAAACTTGGTTTATCAAATTGCTTAAAACAAGTTAAAAACTCTCTGAAAGCATGTAAAATTTTCTTACACAAAAACTGCACAGCAAGAATAAATATCTTCTCAGACAAAAAAAAAAACCCAACCATATACAGCCTTAGTTTAATATATTTCATCTTACAATTTGAGTTTTGGCATTGGCTATGGATACAGAACCATATCTATAGAATTCTTGTTACAGACACAGCTCAAATCTGATTGGCCAGTGTTATGTCCACAAACCTGGCAGAGAAGACGGACGAGGGTACTGTGTAGGAACTCGAACTTTATTACATGATGGGTTAATAATACATGACAGCCATACAAGCCCTCAGCTCCCTGACATGCCCGGGAGATGAGTCGCCGCACAAGAAAGAGACGGTGAGATGACCAACTCTCCCCTATCTGTGTTGGCGTGATGACATCACCAGTTGGCTGTGTCATCACGCTGCACATTATAATGAATCCCTTTCATTACATTCACCCCCCCCCCCTTGGAAAAAAAACAGAACACTTCTAATTAAAACCCACCCCAATTTAGTTTGTATAAGAACTCCTGAACTAGGGTTAGTGGGTGGACCACCACTGGACCCAATGCGGCTGAGTAGATTATTCTACCACTCATCCTGGCAGCTGCGCTCCTAGCTAATCAGTCCTTTTTTCCTTACAGTTTTCCATGGGAAAGGCAGTTTTGCCGAAGGGGCCTTGTAGCGGGTTCGTGGTGGACGCGCCTCTGGTGCTGCCAGACCTCTGGACCAAGGGCCAATCCTCATGACACCAGGGCCCAGGTCCCACACTGCAACAGCTGACCCCTGTGAAGCCTCACCATCTGGAGCAGCCACCTGGACACGCCGTAGTGGATTTGCGTGCCGAACCAAACTGTCCGTCAGCTGAAAGCACACTGTTCCCAGCTTTGCCACAATCCTCAGTGGCGCCTGCTGTTTTGCTGGCTGTGGCCTGGTCAGTCGCTGTCCCGGTTTCTCGCTGGTGTGAACCCAAACCCAGTCCATGACTTGGAAGGGTACCTTACTTGTTTCCATGCGTTGCTGTTGTTCTCCCGGTTGCTCTGCATGCTTGTTCAGCCTGGGATCTCCGCCGTGCTGCAGCGGTTCCGTAGTTACCGTGTTTGTTGCGGACCTTTCACCCGTTGTCTCCGTCATCGGTTGAGGCTCGTCGTGGGTATGGAAGGCGTCCGGTGCCTCTCCGGTGTTGCTCGTTGAAACAGACTCCTCACCCGTCCGCTCGGTCGTAACCTCCGTAGCTTGTTGGGCGAGGGCATGGGAGCAGTCCAGTTCTTCCTCTTTGTCATCTGAAGTGCTCCACTGTGCCGCGCCATGCATTGTGTCTGTGCCCAACCGCTGCTGCCGTTCTTCGGGGATCTCTGCATGCTCGGGCTCCCTCTCTGTGCGGCTCTCCTTCTGAGAGTGTGGAGTGTGCACTTTGGTGTCGGCACCGTTCATAATTGCCTCTTTGGTGTCGTTCCCGATGGGCACGGGCTCCCTCTCCTCCTGAGCACACAGGGTGACTGGATTGTTGCTGGTGCTGTTCCGTATTACCTCATCCCACACCACGACATCGTCATCCATGTCCACTGTGCCCCAACTGCCACATCTGAACCATTCGAACCCAGCGCTGCCTCTGATAGCAAAGCCCAGTCTGTAGAAATGGTCACATCCCATAACATTGTCACCGTGCGCTGTCATCTGGAACGCGAAGTCGTACACAATTTTGGTTTTGCAGCAAATAGTCAATTTCACTGTTCCAACATTGCACAGTCTGTGACCACCATATCCATACAGTGGCGTTGGGTTCTTCTTGGTTTAGTGGTTGGGGAAAAACTTGTTCACTGTGGCCCAGTTTAACATTGACTGCACCGCCGCCGTGTCGAGCAAAAGTGATACAGCTTCTCCGTCTAATTCAACCATGCTGTACGAATAACCACCGATGTCGGGGCTTACCGAATGAATGTTCATCGTTGGCAGGTGGGCGGGCTCTCCTGGTGGGCCCCATGGTGCTGACAACCAACATACTCTGGCGAAATGGTTCAGGCACCCGCATTTATTACACAATTTTCCTCTTGCCGGGCAAACTCGTGCTCCATCCCAGTGTGTCAGGGACCCACAACCCCCACAGACGGGGCCTCCCGGAGCGGACCCCCGGCTCATTGCACTCGCCTCGTACTCTTCTGCTGTGTACCCCTCGTCCTCCGTGTCCCCCGCATTAGCTACCGTTGACTGTCTGGGTAGCCTCTGTGCTTGGCGCCCATTTAGCTCTGTGGCTAATTTCTCTGCTGCTTCCAACTGGAGCAACCGCTCCAACCGCTCTAGCTAGCATATATATAGCTCATAGCCCAACATTACATGTGTGTTCGGCCAATTGGTCCCACGCAATTTCGTCTTCCAGTGACCCAAAACGGCACACACTAGCTAACTGTCTCAGGTCAGCGATGAACTGCTGAATTGGCTCACCGACTCTCTGTTGTCTCTGGCGAAAGCAAATCCGTCGTACCATCACGCTGTCCAGCATAGCAAAATGGTTAGCCATTAGCTCCACAACGAGTCCATCGCGCCCAGCGTGAAGAGAATCTTCTGGCCCTCCATGCCCAGGTTGTGGACAAGCAGCGCTCATGTCCTCACCTTATCCAATTTTCCCAGGTCCAACGCTGTAACATACGTTTCGAAAGCTTTGAGCCAACATGGCCATGGAACTGGTGGTTCTCCTGGGAGCTCAAGGAAAGGCCACAGCGATGTTACACACGCCTCCATGGTTTAATCCTCTGTCATCAAGTGTTACGTCCACAAACCTGGCAGAGAAGATGGACGAGGGTACAGTGTAAGAACTTGAACTTTATTACATAATGGGCTAATAGTACATTACAGCCATATGAGCCCTCAGCTCCCTGATATGCCTGGGGGACGAGTCGCCGCACAAGAGACCGTGAGATGGCTGACTCTCCCCTATCTTTCAACTTCCGGCGCCACACGAGTCGGCTGCCTTTTTGCAACAGCGGCTCAATTCTGAGTTTTTTCTTTCTTTCTTTACACACTTTATACATCACGGACACACAGATCGCCCCAAATGTCTCTCGAGCTGGCGGACAGAGCCACTGTTTACAGCAGGAGACGGTACAGCAGGGAACAGCTGCTTGCACTTAATCGCCACTTGGTGCTAATGGAAAAACTCGACGTACCGGGAGAAATAAGGCAAAAACGACGTGGTTGTCGGGCTGGTGTTAGATGGCGGACAAGGAGTATAAGGTACAGACCCACCCTCCCATCCGTTATTATGGGGAATGTACGCTCTATAATGGGAAAGGTAGATGAGCTAGCAGCTATCTCCCGCTACGACAGCTTATACCGGGAATGCTCCCTCCTTTTGTTTACCGAGTTGTGGCTATCTGAACTAGTAGCAGATGCTAACATTGAGCTGGAGGGTTTCCACGTGATATGGGCAGACCGAACACCAGACAGTGGCAAAGCAAGGGGCGGCGGAGTGATGATCTATGTTAATAACAACTGGTGCAGACCGGGACACATCACTGTTAAACACCAGCACTGCAGCAAAGACATCGAGTTGCTAGCTGCTAGCATGCGGCCTACATATCTCCCGAGGGAATACTCACACGTGATCTGCATTGTTATTTATGCAAATCCGACAGCGAACGCTGGGACAGCGCGTGACGTCACCCACTCAGTAACTGGCAGGCTGCAGACAGAACACCCAGATGCTCTTCTCCTTATCTTAGGCGATTTCAACCATGTTTCACTGTCTCCCATTCTACCCACGTTTACCCAGTATGTCACATGCCACACTAAAAACAATAAAACACTGGACTTATTCTACGCAAACACTAAGGAGGCGTACACCTCATTACAACTCCCCCCACTCGGGAGATCGGATCACAACTTGGTTCATCTTCGGCCGGTGTACAAACCCCTAGTACACTGACAACCTCCGGCCATGCGCACAGTGAAGTTATGGTCTGAGGAGGCAATGGACACTCTAAAGGGCTGTTTTGAAACCACCGCCTGGGAGCAGCTCTGCGATCCACATGGTGAGGACATCGATGGCCTCACTCACACCATCACGGACTACATCAGCTTCTGTGTGGACAACACCGTACCCACCAAGACCATACAGTGTTGCTCAAACAACAAACCCTGGATCAACCCTGAAATAAAAACACTTCTGAGAGAGAAGAAGAGGATCTTCAGGTCGGGGAACAGGGAGATGCTGAAGTCCGTACAGAGGGAGCTGAGGAGAAAGATCAGAGAAGACAAGAACAGCTTCAGGAAGAAGATGGAGGACAAGCTGCAACAGAGCGACATCAGCGGGGTCTGGAGAAACCTTAAAACCATCTCTGGGCTCCAGAATACCTCCCCCCAGGCCACGGGGGGCAGGGAGTGGGCGAACAATCTGAATCTGTTTTTTAATAGGTTTGACCAACCGCCTTCCCCCCCGACTGCACAACAACCACTGCTGCCACTGAAGATATCAAGTCCTGCTGCCCACTCCCCACTCCACCATCACCCCCCCACTCCCAATACACAGCCCCCCAACCTGACCCTCACTAAGACCCAGGTGAGGATGGAGCTGAGGAAGATCAAGGCGAGGAAGGCGTTGGGACCGGACGGCATCAGTGCAAAGCTCCTCAAGTCCTGTGCAGACCAGCTGTGTGGGATTGTGGAGTACATCTTCAACCTGAGCCTGAAGCTGGGGAGGGTACCACAGTTGTGGAAAACATCTTGTGTGGTACCTGTACCAAAGACTTCCCACCCCAAAGATCTGAACAGCTACAGACCAGTGGCCCTGACGTCCCACATGATGAAGACCCTGGGGAGACTGCTCCTTGCTCACCTCCACCCCCTGGTGGGTCCACTCCAGTTCGCCTACCAGCATGGTATTGGGGTGGAGGATGCGGTCATCTTCCTCCTTCACTGTTCTCTGTTCCACCTGGAGAAGCCCGGGAATACAGTGAGGATCATGTTCTTTGACTTCTCCAGTGCTTTCAACACCATCCAACTGATGATCCTGAAGGACAAGCTGCTGTGCGCAGGGGTGGACCAGCACCTGTCATCATGGATCCTGGACTACCTCACGAACCGGCCACAGTTTGTGAGAACCCGGGACTGTGTGTCCGACACGATCATCGGTAGCACGGGGGCCCCCCAGGGAACGGTTTTGGCTCCCTTCCTGTTCACCCTTTATACTGCGGACTTCTCACACAACACAACACACTGCCATCTACAGAAGTTCTCTGATGACTCTGCGATCGTTGGCCTCATCTCCAACGGAGATGAAGCTGAGTACAGAGGGCTTATCCAGGACTTTGTGGACTGGTGCCATCGGAACTGCCTCCAGATCAACACGAGGAAAACTAAGGAGCTGGTGGTGGACTGCCACAGGCAAGGACAACCCCTCACAGCACCAGTAAACATCCAGGGAACAGACATTGAGATGGTGACATCCTACAAGTACCTGGGTGTTCATCTGAACAATAAACTAGACTGGTCACACAATACTGACGCACTCTACAAGAAGGGACAGCGCAGGCTGTTCCTACTGAGGAGACTCAGGTCTTTTGGTGTACAAGGGGCGCTGCTGAAGACATTCTATGACACGGTGGTGGCATCAGCCATCACTTTTGGAGTGGTCTGCTGGGGCAGTGGCATTACAGCAGCCGATAGGAAGAGACTGAACAAACTGATCAAGAAAGCTAGCTCTGTCCTGGGGCAGCGCCTTGACCCAGTGGAGGAGATAGGAGAGAGAAGGACGGTGGCAAAACTGTCATCTCTGCTGGAGTCCGAGTTCCACCCTATGCAGGACATACTGAATGCACTGAGGAGCTCATTTAGCAGCAGACTACATCATCCTAGGTGCACAACCGAGAGGTTTCGCAGGTCCTTCCTACCAACGGCTGTCAGACTGTATAACCTAAGCAGGGCTGCTCGCAGAGGTAGCAAAAAGACGTGACGACCTAATAGTATTGAATGTAAAAGACGCAATAGACTTACACAATGGTCCCCTCCGGTATACAACTAGGAAAATACCGGTAGCTACGGAGGGTGACAATATGTATGGGTACATAATCATACCATGTAGGATAACTAAGTAGACGGTTATGCTGTTTCATTCCATCTAGCTGCAATGCGCCGCACTGTGTGTGTTTGTTTGTATATTTATATATTTATTCCATCTAGCGACAATGCTCCACACTGTGTGTTTATATATTTACATATTTATTCCATCTAGCTACGGTGCTCCGCACTGTGTGTGTTTATGTGTTTGCATATTTGTTCCATCTAGCTACAATGCTCCACACTGTGTGTTTATATATTTGCATGTTTGTTCCATCTAGCTGCAATACTCCGCACTGTGTGTGTTTATATATTCATATATTTATTCCATCTTGCTACAACGCTCCACACTGTGTGTGTGTTTATATATTCACATATTTATTCCATCTAGCTACAATGCTCCGCACTGTGTGTGTTTATATGTTCATATATTTAGTCCATCTGGCTACAATGCTCCGCACTGTGTGTTTATATATCTGTATATTTATTCCATCTAGCTGCAATGCTCCACATCATGTGTCTATATATTTATGTTTATATGTACATATGTATACTTGTTGCTCTTGTTTTTTTCTTGCCTTCTGATTGTTGCTCTGAGTGTTGCTATCCCTGTGCTGTTGCAATCCTGGAATTTCCCCATTGTGGGACTAATAAAGGCTTATCTTATCTTATCTATGTTGGCGTGATGACGTCACCAGCCAGCTGCATCATCACGCCGCACATTGTAATGAATCCCCTTCATTACAGCCAGTACAATGCATGTCTTGACAGCAGCAGGCTACAGGTATGGAAATTTGAGGCATTTATTTGTTTCAAAATTGTAATTGATATCTGTTTACTACCTTTTTAACCTTACCCACTCCCAAATTCTAAGGCTTACCTCTTAAATTTAAGTGTAAATTTAATCTCATATCAAGTAAAATAGTTTGGACATGGTGCCAAGAGTACCAGCAACCTTCTGGTCACAGGCCCAACATACTATCTACTTAAACCACAGCAGCAGCTGGTTTAGAGTTGATCTGAAAGGGTTTTGTTGGATTGTCAACTCTTCTGTACCAATAGAAATTTTTGTTCAGTATAGGGATACTTCCATATCCATAGCCACTACCTTAAGATTTTGTATTGTATCATTTTTAAACTGAGATTCTGTTAGGAGGAGCGGGGGGTGGGGGTACAAAACCTCTCAGTCCCAGGGCCTTACGACAAGTTAAGGTGGCCCTGATTGTATGAATTTGTAAATCTTTATTTTGCATTGATTTTAGGGAATATTCTAATAATCTGAGATAACAGATAACTGATTTTAATACGCTACAATTCAACATAAACAAAATTAAAACATAAAATATCTGAAAGATTTCTCTTACAAGGAAGATTAAAACTTTACTTTGGAATTAAATTATGAAAAATAAATGAAAAATTTCAATATTCAAATTTACTAAGACGCTCCCGTAGTTAGAATCGGAAAAGTCCAATCAGTGTCACACTTTCAGTTAGTTAAAAGAGTACATTTTGTAAGAGTAAATTCTTTAAGAACGACAAGCCTCGTGCTGCCCTCTTGTGGAATGTTTCATGCATTGAAGGAACTAACCATTGACGGGACCTTTTCATTCTAAAACACTGCCAGACACACCACACAAAAACGCCGTTTCTGTTTTTCAGGGATGAGTATCTAATTTCTTTGTTATCAATCAATCACTTTATTTCAGATAGAGGTCTGTCATGTATGGAATTACCTTTGAAAGACGAGGCTAGGTGCACGATAGAGCTCAGCTTTATTAGGGGTGGTTAAATACATAACACAGCCACCAGGCAGGGGCATCGGCAAAGACGCCGGATGGAGATGCCCGCTGGTATTTATGAGGCGGTGCAGTGGTTCACATTCACAAAAAACAAAACCTAAACTAGGGAGAACGGGTGGACTACCGTCCTACCCCACACGGCAAGATGGTTTATTCTGCCACCCGTAACCTAAACAAAAGTCCATTAATAACTTAAATGTTGCTGTGCTCCTAAAATATATACCCAGAACAATAACATTTTAGGTTTTTTTACACATGCAGACATATGAATACTGGAGCTTATTTTATTATTTTTTTTCAAAACCACACTACTGTCCTTCTGGCAGAAAAGGGTAGATCTGGCTTGTGGGGGCCCAGGGCAGCCCCTCAGTAGATCCGCCCCTGGAAGCGGCATGCCTCCAGGATCGCAGCTGACCTCATAGACGAGAGCACCTCTTCTCCTCACCATTGACCACCTCTCTCGCCGGGACCCGCCATCTGAAGCCTCCTCCTGAGCACGCCGCAGCTCATTGGCGTGTCTCCACAAGCTGTCCGACCTCTGGAAGTAGGCGCGCCCTGCTTAGCCCCGATACACAGCTGCTCCTGGTGACCCTCTGACTGTCGTTTGGCCCACATCCGCCGTGTACATCTCTCCCCACGAACTCGGACTAGGTCCGTAACTCTCAGAGGAGCTCCGTTCGGCCTGCGGTGTTGCTGATCAGCATGCAGTCCCTCAGTGCCTGTCAGTCTGGCCCCGACTCCTTGTAAAGCTGCTGCAGTGGTTGCTGTTGAAGCTCCAGATCCTCCAGCCCACTGTGGCCAAGCTCCGGAGGAAACTGAGGCTCGCTTGTTGGCATCACTCGCCGACACAGGCGCCTCGCCGCCACGCTTGGTACCTTCTCCTACCATACCCCGAGCACCGGCACTGAGCCCCTCCTGTGTCGAACCTGAGTGAGGCTGGTCCTGCTTGACCACCGTGGTGTCCGATATATCTTCTCCCCACATCACGTCGTTCTCCACCACCGGAACCGGGCGGTTCCGCTGGCCACAACCAGTCCATTCTTCCCCAGCGTCATCTCTCATGGTGAACCCCAGTCCATAAAACAGGTCACAGCCCATGATGTTGTTGCCTCGGGCTGTAATGTGGAACGTTCAGCCAGCCATCACCGCCAGCTTGTACCAAGCCGTTAACTCCAATGTTCCAACCGTGCACAGTCTGCCACCTCCATAACCGTAGAACGGCACTGGGTTATCTCTTATTTTGTAGTAGGGGAAAAATTTCCTCACCGTGGCCCAATTCAATAATGTCTATCAGCAGCGGCACCTCCTCACCATTCAGCGTCACCTTGCAAAACCTGAACCCGCTGGTACTCGGGGACACCGCATGGATAGTTGTCTGGGCAGGAGAAGTTGTTTTTCTCCGTGGGCTCTCCGGCTTGGACATACGACACACCTTGGCATAATGGCTCAAGCAACCACACTTGCTACAGTGCTTCCCTCTAGCCAGGCATTTCCTAGCCTTGTATTGGTGCTTCGCAGACCCACAACCCATACACAAGGGTTTTCTCGGGGCAGACCTCAGGTTGATAGCGTTGGTTTCCGCGTTGTCGCTGGTTGCGCTAACCTTGCTATCAGGGTCTGCTACTAATGCTGCGGCGGTAGGTCCCAGCTGCCGTTGTGATTGGCGCCACTTCAGCTCTGATGCTAGCTTGTCTGCGGTCTCCACTTGGAGGGCTAGCTTGACAGCCTTGGTTAACATCAGGTCACTGGGCGCCGAGAGCAGCCTAGCTCATAAACCATTGCTGGTTGTGTGCTTTGCCAGCTGTTCACATACCATTCCCTCCTCCAATGGCCCGAAACAACACTCACTAGCCAGCTGCCGCAGGTCGGCGACAAACTGGCGGACAGGCTCACCCACTCGCTGGTGTCGTTGTCGGAACTGAACCCTCTGGACGGTGACGTTGTCCGAGTTGTGGAAATGGTGTGCTAGCAACTCGACCATGTCCTCATACGAGTCAGTAGCTCCGAGTGTATGCAGGAGACGCTGGCCCTCAAACCACAAATTATGCACCAGAAATGCACATGCCCTCAGTCTATCTAGCTTGCCCAGGTCGAGCGCCACAATGTAGCCCTGAAAGGTGGCAAACCATCTCAGCCAGGGCACAGGTGGCTCGCCCGGGAGCACCAAGGGCCGAAGCGGTGAAGCACACGCCTCCATTTTTATTCTCGTTGACAAAGTGTTATGTATGGAATTACATTTGAATGACAAGGCCAGGTGCACAATAGAACTCAGCTTTATTAGGGGTGGTAAACACGTAACACAGCCACCAGCCATGCGGCACTGGCAAAGAGGCCAGATGGAGATGCCTGCTGGTATTTATGGGGCGGTGCAGTGGCGGAAGAGGAAGTGGCCGCCACTACACCACACTTCGCAAATAAAGGCATCACTTACAGTACTTCAAGGTCCATATCAAAAACATAATACTCATTTAAAAAAAAACATTAAAAGAGCAAAACAATAATTTGAAAACATACAGAGAATTATTCCAGCGTTTCTAAAGGCAGGTCAAATAGCTTAAATGACTGAGTTTAGGCTGAATTAACATCATTATAATTACATTGGCAGACTCAGTTAATTGGCACATAAATTTATGCATGTAATTCCTCAAAACTGCATGAAAAATAGGAACATTATTTGAAACAAACATAGCACTTGTCCATCTTGGGATTCTGAATAATATTCTAAGTGCATCATTAAATGCTACCTGTAGCTTTTTCAGTTTTGCCTCACTATAACTGCACCACTGCATATTTGCTTGTACAGACAATTTACTACACTGCTGCTGCAAATCATTATTATTATTAGCTTATTTTAGAACCGTACAAATAAAGCAAACTACATTGCAATACATTTTTAAATGAAAATACAAAACAAAGCAAATACAGATTAATATCTAATTATCTATTGCTATTATTAAGTAGAAATTGCGTTGAGAGACATCACTATTTGCACCTAGGTGCTGGATCCTGTTATATAATTATTTATATGAATTCTGTTCTATGTTCTTATTTGTGTGGCACAGGGTGTTGGCTCTGCCTTTTGGTCACACCACCACCCATGAGTATAAAAGGGCTGCAAGTTGGAGGGACAGTCTCTTGGCCGTTTCCTCTGCTAGCGGTTTGGTGTGGCTAGGTTGCACTGCCTTGTTTAAAAAAACGTGTGTTCAGCTCAACACTAGGTCTCCTTTTGGCTCCAATTACCGACATAACATTTGGCAACGAGGACAAAAGCGGATAAAACTGAAGGTATGGAAGTGTGTGGTGCACCAATTTGGCCGTTTTTGGAGCTCCCAGGTGAGCCACCTGTTCCATGGCCTAGGTGGTACGACGTCTTTAAGACATATATGGTGGCGCTGGACCTGGGAAGGATGGAGAAATTAAGGGCATGTGCGTTGCTTGTGCATAACCTGAGAATGGAAGGACAACGGATTTTGGGCACGCTCAGTGACGTGGACGACTATGAAGAAGCGGGTGAGCTGATGGCGTGCCATTTTCGAGCACTGGACAACGTCATCGTCCGGAGGATTAAATTTCATCAGCGCCACCAACAGGTGGGAGAGTCCATCCAAGGGTTTGTGTCAGACTTGAGGCAGCTGGCCACCGAGTGTCGGTTTGGACCGTTGGAGGAAGAAATGGTCTGCGACCAGTTGGCAGAACATACCAACTGTGCTGCAGTCTGGTCGAAGCTGCTCACATTTGGGTGAACTGACACTATCCAGGACCGTTGAGTTGGTGCTCCAGATGGAGGCAACAGATAAATTAACTCGGGAGCTGAGTGAGCGTCTGTCACCGTGAGCGTTAGGATCGCCCATGGCTACACAAGTAGTGGACCCGGACAGCGATGGGCGTGTCGAGGATGACGCAGGAGGTGCCAACACTGTGAGGATGAGGTCTGCCCCAGGGAAGCCCAGATGTATGGGCTGTGGGTCGATGAAGCACCGCTACAAAGCCAGAGATTGTTTGGCAAGAGGGAAGTGCTGCGGCAGGTGTGTCCGTTTACATCACTACACGAGGGTGTGCCATTTGGTTGAGCAAGGGAGCCTTTAGAAGAGTTCAACCCCTCCCGCCCCGACGGTGATCCATACTGTGTCCCTGAACACCAGTGGGTGCACGTATTGTACGGTAGAGTTGGATGGAGTGGAGGTGCCAATGCTGATTGACACGGAGGCGGAGAGTTTTCTGCTGAACTGGGCTACAGTGAGGCACTTTTTTCCACACTATAGGATTGGAGGTGACCCAATGCCGCTTTGTGGCTATGGAGGAGGACGGCTGGCCACAGTGGGAACAATCAGACTGATGGCCCGGTACAAGTCGGCGGAGATGTCTGATTTGGAGTTCGTCGTGACGGCTCATGGCACGAACATCATGGGCTGCAACCTCTTTTATGGCCTCGGCTTTGCCATTAAGAGCGGCGCTGGGGAAGAGTGGTCGGGCCGCGGACTGTGGAACCGACTGGTTCCAAGAGTACAGGATGACGCTGTGCTGGATGAAAAGTTGCCCGGCACCCTGGAGAATGGACAGGCCTTGTCACGCTCAGGGTCACCGCAGGGGGGCCCCAGTGCCAGAGCCTGAGTCACCCTGGACGAGGGTACTGGGCGGCACAGGAGGGCACCTGCACCGACAAGCAATGTTGAGGGGATGGTCCCAGGTGTTCCCGGAGCTTGGCTGAAGTGGGCTGGTGGACACAGGGCCACACCGGCGAGACCCGCAGTGGATTTAGAAGAGGTCGGGGCAAGACCGATTGGCACTGAGAGAGCAAGAGCCAGGCAGAGATGCTGCAAGCCAAGCAGAGCCCCACTGGGAGTTGCGAACTGGGTTCGGGCTTGAGTGGAGGCAAGATCACGGCAGGTACGGGCCAAACGACAGGTGGAGGAGTGCCAGGGCCGGTTGCATGTTATGGCTGGACAGGACGACGCTTAGCTTCAGCTGTCGGATGGCTCATGGAGGAGGCACCTGAACAAGCTGCGGCATGCCCGGGAGAGGTTTGAGGGATGTGGGCCTGGACGAGTGGAGCATCCAGCAGTGAGGAAGAGGAGGCGCGTCAGAGCCGAGGCAACCTGCTGCGGCCCAGGAGACAAGCCACCTCTGGTGGCGGTCTGAAGAAGGGACGATCCAGGGGCCCACGAGGCTTCTTCACTTAGCCATGTGTACATAAGTTTTGCATGTGTTATTATGTATATAGTTTGGGATTATTTTGTGTATTTTATTTTAGTGTAGGAACACGGCAGTTTTTTATTTTAGATGGACTTTTCGTTAAGTACAGATGGCAGAATAATCCGTCTTGCCGTGTGGGTGTGGGATGGCAGTTCGCCTGTCCTCACCTAGTTTTTAGTTGTTTGTGTGATGTGACAGGCCCCTTTCAGTGATTTAAGTTTAGCTTTCTTAGTGCGTGATTCGGGTTCTAAATTGGGGGTGGGGGGTCTCAATTGTATGTGTGTGTTTTGGACCTTTTTTGAGGGGGAGGGAAGATGTTATACAGTTATTTATATGAATTCTGTTCTACGCTGTTATTTGTGTGGCATTCGGTAGTGGCTCCGCCTTTCGGTCCGCCACCACCCGTGAGTATAAAAGGGCTGCACGTAGGAGGGATGGTCTCTTGGCCGTTTCCTCTGCTAGCGGTTTGATGTGGCTAGGTTGCACTGCCTTGTTTAATAAACGTGTGTTAAAGGTGGATTGTCCTCTCCGGGTTGGGGACAGGCTCCTGCCCCAAGTGGAGGAGTTTAAGTATCTTGGGGTCTTGTTCACGAGTGAGGGGAAAATGGAGCGAGAGATCGACAGACGGATTGGAGCAGCATCTGCAGTGATGCGGACGTTGTACCGGTCTGTTGTGGTGAAGAGGGAGCTTAGTTCTAAGGCAAAGCTGTCGATTTACCAGTCAATCTACGTTCCTACTCTCACCTATGGTCACGAGCTTTGGGTAATGACCGAAAGAACGAGATCACGGATACAAGCGGCTGAAATGAGCTTTCTCCGTAGGATTGCTGGACTCACCCTCAGAGATAGGGTGAGGAGCTCAGTCATCCGGGAGAGGCTCAGAGTAGAACCGCTGCTCCTCCACATTGAAAGGAGTCAGTTGAGGTGGTATGGGCATCTGATTAGGATGCCTCCTGGACGTCTCCCACTTGAGGTGTTTCAGGCACGTCCCACTGGGAGGAGACCCCGGGGCAGACCCAGGACTCGGTGGAGAGACTATGTCTCCCAGCTAGTCTGGGAACGCCTTGGTATCCCCTCTGTAGAGCTGGAGCAGGTGGCTGGGAAGAGGGAAGTCTGGGCTTCTCTGCTTGAACTGCTGCCTCCGCGACCCGGACCTCCGGAAAAGCGGTAGAAGATGGATGGATGGATGGATGGTGTTCAGCTTAACACTGAGTCTCCTCCTTTCGCTTCCAACTACTGACATAACAGATCTAGATTTTAATTTGGATCTACAGCATTAAATAGGCTACATGCTATTGGCATCAAACTGGGGATTCTAAATTGTCCTTAGGTATGACTGTGAGAGTGAATGGTTGTCTGTCTCTCTGTGTTGGCCCTGCGATGGACTGGTGATCTGTCCAGGGTGTACCCTGCCTGTCATCCAAAGATGCTGGGATAGGCTCCCGCCCCCCCCCCCCCCCCCCAACCCGAAAAGGATTAAGCGGATGGTTGGATGGACATGCTCATATATGACCATATACCCATCTCCCATATAGTCCTTTAAAAAAATCACATTGGCTGCATAAAAGTAACGAGATTATTTTTAAAAAATGCCCCGATTGGGATTAAATTTTATTCTATATGGCCTAAAATCCACCTTTCCATTAAATGTTAGTCTCTGGAAATGGCACAGTGTGGAGTGTGTGAAATCACAAGCAGGTTCATTTCAAAAGGATTTTATTTCACACTCACATCTCACGAGCACAGATCAGACTGAACTTTTTTACCAGAGACTCTCCTCTTAAGTTTCACGGCTTACATCACACACAATTGGACATTTACATCACACTGCATTCAACCCCCTACATCCTTGACTCCTTCTCACTCTCTCACCAGGAGACTCGTCTCTTTTGTCTCCCACGCTTATTCACTGTCTCTCATCTGAGACGCTAGAATCTGACTCTCCCAAGGTGCTACAACAGAAGTAATTTTATTTTATTTTTAAAAATCGAAAACCTTAAAAAAGGACTTTGACGAAACTTGGTGATCTAAAATTATAAGTATTTCTTTGCCGTTTAATCCAACTGAAACCACATTTTAATTAGAACGCTGAAATTCTGGTGAGAGCAGATCTATTTTTCTAACAGCTCTATGGCTAAATACCCATAAACACCAAACGCCCCCTTTGAGATCACGTGGTTAGTGACGTTCTCCAAAGCCTAACGTGGTTACGTCATTCATCACGTGTAGCAACACCGGTACACTGTGAGGGCTCGCACTTTCATCTCGGCATTTTTGTGAATCGACAGACTTGAGACAGAGAATACAACAGTTTTTGAACTGTACGGACGTTCATGTGTATGAATCGGCTCTGATAATGGTTTGCCTCTGATGAAGCTAACTAACAGAGCTAGCAGTGATAGCATAGCTAGTGAACTTTCACCAGTGCTCGCTTGTTCAACTTTATCCATCTAGAAGCTAATTGAACAGGTAAAATTATAGGTAAATACAGGGACTGACTGAATTATTAGTGTGGAATTTTAGCTTTAGTTGGTGCCAGTACGGTGTTCGAAAACGCAAGTCCTATCTGGTTAGCAAACCGACTTACCTGTGTGGTTCGAGGTCTCGCCGGTTCGTGTCCAAGACACCACAGCTGTCCTCTGGTTACAATCATGAAGAGTCTGCCGTACTTCTGCCGGGGAGAGGTGGTCCAGGGCTTTGGGAGAGGAAGCAAAGAGCTCGGTGTTCCCACAGGTGAGCTGATTATTGATGTGTATATTTTGCTGTAACGTTAAGATGTCAGTTTCACCACATCATAACGTAACATTAGCGGTCTCTAAACAACACTGAATATTCTTCTAGGCATATCAAGACTGGTAAAACCGGCCTTCGTGGACTTCAGTTATTTCAGCAGTTTATTCGTGTTAAGCTTCCTGCTCGTTTACTCTCGTGGAAGTTGTTACGTCACCCTTTTATGTTAAAGGGAGTTGAATTAAAAAATCTGACTGGCGATGAACTATTGAAAGCGACACTGAAGTTCAAGGTTATTGTAACTCCGTAGTTTTCAAAACTGGAAATGTTTCTTTTCTGGAACAAGAGTAATTGTTTTTCTTACAATAGATCAATAGATAAGGTAATTTATACAGGTCAAGTGGACCCCCTGACCAAATGAACACCCCAAGTGGACTCCGGGATCCAGTCTGTACATATACAAGTACATTTTCAATCCAGTGATTTGTAAACATGAAGCAGAACAAAAATTTGTGTAAAAACTGTTGGAAAGACTTTTCCCTGTCACCAAGAAGTGTAAAATATGTGTGTGTGTGTGTGTGTGTGTGTGTGTGTGTGTGTGTGTGTATATCGGTGGGTTTGTCCGAGGGAGTCTGGAGACATGGAGTCTGAATGGGTCTCCACCTAAATTGTTGAAGCAGCTGCCCAGAGCTGTGGCCGCAAGGTGGCCGGTGCATCTCGTGGTGGCAACCCCCGAACCAAGTGGTGGACACCAGTGGTGAGGGGGGCCATTAAGCTGAAGAAGGAGTCCTATCAAGCTTGACTGGCTTGTGGGACTCCCGAAGCAGCTGAGGTGTACCGGCAGGCCAAGTGGAGTGCAGCTCGGGTGGTTGCTGAATCAAAAACTCGGGTATACTTTCGGTCGGACTCGAAGTGATTCTGGCAAACTGTCCAGCGGCTCAGGAGGGGGAAGCAGCCCCCTGTCCATACTGTCTATGGTGCGGATGGGGCACTACTGACTTTGACTGGGGATATCGTCGGGTGGTGGAAGGAATACTTCGAGGATCTCCTCAATCCCACTGACACGCCTTCCACAGAGGAAGCAGGGCTTGTGGATGAGGGGGACGACTCGCCTATCACAGGGACTGAGGTCGCCAAGGGGGTTAAAAGTCTCTTTGGTGGCCGGGCCCCGAGGGTGGACAAGATTCACCCTGAGTACCTCAAGGCCCTGGATATTGTAGGGCTGTCATGGTTGTCATGGCCTCTGCAACATTGCGTGAAGGTCGAGGCAGTGCCTTTGGCATGGCAAACCGGAGTGGTGGTTCCTCTCTTCAAAAAAGGGGACCGGAGGGTGTGCTCCAACTTTAGAGGGATTACACTCCTCAGCCTCCGTTAGAAGGTCTATGTCAGGGTACTGGAGAGGAGAGTCTGGCTGTTGGTTGAACTTCGGATTCAGGAGGAGCAATGTGGTTTTCGTCCTGGCCGTGGCACATGGGACCAGCTCTTTACTCTCTCGAGAATCCTCGAATCCAGTTTACATGTGTTTTGCGGACTTGGAAAAGGCATTAAACTGTGTCCCTCATGGTTTTTTGTGGGGGGTGCTTCGGGAGTATGGGGTATTGGGCTTGTTTTTACGAGCTATTCGGTCTCTGTATGACCGTTGTGAGAGTTTGGTACAGATGATTGCTACCTCCATTTTAAATGATGACTCCCACCCTTTGCACTGCCACTTTCAGCTTCTTCCCTCAAGACGGAGGTTTGCTGTCCCAAAAAGTAAAACCCAGTGCTACAAAAACAGCTTTGTTCCTGCTGCTGTCAAAGAGTTGAACAAGTTGTAACAATATATTGCACATAATTTAGTTACCTATTTATTAACTCCATTTTATATTTACTTATTTTTGTAGGATTTTTATTTGGGTTCTAAATCTTTTATTGGGGTTTTAGACCTTTGAGTTTTTAGCCTCTTTGACTAGTCTTTAACTTTTTAATATGACCCTTCTCTCTTATCTCTGGTTTTTCTCCCATCTCTTTGTCTTTATATCCTGATTGATGGAGCCTTGAGTATTTTTATGATGTTTATAGTCAGCTTCATGTGTGCCTGTGTTTGTGTTTATGTTGAATGTAATTGTGGTTTGTAAATATGGATGTCACCAGACTGCAAAACAAATCTACCTATGGGTACAAATAAAGTAACCTGAACCTGTATTGCCAACACTCGGTCGGACTCATTCCCAGTGAGAGTTGGACTCCGCCAGGGCTGCCCTTTGTCACCGATCCTGTTCATAATTTTTATGGACAGGATTTCTAGGCGCAGCCAGGGAATGGAGGGTGTCATGCTTGGTGACCACAGGATCTCATCTCTGTTGTTTGCAGATGATGTCCTGCTGGCTTCATCCAGCAGTGACCTACAGGTCTTACTGGGACGGTTTGCTGCTGAGTGTGAAGCGGCTGGGATAAGAATCAGCACCTCCAAATCCGAGTCCATGGTCCTCAGCCGGAAAATGGTGGATTGTCCTCTCTGGGTTGGGGACAAGCTCCTGCCCCAAGTGGAGGAGTTTAAGTATCTTGGGGTCATATTCATGAGTGAGGGGAGAATGGATCGAGAGATTGACAGACGGATCAGAGCAGCATCTGCAGTGATGCGGACGTTATACCGGTCTGTTGTGATGAAGAGGGAGCTAAGCTCTAAAGCAAAGCTGTCGATTTACCAGTCAGTCTACGTTCCTTCCCTCACCTATGGTCATGAGCTTTAGGTAATGACCAAAAGAATGAGATTGTGAATACAAGCGGCTGAAATGAGCTTTCTCCGTAGGATTGCTGGACTCACCCTCAGAGACAGGGTGAGGAGCTCAGTCATCCGGGAGAGGCTCAGAGTAGAACCGCTGCTCCTCCACATTGAAAGGAGCCAGCTGAGGTGGTATGGGCATCTGATTAGGATACCTCCTGGACGCCTCCCACTTGAGGTGTTTCGGACACGTCCCTCTGGGAGGAGACCCTGGGGCAGACCCAGGACTCGGTGGAGAGACTATGTCTCCCAGCTGGTCTGGGAACACCTTGGTATCCTCTCTGAAGAGCTGGAGCAGGTGGCTGAGGGGACGGAAGTCTGGGCTTCTCTGCTTGAACTGCTGCCTTCGCGACCCGGACCTCCGGAAAAGTGGTAGAAGATAAGATGGATGGATAGTGCATGCCTGTAGAAACCAAGTATAAGCAAGTATTTCTGCATGCCCATAGAAAGTTATTGTTATCATGGTACCAGTAACCATGGTGAAACTTGCCTTTGATATTCAATGTCACCACTCGTTCAGTGATGCCTGCCTTTGGTCTTTGATAATGTGTCTACCTGGCAACAGTAACCATGGCAACATCTGTGCATCTATGATGTCATAGCTATGAACGCCCATAGCTCTCCTATGGACGTTCATTAAAGATTTCCCCTCCTAAACTTCTGCATATCTGGAGAGGCTGAAATTCGGGGATGCACACCCTCGTAACCTCAGCACAGCACATATAAAATCTGAGGCCAGTCCAACAAATGGTTCGGGAGATGCGCATGGAACACACACAGACAGAGATTTCTTAAATTATAATGTGGCAACACTCATGGATCATGTGCTAGACCTCTATCTAAAGCATATAAACAATTTCTTTAAACGGTATACTTTTCTTTCTTTAAAAAGGAACTTCATCTCCTTTGAAAGTGCTGTTGAGCTTATGAATACTTTTTTATTTATTTCTCTCCCTCTTTCTCCTGAACTCCAGCTAATTTCCCAGACTCGGTGGTGGACAATCTTCCAGCAGACATCAGCACAGGGATTTACTATGGATGGGCTTGCATCGGGAATGGTGACATTTACAAAATGGTGATGAGCATTGGCTGGAATCCTTACTACAAAAATACTAAGAAATCCATGGTAAGTGCATGATGACAAGCATTCATTGCGGTCTGCTCGGCATTCTAGTTAGAAAAGAAGATGTCATGAATATGTTTAATATAATTCAGGACATTTTCTTCATTAAGAGCTGCCCATTGAAGCTTTTACAAAACATCACATATTAAACTGAGCCCAATTATAGAGGGTAGAACATGGCTTAAAAATGGTTGGGATAGAATAAACGAGAACAACTTTATCTTTCACAAAATAACAGAAATTGCTCTTTAGCATGGCTCTGCGAAAAAAGACAATCAAGTAGCAACATCCCAAAACAAAGAAAAAATCAGTCCAGTATAAAAAACGGTGACTTAAAAAGTTAAGAGATGGTGTTTTATAAAATACTCATACTGGCATCTCATTTAAAATATCCACAGCTGTTATCACGGGTAGTCGTGAAAAAATTAGGACACCCCATTAAATCATTCAGTTCTTTATTAAGAAATATTCACATATTGATGTCTAATCTTGTTTTTATTTATCTCTGGAAAAGAAGATGATTTAATTGCAGGTAAATAACAAAAATTAACCTTGTTTTACTCATTAAACTAAAGATATCAACAAAATGTGTATTCTGAGGAAAAAGGTAGGACACCCTACTGCCTAAAGCCTGCTTCATGCTACACCTCTGCTGTCCGCGAACGCGTAACTAGAAACCTTGTGTGACAAAATTTACGTCATCGTCTCCACTCCGCTAGTGTCCGCAGTGCTCGACCGCGGATGACTGCGTGCAGCCCAAATTTTGTGACTGCGCCGCCTGTCAACGACCTGAACGCATTGAGAAGTGCATGTGCAAGACTGAACGTCCCATTCACGAGGTGGCGATATTGACACAGCATACATCAGCAGATGAAGAAGACAACAAGGAGGCGGAAAACGAGAATAAAAACATACATGAATCATGCATACATTCTTTCACAGCGGCAGCAGCATCTTCGTGGAAAAGGATTGAAAACCGGGAAGTCAGACAGCAGAAATGGACTCTATATTTGAAGAGAAACTTTGTGAAGAAGTCCGCTGTTTCTTTGTTGGTGAAAATCCTGGCGCGTCAGCATCTTGGCGCTACCTGTCGGGCGGGAGTGAAACTACAAATGATGGTTGTGCGCATGCGTCAACCGCTTGGCCTGGGTAGATGAAAAAAGTGAGCATGAACAGCGCCACATGCGTGCCAGGCTCATCCAAAGCGTTCGCAGACCACAGTGGACTAGAGGGAAATGTAGCATGAAGCAGGCTTTATAGCTAGTGTTACCCCCTTTGGCTGAAATAACTTCAGTATGACGCTTCTTGTAGCCATCTACCAGTCTCTGACATTGGGCTGAGGAAAGTTTGCCCCACTCCTCAACACAGAATTCTTTCACCTGTGAGATGTGTGAGGGGTTTCTTGCAAGTACAGCCCGTTTCAAGTCACCACACAACATCTCAATGGGATTAAGATCTGGGCTTTGACTCGACCATTCCAAGACTCTCCATTTCTTAGTTTTTAGCCTGTCCTTGGTGGATTTACTGGTATGTTTTGGGTCATTGTCATGTTGCAGGATCCAGTTCTGCTTCAGCTTTAATTTTTTTACAGATGGTCTTATGTGTGGTCCTCAAGCACCCTTTGATATATGGTAGAATTCATGGTGGATTCTATGATGATGAGCTGGCCAGGTCCTGCTGCAGCAAAGCATCCCCAAACCATGACATTTCCACCTCCATGCTTCTTATTTTCCTGAAATGCTGTATTTGGTCAATGCCAAACACGTCCTCTGTTCTGGTGTCCAGATAATTCAATTTTAGTCTCATCTGTCCAAAGAACATTATTCCAGAAGTCCTGGTCTTTGTCTACGTTCTCTCTGGCAAACTTCAGTCTGGCCTTCATGTTTCTCTTAGAGAGCAAAGGTTTCCTCCTTGCACGTCTCCCATGCAAGTTAAACTTGTGCAGTCTCTTTCTGATTGTAGAGGGATGCACTTTCACATCAACAGTAGCAAGAGCCTGCTTTGGTCCTGTGATAACATTTTAGGGTTTTTGGAGACTTCTTTTAGCATCTTGCAGTCTGGTCTCGGGGTGAACTTTCTTGGACGGCCAGACCTGGGCATGTTGGCAGTTGTTTTGAATGTCCTCCACTTGTAGACTATTTTTTAGACAGTGGAATGGCTGATTTCAAATTCTTTGAGATCTTTTTAAATCCCTTACCAGACTCATAAGATGGTACAGTCTTCTTTCTGAAGACCTCAGACAGCTCTTTCGATCTCACCATGGTGCTCACTCTCACTTCAACAGTCAGGAGCACACCAAACTAAATGTCTGAGCTTTAAATAGGACAAGCCTGTAAGACCAAAATGCTGAGTAACGATGTTCTAGTCATGTGCACCTGATATGATACACCTGTGTGTGATTTTAGCCATTTTAAGTGGAAATAAATGTGGGGGTGTCCTAATGTATTCCTCACCAGAAATTGCATGTTTTTAGAATCACATTTTACAGAAAATTTTAAAAAGTATTTTCTTCAGTTTTGTTTTGTTGTATTACTTGACTCTCCCAAAACATAAAGTATACAAAATCAAAAAATCAAAATACAAAATCAAACCATTATTGTTAAAATTGATATTAAATATCCATATGTCCAAATATGTTTAAAAAAACACACAGGCTATCATAGGGTGTCCAATTTTTTTTCACATGACTGTATATTACCACGTTATTGACTAGTGTTTTTGTATTATAAAAATAGCAAAATAGATGGTCAGAAAAAATGTCCACAGCTGAGAGAATAAAAGTGGTCTTGTCTACCATTTTCCTAGCCAGGGGAACTTCATACAGATTTCTGATAACAGCTGAAAGAGGGTGAGAGGGTTCCTGCTTGGTCATAGTGGCTTTCCTAGTGACTGACCTGATGTACAGCTTACACAGAGGAGAGGAGTTTGAACTGAACCTGTTATTTTACTTGCCTGTCAGATAATCTGAGAAAGTTTTGTCTTGTATTTAACAGTGAATGGTATCGGGCTGAAAAATTGAAGGTCAGAACAGATTCAGTTAGTGGCCTGTAAACCAAGGTTAAAACCTCTTTGCTGACATTGAAAGTCCCGAGTTTCCTCAGTAGGTACATGTGTTGCTAAAGCAATTTATATATCACTACTGTTATAAAAGCTGTGAAAAATCTTTTTTTTTTTTTTAAATTGTGAAATAATGGGAAAGCAGTGTTTTATCAGCAATAATAAACAAAACAAGTCTGGAGAAGGGCTGCTCTTTTATATTTAATAAAACAAGGAAATAGCCTTTTGTGCTGCTAAGATTCAAGGATTCCATTGGATTCAAGGGTTCTTTTTTTTTATCGATTATATTGCAGTTCCCCAGTTTTTGGACAGTATGACCTAAAATTGTAATAACATTTCTGTGAATTTTCACAATAATGATATTCTTCACAATATCAGGGAATACATTTTTTTCTTCTAAATTTAGAGAGGACAGTTTCACAGGCCAGCATTATTTACGTTCAACATAGTCAGTAAAAACAAAACAAAAACTCTTATTCTCCAGTTTATAAACAGCCGTTCAGAATAGTTTCAAATATTTTTTTATTCTGTATCAAATATTACCAGAAAATAATATAAACCACCACATCTTAAGTGCATTCAGGGGTGGACTGGGACAAAAATTCAGGTCAAGAATTTGACTTCATCCTAGGCTACCCTGTTGTTGGAAACCAGAAACCACCACAATTTTAGTAGGCCAACATTTCAAAATAACTGTTATCAAACTAGTTATAAATGTAATTACAGTGTTGTGAAAAAGTGTTTGCCCCTCCCTGAGTTCTCATTTTTTTGTATGTTTGTCACACTTAAATGTTTCAGATCATCAAACAAATTCAAGTATTAGACAAAAATAACACAAGTAAACACAAAATGCAGGGAAAAAATCCAAACCTACATGGCCCTGTGTGGAAAAAGGGATTGTCCTCTAAACCTAATAACTGGTTGGGCCAACCTTGGCAGCAACAACTGCAATCAAACGTTTGCGATAACTGGCAATGAGTCTTTTACAGCGCTGTGGAGGAATTTTGACCCACTCATCTTTGCAGAATTGTTGTAATTCAGCCACATTGGAGGGTTTTCAAGCATGAACCGCCTTTTTAAGGTCATGCCACAGCATCTTAATCGGATTCAGGTCAGGACTTTGACTAGGCCACTCCAAAGTCTTCATTTTGTTTTTCTTAAGCCATTCAGAGGTGGACTTGCTGATGTGTTTTGGATCATTGTCCTGCTGCAGAACCCAAGTACGCTTCAGCTTGAGGTCACGAACAGATGGCCAGACATTCTCCTTCAGGATTTTTTGACAGACGGCAGAATTCATGGTTCCATTTACCACAGCAAGTCTTCCGAGTCCTGAAGCAGCAAAACAGCCCCAGACCATCACGCTACCACCACCATATTTTACTGTTGGTATGATGTTCCTTTTCTGAAATGCTGTGTTACTTTTATGCCTGATGTAATGGGACACGCACCTTCCAAAAAGTTCAGCTTTTGTCTCGTCAGTCCACAGAGTATTTTCTCAAAAGTCTTGGGGATTATCAAGATGAGATAACTGAGACAAGTCTTTGTTCTTTTTGCTCAGCAGTGGTTTTCGTCTTGGAACTCTGCCATGCTGGCCATTTTTGCTCAGTCTCTTTGTTATGGTGGAGTCATGAACACTGACCATAACTGAGGCAAGTGAGGCCTGCAGTTCTTTGGATGTTGTCGTGGGGTCTTTTGTGACCTCTTGGATGAGTCGTTTTTAATCTTAGGGTAATTTTGGTCGGCCAGCCACACCTGAGAAGGTTCACCACTGTTCCATGTTTTCACCATTTGTGGATAATGGCTCTCACTGTGGTTCATTGGAGTCCCAAAGCTTTAGAAATGGCTTTATAACCTTTTCCAGACTGATGGATCTCATTTACTTTCTCATTTGTTCCTGAATTTCTTTGGAGTGCAGCATGATGTCTAGCTTTTGAGGATCTTTTGGTCAACTTCACTTTGTCAGGCTGGTCCTATTTAAGTGATTTCTTGATTGAGAACAGGTGTGGCAGTAATTAGGCTTGGGTGTGGCTAGAGAAATTGAACTCGGCTTTCCAAAAATGTGATAAACCACAGTTAATTTATGTTTTAATGGGGTTGGGGGGACAGGCAATTACTTTTTCACACAGGGCCATGTAGGTTTGGATTTTTTTTACCCTTAATAATAAACACCTTCATTTGAAAACTGCATTTTGTGTTTACTTGTGTTGTCTCTGTCTAATATTTAAATTTGTTTGATCTGAAACTTCGTGTGACATCCGCTTTTAGCTGATTTTTTTTTTTCTTCTTTCAGGTGGTTGAATAATTAAACAAAAATCAAACTCTGGACACTTTGGACGCCAACAGCATCACTTCAGGGCGAAGTAAAACTTTGCCCTGAAATGATGTTGGCATGGGGGGGGGGGGATGCGGGCCGATTATCCACATCACTGCACTGTTTTGTTGTTGTTGTTTTTTTTTGAAAGATGGCAGCAGTGTGAAACAGCCTTTAAACTAAATTACTTCCTCACAACTACATGCAGGCGCTCCAAGCACGGAGTGGCCACTTCCCGCGCCATGTTTATTTTGCCATTTCTGTGGTAATGCGTAGCTTCCGTTGGCAGCGTAATGGACCCCAAATATCGCAATGTTCATTTTTACATCGGTATCAAAATTTATACCAGTATTATCGTGAATGATGCCATATGGCACACCACTATATTATGGTTTGACAATACAAGTGCAGTTCACTGATGTTGATTCTGCTGTCCTCTTGTGGTTTTGGGGGGATTTTAGGAGACCCATGTAATTCACTCATTCAAAGAGGACTTCTACGGAGAAACCCTCAGTGTTGTGGTGGTGGGCTATATCCGCCCAGAGAGAACCTATGACTCACTGGGTATGCCTCCTCGCATATTTAAGCATCTGAGCTTTGTAATCTGTTGTCAGAAATCTCTCCACATTATCAGAAGTGCATGCCTCTATTTATGCATTTTATTCTTTCCTCCACTTGCATTATCCTTCTTTGACAATTGTCTCTCGCCTACTCTGACTTTTGCACACCCTTTTCTCTTGTCTTATCAGAAGCTCTTATTGCGGCTATCAACAGTGACATTGAGGAGGCAAAGGTGAAGCTGGAGCTCCCAGAGCATCTCAGACTGAAGGACGATAATTTCTTTACCAACACAGCCAGCTTATCTTCAGTCTCGCTGACCAACAATGCCCCATCCACCTCACAGACTATTATGAATGGTTACTAACAGCTGGCCAGGACAGTGCTGCATTACATTTATACTCACACAGACCAGAGATACATGCAGGTTTGTGTAAATGCACAGTTTTGTTTTAAAATCTCAGCAGTTTCCATGGCTGCACATGGACAAGATCATTTCCAACCAATCTTGGTTTTGTATTTTTCTTTCACTGTCAATGTTTCTGTGTTAATTTTCTCTATGGTTTTGTTACAGACTGCCTGAATATATACTCACTGCCAATGAAAATGCAACAGTCTAGAAAAGTTTGATATTTTTACAAAATTTTATGGATCATCATCAAATTTTTATGGAAATGGTCAATTAAAGGATACAAATTATTTTTAGACACCTTCAAAACAATATCAGATTGCATGGACCTCGCGAGCCATCTAATGTAGGGCTGCAGCTATTGATTAATTGGATAAGCTTTTTTTTTTTTTTTTTTTTTTTTTGCTTGAAGATCTTTTGACCAAAATTTTGTGGTTTATGTATTTGGCAAACTTGCACTGACCAATCTGTGCTGAACCTTCTTCCCAAAAGAGTGGTATCAGGCCCTTCCCTCCTGATAATACTACCTAATACCACTCTTTAGGAAGAAGGTTCAGCACAGATTGGTCAGTGCAAGTTTGCTTAATACCTAAACAGCAAGATTTTGGTCAAAAGGTCTTGAAACAAAAGAAAAAAGCTTAATCGATTAATCGATAGCTGCAGCCCTAGTCTAATATTGTCCTGGGTGATATTTAGCCACTCGCTCCATCAGTTGACCCAAACCCTGGACTGACAAAATGGGGATTTGTCAGAGAAAAGAACAGTGTTTCACTGCTGTAGGGTCAACCTGTTGCGCTGACGAGTCCACTCGTGGCGATTTTCTTGCCACTCTGCCATCAGACTCCTCCTTTGAAAGGGTGCTCGGGTTTGTAGGTCCTGACACCTGAGGTGCCTTCTCACGGTATTGGCCGAGAGCCTTGGCTGGCATCTCCCTGGAGTTTCCTGAGCCATCTGGGTAGCTGTGCGGAACTGATCTCGAAGGTGCTTCAGCACTACGTACCAGTCTTGCTTCGGAGTGGTGACACATGCTCGTCCTGGACATGATCCATTGGCCATGGGTCCAGTTTTGTCCTGACGTTGTTGTAACCAAACAATGGTTGATGCATTGCAGCCAAATTGGAGCGCCACCTGTTGTGTGGACATTCCGCCCTCCCAAAGGCCCAAAGCACAGTTACATTCGTCAAATGACAGTCATGGCATTGTCGTAGATTTCACAGCATAGTGCTATGCACTTTTTGTTCATCTTTATAGAGGGAAGATAACCACTCCTTAAAATTACCCATTTTTGACTTTTGAGTACCCAAAATAAAGAACGAGCTCAAAAAGACATTGTGACAGTGAGTACAACCACTGAAAGTGAGTTCTAGACATATTGAGTCATACAAACACTATTACTCAAGCTCAGATCGGATGGACCCAAAAATATTTATACAAAGATTGTGGTGCATTTTCATTTGCAGTGTGTGCATATATATATATATATATATATATATATATCTTTATGTATATTTTTCTTTGTATATGTATTCACACCAGATTGTCCCTCTGGCTCTCATTGGTCCTGCTGTATATTTTGAAGTTAATGAAGAAATGAAGATAAATGTATAGCTTTGTAGATTAGGGTGACCACAACTGTAGGGTTATTTGTAATGGAACTGTGTGTACAGTTTGGCAAAGAAAAAAAAAAAAAAAAACAATCCACAATTTAAAATGCAAAGCTTATTTAAATATTTTCAGATTAAGGTCTGCTTCACTGATGAAAAATGGCCTGGGCATTATTATCAGTAACAAAAACACAGATAACACAAGTAGATGATGTTATGCAGTAATGTGGCTCTTTGCAGGCTGTTCATGTGATTAAATTATGAAATTATGTGAATTTGTTGGTATTCAGAAGCCTGGTTTTCCATTTTCACTTCCCATTTTGGAAATCTTTCCATTTTCTTTAATATAAGCATCAGCTCTTACAGCCCTGTAATATAGGTAACTAGTTGGGAACAGAATTTGGTTTTGACACACAATGGAGAGTAAGTATCAATGCTGATTAAAATGATTCATTTATTAACCTGCTGTATTAAATCATTTTAAATCAAAAAAGGGTAGGCTTTTAAAATAGAGAATTGAGTACCTGGAGAACACTAACTATACTGAGAAGCATTAAAATGTAACGTATCGGTTCTGCTTCTGGGTCACCAAGGGATGGCAGCATAGAGCGGGGTCTCCCGACCAAAAACAAGAAATTACTTCCAAAATGTCAAATTTAAACTGACAAAACTAGTCCTGATGCCTACAAAGGAGAGGAGATGCCTCCGAAAGGGAGAAATAAATCAACCACTGTAGCGACATCCACAGAAACGGATGTGTCGCAAGATCAAGAGCTAATGCTAACCCTACCGCTGCTAACCAGGGAGAAAACGACGCAAATGAGGACGAAGGAGAGGTGACTAACAGCACAATACTCAAAGAACTGCGTGAATACAGACAAGAGATCATGAGAGAATTTGCCAAGACAGACTCGAGACTGGATGAAGCGGAGAAAAGAATTGTGGGGAACGAGGAAAGGCTACAAGACATAGGAGTGGTTGTAGGAATGCTAAAACTGCAAGAACAACTTCAGGAGAAATTAACGGATCAGGAATGCAGGTCGAGAAGAGAAAACATCAGGATTTATGGAATTCCCGAACAAAAAGAAATGGACCCAAAGACAATGATTACATTTATAGAGAAAGTGCTTAGAGATAACCTCGGTGTCTCCGATACTGTAAACCTGAACATAGAGAGGGCGCACCGAGCACTCGCCCCTCAGCCCCCACCTGGAGCCAAGCCGAGATCTATCCTTGTCAAATTCCAGAGCTTTAGAACGAAAGAAGAAGTAATCCGTTTGGCATGGCAGAAGAAAGGCTTTATTCTGGATGGCCATAAGATAAACTTGGATCATGATTATGCTCCAGTAATTTTACACAGACGGAAAGCATATGCCGAGGCGCGACGAGTCCTGAAAGAAAACAAAATACAATTTCAGACTCTCTATCCAGCTCGCCTAAGAGTTCACTATAAAGAAGGGCAGAGAACGTATGACACAGCGGACATGGTCAGCTGTGGCCTGCCGGTGAAAGTGATTGAGCAACCAGCAACGTTGTGGGAGAGGATTCAGCGAGGAGCCTGGCAGCCAGCGCGGACCAAACGGACCACCGCGGCTGGGAACACGCAGAGCTTCAAGCAAAAGCTGCAAGCATTTAGACACACAGCAACGGAGGATACAGGTTGATTCGGTCTTTTTTGATTAAAGATAAGAAATAAATGAGAAAGATGTATAAGAAAAGAACTACGAAAGTTTTGGTCGGAAGAAGGGACGAGGGGTCACTGAACTGTTTATATGGCTGACGTCATAGGGGAGGGCCCTCTGACACACTGGAGGTGTAGAGGTTATCCCTCAAAGCAGCAACAGGTCAGTAAATTGACCTTAGGGTTGGAAGTTAGTTTTGGAATCTGTTCTATGTTCACAAAGTTTGTTTTTGTTATTCATTGTGTTATTCTTTTTCCAAGGGAGTGCTTACAGGGAACTGAGGTTAAATGTACTGTTGTGGGGAGACTTGAATAACGAAACCGAATTGTCTTTCATTTCAGTTTATTCAAGAAATCATTCCACTGTCTGCTCTTATTCTTGAGCAGCGAACAAAGAGAGTGAACACACCAAAGTTCTCTCATTTAAACCTTCTCACATCAAACCATTTCCCTCGCGGGGGAAATCACACATCTATATCAAAGTCTCTTTATTCACATTCATTAGCCTTTTATTTACATAACTCCCCCTTCTCTCTTCCCGAGCCTCAGTGGTCAGGAAGTCTTCTGTCCCCTGTCCTCCGCAGGGGGTCCAGGCTCTGTGGCTCCGCACCGCAGGGGGCTGGCTCTCCTTCATCGTGGTTAAATCACATATGCAGTGTCCAACATATACATGTCTCACAACACAGCCATATAACCCCCCCCCAAACGATGAAGAACAGACTAATTCCCAAAATTTAATAGCACCTTACTCACTACTGAATAATCAACACCAACATTCAGTCTGTGCGCCGCTTGGGCTTCAGCCGTCTGCCGAATCTGCTGTGCGTTGGCCCCGCCTTGCCTGCGGTGCTGTTCTGCTCCGGGTCTGTTGACTGAGGAAGAGAGTGGTTAATTGCCCTCTGCGGGGGCCTGCCTCGTCGAGGCGCCACCGTGACCGGTACAGACACGTCCTTCATGACAAAAGCAGGTTTTAGTCTGTCAATACTGACTGTCTCTTTTCTGTCCCCAAAATCTAGCACAAATTGCTTATCACCTGCCTCCAGCACTCGAAATGGCCCTTCGTAAGGTGGTTTGAGCGTTGCTTTAAGGGCTTCGCGCCTGACAAAAACGAAATCGGCATTTTTCAAAGCCTTGGGGACGAAAACTCGTGGAAAAGCGTGATGAACCGGACCCGGGAGCGTGTCTGCCCCCGTGCCAACTAACGGTCCCAGAGCAGAGAGAGGTGGGGGCTCTGGGTGCTCTGGTAAAAACTCGCCCGGCAGCCTCAGAGTTTGTGCGAATACCAGCTCCGCTGGGGAGGCGTCTAAGTCCTCTTTAGGCGCAGAACGCAACCCTAATAAAACCCAAGGGAGTTTATTTACCCAATCTGCATCCGTGAGCGACGCTCTGAGTGCTGCCTTCAAAGACCTATGAAAACGCTCGCATAAACCATTAGCCTGAGGGTGGTAAGCCGTAGTGCGGTGAATTTTGGCTCCTAAGCCGTTGGCCATCGCTGACCACAGCTCAGAGATGAATTGCGGTCCTCTATCGGACGTAATGTCCGACGGAACCCCGAAGCGCGCCACCCAAGCCGTTAAAAAAACGCGAGCCACCTCCGTGGCCGTGGTCGTCGCAAGTGGGACCACTTCCGGCCAACGTGTGGTGCGGTCCACCATTGTCAAAAGATACGTGAACCCCTGTGATGCCGGTAGGGGGCCCACAAGGTCGACGTGCACATGGTCGAACCTTCTGGCCGGAATGCGGAACGGTTCTAACGGGGCTCTTGTGTGCCTGTGAATTTTGGCCCGTTGACAGGAAATGCAGGTTTTTGCCCATTCCTTCACGTGCTTGCGCAGGCACGGCCAAACAAACTTTTCCGCCACTAGTTTCACCGACGCGCGCACCCCCGGGTGCGCCAGTGAGTGGACCGAGTCAAAAACACGGCGGCGCCACGTGGCCGGAACCACCGGACGCGGGCGCCCCGTCGACATGTCGCAGATCAGGGGGGGCATACCGGTTTGTAAACACTTGCTCTCCAGCCTCAACCCTGTTGGTCCAGACTGGAGCGCGCGCACGTCTGCATCCGCCCCCTGGTCCGCTGCCATGGCTGCGTAATCTATACCCACGTGCACCGGGGCTGCGCGCGCCACCGTGCCGCTCTCCTGCGGCGCGGTCACGGTGGCCCGTTCTGCCTCTGCGCGTGTCGGGGTCGTGAACGCGCGTGAGAGACAATCCGCTACTACATTGAATTTGCCCGCGACGTGCCTAATGTCAGTGGTAAATTCCGAGATTGCGGCCAGCTGCCTCTGCTGCCTGCCGGACCACGGATCTGAAATTTTGGCCATGGCGTATGTGAGCGGCTTGTGGTCCACATAAGCGGTGAAGCACCGTCCTTCCAGCCAGAACTGGAAATGACGAATAGCCAAATGCAGCGCCAACAGTTCTCTGTCAAACGCGCTGTATTTTCGCTCAGCCGCGCTTAAAGATTTGCTAAAGAAAGCCAAAGGCTGCCAAACTCCGGCTACCTGTTGCTCAATAACGGCCCCTATGGCTAAATCTGAAGCGTCTGTCGTCAGCGCGATACGTGCTGCAGGGTCTGGGTGGGCCAGGAGCGCAGCGTCAGCCAAGGCTTTTTTAACCTCTGTGAACGCGCGCTCCCGCTCCGGGGACCATTCGACCGCCTGGGTCGGCGTTTGTTTTTTGAGCGCGGCATATAACGGTTGCATGATTTGAGCTGCGTGGGGCAGGAACCGGTTATAAAAATTCACCATCCCCAAGAATTCCTGTAGTGATTTGACCGTTTGTGGACGGGGAAAATCCGCTACCGCGCGTACTTTCTCTGGTAACGGAACCGCTCCCTCCGGGGAGACGCGGTGACCCAAAAAATCAATCCGCTCAACGCCGAACTGGCACTTGGCTGGGTTAACTATTAAGCCGTGCTCTCCCAGCCTCCTAAAAACTGCTGTGAGGTGCATTTCGTGTTCGTCCTCTGAAGTACTCGCGACCAAAATGTCGTCGAGGTACACAAACACGAAAGGGAGATCGCGTAACACGGCATCCATCATCCGCTGAAATGTTTGCGCCGCCCCTTTGAGACCAAACGGCATGCGTAAAAATTCGAAAAGTCCGAACGGGGTTATTACCGCTGTTTTAGGAATGTCCTCCGGTTGGACCGGGACTTGGTGATAGCCGCGAACTAGATCAATCTTTGAAAAAATGCGCGCCCCCCGCCAGGTGCACCGAAAAATCCTGAATGTGCGGGATGGGATAACGATCGTGTGCCGTAGCGTTGTTTAGCCTGCGGTAATCCCCGCACGGTCTCCAGGAGCCATCGGCTTTCGGTACCATGTGCAGCGGCGAAGCCCACGGGCTCTTCGACCTACGAACGATGCCCAGCCTCTCCAGGCTGGCGAACTCCTCGCGCGCAATGGCGAGCTTAACTGCATCCAAGCGCCGAGCTTTTGCAAACACGGGAGGACCAGAAGTGGGGATGAAGTGTTTCACCCCGTGCTTCGCGACCGTCGCTGAAAAAGTGGGCACAGTGAGCGCTGGAAATTGGGTGAGGAGTGTGTGAAACTTACCACCTGCTGTAGCGACGTGGGTCTGTACTGGTGGCGGGGACACTCGAGCTGAACAGGGGAGAGAGTAAAAAGAGAGTGCATTTACCAGCCGTCTATTAGCAAGATCAACTAACAGATTGTGTGAACACAAAAAATCCGCGCCCAACATGTTGAAACTCACCGCCGCTACTACAAAAGTCCATTCATATGTGCGGCCATGTAAGCATAAAGGCAAGGTCCTTCTCCCGTAGGTGTTGATGTTCGAGCCATTTGCCGCTGTAGCTCCGTCACCGTGGGGTCCAGCTACCCGGTCCGCGTATGTTGGGGTGATGAAGCTCACTTGTGCTCCGGTGTCAATGAGGAACACTCGTCCGGAGCGCGCATCCGTGATGTAGAGCAGCTTGTTGCGTTCTCCGAGGGTCGAAGCTGCTAGCGACCCCCGGTCTTGCCGTTTCCCGAACTCCTGAAGATGCAGGGCGGCACACACCTGCGTGCCTTCTCTGCGAACCTCCGATGGTAAAAGCAGAGATCTTCTCCTCCGCTGTGTCGTGCCCGCGCCTCTGTCGCCGGGCTATTGGCTCCCCCTCGTCGCGGCCGTGTTGCCGCCATCGTCGGCCAGTCTGGTTCTGCCGCCTCTGGCTCCCCGCTGTCTCGGGTCGCTGCTGTGGTTGCTTGCCCGCCGCAGGCGTCCAGGATCCCGTCTGCCTCCTGGGCCAGCTCCCGGAACTCCTCCAGGGTGTGACACTTTTTGCCGGCCAGCTTGCTTCTCGCATGCGCCGGGAGGTTGGAGAGGAAGATGAACTGAAAAATGAAATCATCGTTGTCCAACCCTCTCAGCTGTATCATCTCCTCCATCAGGGCGCTCGGCCTGTGTCCACCTTGGTCTAGCAAAGACAGGATCCTCCTCGCCCTCACTTCAGCCGAGGGGGTGAAAAACTTGATGAGGGTGGATTTCAGCTTGCTGTACCTGTCGGTCGCGGGTGGCTGCTCCACCAAGCTTTGCACGCACCGAGCTGTGCTGTTGTCCAGTTTAGCGATGACATGGTGGAACTTAGTGTCATCCACCGTTACTCCTGCGAGCGCGAACTGCGACTCTGCTTGCAGAAACCACGACCGTGGGTTATCCTGCCAGAAATCAGGCAGCTTAACGGCCACTGCGCTCGCCAGCTCTGAGCGCTGTGAGTCCGGGACCCTGAGAATTTCTTCGTTCATTCTCAACGTCGTCAGTCACCAATGTGGGGAGACTTGAATAACGAAACCGAATTGTCTTTCATTTCAGTTTATTCAAGAAATCATTCCACTGTCTGCTCTTATTCTTGAGCAGCGAACAAAGAGAGTGAACACACCAAAGTTCTCTCATTTAAACCTTCTCACATCAAACCATTTCCCTCGCGGGGGAAATCACACATCTATATCAAAGTCTCTTTATTCACATTCATTAGCCTTTTATTTACATAACTCCCCCTTCTCTCTTCCCGAGCCTCAGTGGTCAGGAAGTCTTCTGTCCCCTGTCCTCCGCAGGGGGTCCAGGCTCTGTGGCTCCGCACCGCAGGGGGCTGGCTCTTCATCGTGGTTAAATCACATATGCAGTGTCCAACATATACATGTCTCACAACACAGCCATACTGTAAATGTTTGAATGCAAGGAGAACCGGTTGAAATTGTTTCTTTCAATGTAAATGGAGTTCTGAATCCTATAAAGAGGAGTAAGATTTTGACAAAACTAAAACGAGAAAAGGCACAGATTGCCTTCCTTCAAGAAACCCATTTGAGTCAATCTGAACATGCAAAATTAAAAAGGCAGGGCTTTAAATTTGTTTTCTCCTCTTCTTATAAAGCTGGGCACTGACGAGGGGTTGCTATACTTATTTCAAATTTACTAAATTATGATCATATATCAGAAGTACAAGATGAGGAGGGAAGATTTATCAAAATTACTGGTAAAATAGAAGGACATGAAATAATGCTTATAAACGTTTATATTCCACCTGGAAGTGACTGGACTCTCTATTGACACATTTGAGTTAATGATGAATTCTCAGGGAGTGGTAATCTGTGGTGGAGACTTCAATATTGGATTAAATCCTAAGTTAGATGTATCAAATACAACCAATGCAGAAAATGCACTAATTAAAAAGGTAAATTTATTGATGAAAGAAGTGGGAATTATTGACGTTTGAAGAGAATTACATCCTAAAAGTAGAGACTATACACACTATTCATGCCCGTGTTTATTCAAGAATAGACTATTTTTTTGTGTTCAATAATGATTCTTTCAGAGTAAGAGATTGCAAAATTAAGACAATTGATCTCTCGGATCATAGTCCCATTTCATTGTTATTTTAGAAAAGAAGGTCAGAAAAGTGTTGTGGAAGTTCAACTCAAATATATTAAATGATTCCGAATTAAGACAAAAATTAAAGGATAACATTAAGAACTATCTTGAGTTGAACGACACAGGCGAAGTGACACAGATAATTTTGTGGGACGCTCTGAAAGCTGTAATGAGAGGAAAGATCATTTCAATGGTGTCTCACTTGAAAAAATTAAAGGGGCAAAAATTAGCTGATCTCCAAGGAAAATTAAAACGATTACAATGGTTAGACAGTAATATGAGTAATTCAAAAGTAAAAGAGGAAATAAAAAAGATTAAAAGTGAAATTGATAACATCTGTACGCAGGACACCCAGAAAAAAATTCTTTTTGAAGCAAAAATACTACGAAATTGGGAGCAAATCGACTAAACTACTAGCATATAAATTACGCAAACGGAGAGCAGAAAACACAATTTATAGAATTAAACACCCCCAAACGAAGAGGGTTGAAAACAAACTGGAAAAAATACAGGAAAGTTTTGAATTATTTTATAAAGATTTGTATTCCCAACCTCAAACTTCTAACGAGATACAAATAGAAGATTTTTTAAAAGCATTGAACTTACCAACAATGACAAATACACAAAATGAAAAATTAGTCCAACCAATAACAACCAAAGAACTAAATCTGGCCATTTCCAAATTAAAAGTGGGGAAGTCCCCAGGCTCTGACGGTTACACTAGAGTGGTATAAATGTTTTAAAGAAGAACTGTCCCCTATACTATTAAAAACCTTTAACTGGATTATACAAAATGGTGAAATCCCTCCATCTTGGAAGGATGCAGTCATTTCTGTCATACCCAAGGAGGGTAAGGACAGACAGGATTACAGTAGCTACTGTCCCATTAGTGTCCTTAACTTGGATTATAAGTTATTCACAGCAATAGTGTCTCGAAGACTTGAAAAATTCCTACCTGATTTGATGCATTTAGACCAGTGTGGATTTATCCAGCAAAGACAGACCTTAGATAATATAAGACGCTCCTTACATGTGATGGGACAAATAAATAAGGAAAAGACTAAGGCCATTATTGTAGGATTAGATGCTGAAAAGGCGTTTGACTCAGTCAGATGGTTATTCCTCTATAAAGTACTGGCGAAATTCAGTTTTAATGAAAATTTTATCACATACAATCCCTTTATGATGAGCCAAGGGCTCGTGTAAAGATCAACGGAGATCTTTCTGACTCCTTCCTCCTGGAACGAGGAACGAGGCAGGGATGCCCGATTTCACCCCTCCTTTTTGCCCTTTATATTGAGCCCCTTGGCCAATTGATAAGACAGACTGGGGAGATTAAGGGGATTACAGTAGCTGGGAATGAACAAAAAGTTGCAATGTTTGCAGATGATGTACTTGTTTTTTTGGAGGAGCCTGAAGAATCTTTTATGAAGTTGATGTTGGTATTAAACAGTTTCAGGAAGTTATTTGGATACAAATTAAATATATCTAAAACTCAGGTGATGACCCTGAATTATAAAGTTTCAAAATCTCTTAAGGAAAAATATAATCTTGACTGGATTAAATATAATCCAGTCAAGATTATAATCTCCCTAACTATAATCACTATAATCTCCCTAAAATATTTAGGTATAATTCTCACTAAAGACATTTCTAGACTGTTTCAAGCAAATTATGACCCACTATCATTAGCAATAAAATCAGACATAAATAGATGGACTCTTGTACCCTTTCTCAATTTAAACTCAAGGGTTATTGCAGTGGAAATGAATATAGTTCCCCGATTGCTGTATTTGTTCAGAACATTACCTATTGAAGTGAGTGACAATCAATTCAAGGAATGGGACAAATGGATTTCACGCTTTATATGGCAGGGGACAAGACATTTAACAACATGAAACAAAAGATCAACAAACAGGAACAACAGGAACTGAAAGTTTTTGAATATACAGATCACAACCCACAGGACGTAGAATATAACATAGACCCTGATAATTTATTTAGCTCCATCAATAATGACTGTAGTTACTACACGGATGAACAGTTTAACACAATGGTCACATCTGATTTCAATATTTCTATGATCCACTTCAACAGCAGAAGTCTCTATGCCAACTTTAATAGCATTAAAGATTATTTACATCAGTTTAAAGAGCTCTTCAATATTGTGGCAATATCAGAGACGTGGCTCAGTGAAGAGAAAGAAGTGGATTTTACCATGGATGGCCATGAATTAAATTATATAAATAGAAAAGTGGAAAAAAGGAGGAGGAGTTGCAATTTATGTTGACAAGAGCTTGAAATACAAGGTTGTTGAAAATCTGTCAGTAACTGTGGATGATTTATTTGATTGTATTACAATAGAAATCTGTCTGGACAATGTGAAGAATATAGTAGTGAGCTGTGTGTATAGAACACCTGGATCAAACATTGACTTATTTAAGGACTGGATGGAAAAAATGTATGCAAAACTAACTCATAAAGTTATGTTCATCTGTGGGGATTTCAATATAGATCTGATGAATTCAAAATAACATAGTTTGACAGAAGAATTTATCAACACAGTGTACAGTATGGGCTTACATCCAACAATTACCGGACCTAGCAGAATCACGTCACACAGTGCCACACTAATAGATAACATATTCACAAACATTATGGAAAATAATATCAGGAGTGGGCTTTTATTGAATGATATCAGTGACCACCTGCCGATTTTTGTCTATCAATGTGATTATAGGAAGAAAAAGTATACCAAAAATATTAAATATAAAAGAATAAGAACCAAAGAATCTATGTATTTACTGACAAAGGAATTATTAATACAAGATTGGAAGATAGTTTATGATGAAAATGATATAAATAAAGCATATGATAAATTTTTACAAATATTTCAATCATTGGCTGCACGGTGGCGCAGTGGTTTAGCACTGTGGCAGCACAGTTTTACCCTCGGCCGGGGGATCGCAGGGATCATGAGATCGTGGGATCGATCCCAGCCCCCGACCAACAGTGAGCTGTGTGGAGTTTGCATGTTCTCCCCGTGTTGCGCGGGTTTACTCCGGGATTTCTCCGGTTTCCTCCCGCACACCAAAAACATGTAGGTTTGGGGCGCTCGCGCACGCAGCGACCAGCAGCCGGTGGCTTGTCACCAGACTGCAAACCAAGTCTACCTACGGGTACAAATAAGTAACAAAAAAAAAAAAATAAAAAAAATTGTACAATAAAAACTGTCCTATAAAACAATACAGTGACAGACAACAAAAGAAAAATATTCCTTGGGTCACCAAGGGGTTAATAAATGCATGTAAAAAGAAGAATACATTATATAAACAATTCATTGAGTGCAGAATGGTGGAGGCTGAGATCAAATATAAAAGATATAAAAATAAGCTTACTCATATAATGAGGACCTGAAAGAATATTACAACAGAATAATAGAGGATAATAAAAATAACTTAAGAAGAATATGGCAAGTACTCAATGGGATTATTAGTAATCGACCTAAGAATGCTAAGTATCCAGAATATTTTATTGAAAATGGCAATTTGATAAATAATATGGAGGATGTGGTCAGTGGTTTCAATAAATTTTTTGTAAACGTTGGTCCTGAATTAGCAAAATCAATAGTGGCAACAGAAACAAACAACAGTGGTTCTGTAAATGAAATAGAAGATAGAAATCCAAACACAATCTTTTTGGGTGCAGTTGCTGAAAAGGAAATTATCGAGACTGTGAGTAAATTTAAGAACAAAAAACCAAGGGACTGGAATGAAATTGACGTGACAATAGTGAAAAAAGTAATTGAAGGAATTGTTAAGCCACTCACCCACATCTGTAACCTGTCATTTCAAACTGGTAAATTTCCAAACAAAATGAAAATAGCAAAAGTAATACCTCTATACAAAACAGGAGACAGTCATTGTTTCACAAATTACAGGCCAGTCTCTTTACTCTCACAATTCTCCAAAATACTTGAAAAAATCTTCACTAAGAGACTGGATGATTTCATTGAAAAACACAACCTCCTTACAGACAGCCAGTATGGTTTTAGAGCAGATAAATCTACATCTTTGGCACTGATCGAACTTAGAAGAAATTACTAGTTGTATAGATAAAAAAAAGTTTGCTGTAGGAGTATTTATAGATTTAAAGAAAGATTTTGACACCTTTGACCACAGAATACTACTAAGGAAACTGGAAAGGTATGGGATAAGAGGGGTCGGACTGAGTTGGGTGGAAAGTTATTTAAGTAACAGACTATGGCGGCACATGGTGAGAGCATAATTGTTTACCATCTTAGACAAGAACAAAGAGCGGGGGTTCCCTAGTGAGATAACAGGGAGGTGTGAAGAATGAATGAAGTGAATGCAATGTGACGCGAAGGTCACCTTTTGTGTGTTAGAAGCTTCTAGAGCAGGGGTGTCAAACTCATTCCATGGAGGGCCAAGACCCTGCATGTTTTGCTTCTACCCAGCATCTTCAGCAGGTGTTTTCACTGATCAGCAATCAGTGGGAAGAAATTAAATGAAATCACCTGTTGAAGACACTGGGTGGAGGTAAAACCTGCAGGGTCTTGGCCCTCCATGGAATGAGTTTGACACCTGTGTTCTAGAGGAATGCCATGTTATTTAAGAGAAGAGTCTCTGCTAAGATGTCATTTTGTCTATGCTTGTTGTGTGAGTTGTGTAATAAATCGTCTGAGCCAAATCCGCCTCTTCATTTACACGCTCCACACTGGTGACCCAAGACGAATCATGGAACACGGAGAAAGATCCTTGGAGCCAACCTCGACGGGAACCCCCAGCCACGCATGTGCTGTTGCGATCAAGCTACCGGATTTTTGGCAGCACAACCCGCGCTCCTGGTTCCACCTCATCGAGGCGCAGTTCGCCCTCCGGGGGATATCGGCGGATGACACCAAGTTCCACTATGTGGTCGCAGCGCTCGACGCCCGCACGGCTCAGCACGTAGAGAGCCTGCTCGATCAGCCACCAACCGACGGCAAGTACGACGCGCTGAAGGCTGCGCTCATCCAGCACTACACACTCTCGGATGGTGAGAGAGCAGAGAGACTCCTGACGCGGACCGGGTTGGGAGACGGGTCGGCCATAGACCTGATGGAGAAGATGCTGAGGTTAAAGGGCACAGACGACGACCATTTTATTTTTACCCACCTCTTCCTCCGGAACCTTCCGTCAGCGGCGAGAGCGACCCTGGCCAATTCGCCGTTGCTGGCCAAGCAGGACTATCGTGCGCTAGCCCGGGAAGCAAACCGGATCATCGTCGCCACCAGGGCGTTCACGACCATTGCGGCAGTGACGGAGCTTGGCGCAACGACCGGAGGAGACGAGGAGCCATCGACGGCAGCAGCAGAGCCACCGACGGCAGCAGCAGCGGGGGCCAAGGAACGCGGGGGAGACACGCTTTGTTTCTACCACCGCCGCTTCACAGAGAGGGCACGCAAATGTATACCACCGTGCCAATTCAAGCGCTCGGGAAACGCCAAGACCGGGGGTCGGTAGCAGCCGCGACCCTCGGGGAGGAGAACAAGCTGCTCTACTTGACAGACGCACGCTTGGGGAGACATTTCCTCGTGGACACCGGCGCCCAGAAGAGTTTCATCCGGCCGGCCTACGCTGACCGGCTGGCAGGATCTAGCGGCCCCGCGATGGCGGCAGCAAACGGCTCGGAGATTAAGACCTTTGGTGAGAGGACTCTACTCTTGTCTCTACACGGCCGTACATTTGAGTGGACTTTTGTCATAGCAGCATTGAATTACCATATACTGGGGGCTGATTTTCTGTGTGCACATGGTTTGTTGGTAGATGTCGCTAACAGATGCCTAGTTAATGCACTGTCCTTTGACTCTCTCCCCTGTATAGCTCGAGTGACCCGGCCAACAGCACAAGCCAACGTCACAGCTACATGTGGTAAGTTCCACACACTGCTCACTCAGTTCCCAGCACTCGCAGTCCTGATGTTTTTGGCAGCCATCGCTAAACACGGGGTGGAGCATTTTATCACCACCACCGGGTCGGCCGTTTTTGCAAGACCTCGGCGCTTGGACGCAGCTAAACTGGCCATAGCGCGCGAGGAGTTCGCCAACCTGGAGAGGTTGGGCATCATCAGGCGCTCAAACAGCCCATGGGCTTCCCCGCTACACATGGTCCCTAAAGCTGAGGGTTCATGGGGACCTTGCGGGGATTTCCGCAGGTTGAACAACGCCACAGCGCACGACCGCTACCCAGTTCCTCACATTCAGGATTTTTCCGTTCACCTTGCAGGAACGCGCGTTTTTTCTAAAATAGACCTGGTCCGCGGTTACCACCAAGTCCCAGTGCGCGCTGAGGACATACCCCAAACAGCGGTAATAACTCCGCTCGGTTTATTCGAGTTTTTGCGCATGCCATTTGGGGTTAAAGGGGCTGCACAGACGTTCCAACGCATGATGGATGCAGTGCTGCGCGATCTCCCTTTCGTGTTCGTCTACCTGGACGATATCTTAGTAGCCAGCACGTCCGAAGACGAACACAAAACCCACCTCACGACGGTTTTCCGGAGGTTGGAAGAGCACGGGTTAATAATCAACCCAGCGAAATGTCAGTTCGGGGCGACGGGGATTGATTTTTTGGGGCACCGCTTCTCTCCCGAAGGAGCGGTCCCGCTGACTGACAAAGTGCGCCCAGTGGCAGATTTTCCCCGGCTGCAAACAGTCAGGGCGCTACAAGAATTTTGGGGAATGGTGAACTTTTATAACCGTTTCCTTCCCCGCGCAGTGCAGCTCATGCAACCACTGTACGCTGCGCTCAAAAAACAGAAACCCGCGGATAGGGCTGAATGGACCCCGGAGCGAAAGCGGGCGTTCTCGGAAGTCAAAGCAGCACTGGCAAACGCCGCATTGCTGGCACATCTAGACCCAACGGCCCGTATAGCGCTCACCACTGACGCTTCAGATGTGGCCATAGGGGCTGTCGTGGAGCAGCGCGTTGCTGGGGCTTGGCAGCCGCTCGCCTTTTTCAGCAGGACTTTGCGAGACAGTGAACGTAAATACAACGCGTTCGACAGAGAGTTGCTGGCCCTCCACCTGGCCATTTGCCACTTCCAGTTCTGGCTGGAAGGGCGCAGTTTCACCGCGTTCGTTGACCACAAGCCGCTAACATTCGCGATGGCCAAGGTTTCAGAACCGTGGTTGGGCCGGCAGCAGAGACAGCTGGCCGCGATCTCAGAGTTTACTACCGATATTCAGCATGTGTCGGGCAAACTGAATGTAGTGGCAGACTGCCTCTCGCGCGCCGTGGTGGCCCCGGTCTGCGTGGGGATAGATTACGCAGCCATGGCCGCGGAGCAGGTTAGTGATGCGGACGTGCGCGTGCTCCAGTCTGGACCAACAGGGTTAAGGCTGGAGAGCAGGGTGCTGCAGGATGGCATGCCCCCCCTAATCTGCGATGTCTCCATGGGTTGCCCACGTCCCGTGGTCCCGGCCGCGTGGCGCTGCCGTGTGTTTGAGTCGGTTCACTCTTTGGTGCACCCAGGAGTACGCGCGTCGGTCAAAATGGTAGGAGAGAAATTTGTGTGGCCGAGCCTTCGCCAACAAGTGAGAGAGTGGACGGCAGCCTACGTGGCGTGCCAACGAGCCAAAGTACACAGACACACGAAGGCTCCCTTGGAGCCGTTTCGCATTCCGGCTAAGAGGTTCGACCATGTTCACGTGGACCTCGTGGGCCCCCTCCCGCCATCACAGGGGTACACGCACCTTCTGACAATGGTGGACCGCACCACGCGCTGGCCAGAAGCGGTTCCGCTGGCGGCAACCACGGCCGAGGAGGTGGCGCACGCATTTTTAACAGCATGGGTGGCGCATTTTGGAGTCCCGTCGGACATTACGTCCGACAGAGGCCCTCAATTTATTTCCGAACTCTGGTCAACAATGGCCCGCAGCCTGGGTGTCACAATTCATTGCACAACCGCGTACAATCCACAGGCTAATGGGTTATGCGAACGTTTTCATAGATCATTGATAGCGGCTCTCAGGGCTTCACTGACGGATGCAAATTGGGTAGACAAGCTACCGTGGGTTTTATTGGGGTTACGTTCTGCGCCTAAAGAGGATCTGGAAGCTTCCCCGGCAGAACTTGTTTTTGCGCAACCACTCCGGCTGCCCGGGGAGTTTCTGCCAGATAATCCCGCGCCGGGCAGCTCCCCGTCTCAGCTGTTGCAGCGTAGCATAGACACAAGCACGCTGCTGGGCCCTGCCCACCACAGTTTTCCGCGCATTTTTGTGCCTAAAACTTTGAAAAATGCAGAGTTCGTGTTTGTCAGAAACAACGCCCACCACCCTCCACTGTGCCCACACCTATGATGGACCGTTCAGAGTGCTGGAAACAGGGGATAAGCATTTTTTGCTAGACTTGGGGGGTAGGAGGGAAAAGATTGGCATAGACAGACTCAAACCCGCTTTCGTTGTGGCGGACGAGCAGGTGCTGTTGGCGAGGGCCCCTCGGCGTGGAAGACCCCCATGGGGAGCTCCCCAGAGAAAGGATTCCCCAGAGCACCCACACGGCAGACAAAAAGTTTTCCCCCCCAAACATCAACCCCCCAGCATGACAGCGCTGCGGAGGCGGAGAATCCTGGTTACAGCAGATATGGGAGAAGACTGAAGCCCAAGCAACATGTGGACTGATGTTTAATGGTTCTATCACAGCATACGGACTGTTATTCTATTGTTCTATCCAAGATGCTCGGGGGGGGGGGGGGTGGTATGGCGGCACATGGGGAGAGCATAATTGTTTACCATCTTAGACAAGAACAAAGAGCGGGGGTTCCCTAGTGAGATAACAGGGAGGTGTGAAGAATGAATGAAGTGAATGCAATGTGACGCGAAGGTCACCTTTTGTGTGTTAGAAGCTTCTAGAGGAATGCCATGTTATTTAAGAGAAGAGTCTCTGCTGAGGTGTCATTCTGTCTATGCTTGTTGTGTGAGTTGTGTAATAAATCGTCTGAGCCAAATCCGCCTCTTCATTTACACGCTCCACAAGACAACAATTTGTACAAATTGGTGAGCACAAATCACCCTTCATGGACATAACTTGTGGTGTGCCCCAGGGGTCAGTTTTGGGACCCAAACTCTTTATTTTGTATATAAATGACATATGCCAATGTAACGGGTCCCCTTTTTGGGCACCCTTAAATGGCTGTGATCGGGGACACTAGTGTATACGTGTGGGCGGCATATGGATCACGATGACACCAGACTGATGTTTCCCACAATTTATTTGCTCCTGTTGGAGAAATAAAACAATACACATCACTCTTCGTCTGTACCTCGATCCCACACAGGCTCCCCCAGCAAAGCAACGCGGTACTGTGGGGGAAAGGAGGAACTACCGGAGCCTCGGAGGTACGGGAAGAGCGGATGTGGGCAGTGTACCGCCAAAATAAAAGCACTCAAGTAAATAAAATTCACAATAATATAAAGGAAAACATGACTGAGAAAAGGAATGTTTAAGGTGCATTTTCGACTCCATTACACCAAGTATCAAAAATTCTGAAATTTATTTTGTTTGCGGATGACACAAATATCCTTTGCACTGGTGAGAATTTGCAGCAGGTTTTAGAGGTGGTCACAACTGAAATGAAAAAGTTAATGCAGTGGTTCAACAAAAATAAATTATCTCTAAATCTAAAAAAACCCAAAGATTATGTTGTTTGGAAATTATAAAATAAACCATGAAATAATGGTAACAATAGATGATACCACAATAGAAACAGTACAGGAAAATAAGTTTCTGGGGGTGACGCTAGACAATAAAATCTGCTGGAAACCTCACATCAGTCACATCCGGGCCAAGTTGGCAAAATGTATAGGCATACTGGGGGAGACAAGACACATCTTGGACTATAAATCATTGGTCTTACTGTACAATTCACTGCTTCTACCTTATCTTAACTACTGTGTAGAAGTCTGGGGAAACACCTACAAGACCAACCTACAGTCAATATGCACATTACAAAAAAGAGCTATAAGGATAATAAATAATGTAGGATATAGAGACCATACCAATTTGTTGTTTTTAAAGTCACATGTCATAAAGTTCATCGATTTAGTTAAATTTAAGACAGCACAAGTCATGTACAGGGCAATTAATAATCAACTCCCAACTAATATACAAAAAATATTTAAAAAAAGAGACATTGATCATAATTTGAGAGGAGACTTAAATTTTACAAAACCCAAGATACGAACAACCAAGAAAAGTATGTGCATATCTGTCTGTGGGGTGGATTTGTGGAACAGTCTGGAGCCGGAACTGAAACTATGTACAAACAGAAATCAATTCAAAAAGAGGTACAAACATTATTTGCTGAAAGGATATATGTTAGAAGGGTAGTATTTATATGTACGTTTCACTGTGCTCACTCTGGGACACTATGGGATACCATGGAATGGTGGGTGGGACAGCACTGTGTATATCTGTGTTGTTTGAGGCTGGTTTTGATGTATGGACATCAATGTATGCTAGGATGGATGGGTGTTAATGTTGATATGTACAAAATACAGTTAATTGTTTACTTGGGGTCTTAAATGTGGTAATTTGTATATAATTCACATGGGTGTATTTAAAAAGAGGAGATGGAATTAATAAGTGTTCATTTCTTCCTTCTCCCTTTCGAACTCTGTATACTGTTACTTTATTGCATTTGTCATTTGTTTTGTTTTTGTTATACTTTTTTGTTTGAAATAAAGTATCTATCTATCTATCTATCTAGGGGAAGAAACCAAGAATACGCTATACTGTTTTACAATTAAGGAAAGAAAAGGGTGGAGCAATGCTTCCTTGTTTAAAATACTATTATTCGGTCTGGACACCATGGTGGTAGCAGCTTAACGCTGAAGCTCCCAGATCCCATCCATGAAAATCAGATTTAACGGATTTATGGAAGAGTGAAAATCAAAAGACAAAGTCATTATGCCTAAAGGAAAACAGAAGAGATCGACATTTACCAGGCCAAGACACGCATCGGCCGGAGAATCTGACCTGGAAGACAACAACCACTAGGAAATAGAGGAGCAAAATGAGGCTAGCAACACGGTTAGCTTAAAAACAATACTTCAAGAATTAAGAGAATTTCGCCGAGAGTGTTGGGCCGAATTTCGTGAAATTAAAGACGAAATAAAAAGGCCAAACAGCAGAGTGGACCAGGCTGAGGCCCGAATCATGGAAGCAGAGGAAATAATAAAAGGGCTGGAAGAAACCACGCTGGAATTACTCAAACGACAGACAAGACTGGAGGCTAAGCTAACCGACCAGGAAGGAAGACTAAGAAGGGACAACATAAGAATTCATGGTCTGAAAGAAGGAGTCGAGGACGGTTTCACCACAATGGTTGCATGCGTGGAAACCATATTGAGAGAGAAGTTGGAAATTCCCCAATCCACCGATTTGAAAATAGAAAGGGCGCACCGTTCATTAGCCCCATGGCCGTTGGCGGAAGCTCCCCCGCGATCGGCGGTGGTGAAGTTTTCCAACTTCAGAACAAAAGAAGAGGTTTTGAGACTGGCTTGGCAGAAAAAAAGGATTTATGCACCAAGAAAGACAAGTTTTTGTGGAGCATGACTATGCCCCGGAGGTCCTTAAAAAGCATTGGGAATACGACGACGCCAAAAAGGTACTACGTGAGAAGAAACTGCGCTTTCAAACTCTATTTCCAGCGAAGCTGAGGGTTTTTTACAGGGAAGAGACGTGTCTCTACAACTCGGCGGAAGAAGCAACCAGGGATATGGCGAGAAGAGGGCTCCCGGTAACGGTGTATAAACCCGCAGCAGACCCGACCGAAAGAATCAAGGCTCAAACGTGGTGCACACAGAGACCCTCAAAATCCACGGGCCAGCAGCGGGAAACCCAGCGCCAGGGCTATAAGGAAAAACTGGACACTTTCAGGAGGAAATAACGATATTTTTAGTCAATCTGCGCATCCAAACCAACTCCTACGAGGTAACAAACATTAAAGGAGATGCAGAATCAGCAAATATGAAGTGGTAAAACATTTCATGGAACAGTCATAATATTAGAAACAAGTCTTTAAAAAAAAAAAAAAAAACTTGTTAAAATAGAAATGTGACAATGAACCGCATGAACTCTCCACACTAACAAATACTGTATTAACGTGATTGTTTGCTGTGACAGTGGCGGGAGGTTGCGCACAATTTCATAGGGTATAGGCATAAAAAAAAAAAAATCATTACAAGTTCAGATTGGGATCTGAAATTCACATTAAAAACATGGGACAACTTACAGGGGTAAGAGAGGGCCCTCAACACGTAACAAAGTTTGAGGAATTTCCCTCAGAGCCAACACACCAACCACAAGGCTCTTCTAAGGTCGCTAAAAAGACCTCAGTTCAGGAAGATCTCTTGACAGTTTTTTGTTTTAAAGTTTTATATACTATGTTCTTTATGTTTTTTATGTTCTTAATGTTCTTTCAGTTTCTGAGTAGCATAAAAGAGGGCCATTACACTGTGGTGTAAACAAACGACACAGTATTATCTTGTCTGTAACTAGTGATCTTTGGTCACGCACCTGACGACGTGACGTAATTTATATGCGTTGTCTCTTTTTCTCATGCAAGCGCCAAGTAAAGTTCATGTTCAACAGCACGCAGTTGTCCCACGTTATTATGTTCAACTAAAGAACACGACATGATGTCAGAAGTGCTGCGTAGCTGTGAAGACAGACACTAAAAGTCATTCTAGTGGGAAGAGGGAGAGAGGTGAGCTAAGATGCCCGAAGATAGAGATGATGAACCGGTGAGAGTAGGAGTTAGCATCGCGGCTAGCACGCCCAGCGCCACGTTTAGCATTCAGCCACCGGAGCCCTTTGATTTCTCCAAACCACATGAATGGACCAAGTGGATTCGGCGTTTCGAAAGATTTCACCAGGCAAGCAATTTGTCTTCAAGTTCAAATGAAAATCAAGTCAACACATTAATATACTGCATGGGAGATGAAGCAGATGATGTCCTGAGAGGCTTAAAGTTAACCGAAGCAGAGCAGCTCGAATATAGCAAAGTGAGAGACGGCTTCCACAGCTTTTTCATTGTAAAGAAAAATGTTGTTTATGAACGTGCACGTTTCAATATGCGCAAACAAGAGCCAAATGAAACCGTAGACGCATTTGTAACGGCCCTGCATGCATTAGCGGAGCACTGCAACTACGGTCAGCTTCACGATGAGCTCATAAGAGACAGAACAGTAGTGGGCTTGGCCGACACAAGACTGTCGGAGCGCATGCAAATGGAAAAAGACTTGGACTTGGAGAAAGCCGTAAATATGGCAAGGCAATCAGAAGAGATCAAAAAGCAACAACTTTGAGGAATGAAGGAAACGTGATGCAGATGAACGCGAACTCTGTGGATAGAGTTACTAAAGCCAAATACGACAAGACAAAGTTTAAGTTCAAAAGCGAAACAGTGAACGCACGCCAGCTGTCTAAAAGTAAAAGAAAAAGTACACCAAACGCATGGTGCTATAAATGTGGTGGCTCTCCTCACACTAAATACGAGTGCCCTGCAAGTGATGCCAGATGTCATGCATGTGGAAAGAAAGGCCACTACCAGCGGGTCTGCAGGCAAAGTAAGAATGTCCAAAGTATTGAGGAGGAAGAGGAGCGAAGTTTTTTCCTCGGCTCAGTCACAACAGGCCACCAGGTATGGACAGCTGATATTCTGGTGAGGGACACTAAAATGTCTTTCAAACTCGACACTGGAGCCGATGTCACTGCAATAGCGGAGTCAGACTTGGAACAAATATTTCCAAGAGCAAAAATGCCTGTTCTCCAGCAGCCGGAGAAACCATTGTTGGGTCCTGGAAGGAAACCACTGGAGGTCGCAGGTTTCACAAAGCTTCAGCTCAACTATGGGACAAAACGGACAACAGAAAAGGTCTACATTGTCAAAAATCTCAGCACGCCACTGTTAGGCCTTCCTGCCATCATAGCTCTAGGCCTTCTTGTGCGAGTTGATGTTATTTCAATGGACACTCTGAAAACATCCTACCCCAAACTGTGCAGCGGTCTGGGTGAAGTGCAGCAGCCCTACCACATAAAACTCAAATCAAACGCTGTGCCATACTCATTGAAAACCCCAAGGAGGATTCCAATACCTCTAATGGGTAAAGTCAAGGAGGAACTCCAAAGGAAGGAACAGCTTGGAGTCATCACCCGAGTGGAGGAACCTACAGACTGGTGCGCCGGCATGGTCGTTGTTCCGAAGAAAAACAGTCCGAGGCTGAGACTGTGCATGGATTTTACCGGACTAAATGGGTATGTGTGCAGAGAAAAGTTTGTGCTGCCTTCTGTCGAACAAAGTCTGGGGATGCTAGCAGGAGCCAAAGTGTTCAGCAAACTGGACGCCAACATGGGCTTCTGGCAAATTCCCTTGTCGGAGGAATCTGCCAAACTGACCACATTCATAACACCCTTCGGGCGGTTCCACTTTAACCGCCTCCCCTTTGGCATCAGCTCTGCGCCCGAGCACTTTCAGCGCAAAATGTCGGAGGTTATCGAAGGAGTTGAAGGAGTGGTCTGTCACGTTGATGATGTGCTGGTATGGGGACATGACCAAGAGGAGCATGACGCCCGACTCCATACCACCCTGCAAAGACTGGAAAAAGCAGGTATAACTCTGAATGTGAAAAAATGTGATCTGTCACAGACCAAAGTGACTTTCCTTGGCCACATCATTACGGACACTGGCATAAGTCCTGACCCAAAGAAAACAGAATCCATCACAGAGATGAATGAGCCATCAAATGTGACAGAGCTAAGAAGTTTTCTGGGCATGGTCAATCAGGTGGGAAAGTTTATCCCCCATTTAGCAGAGAAAGACAAAGCTCTGAGAGATCTTTTGTCCAAGAAGAACAGCTGGAATTGGGGTGTAGACCAAGCTAAAGCATTCAAAACGCTCAAAGATGCTCTAACTTCACCCCCAGTGCTTGCTATGTATGACCCAAACAGAGACACTAAAGTATCGGCTGATGCTTCTTCTTATGGTCTAGGTGGTGTTCTCCTGCAGCGGTGGGAAGAAGGATGGAGACCAGTCGCCTACGCTTCAAGGTCGCTGTCTCCAACAGAACAACGCTATGCACAAGTGGAAAAAGAAGCCTTAGCATCCACATGGGCATGCAAGCGATTCCATGATTTTCTAATAGGCAAACATTTCTGTCTGGAAACTGATCATAAACCTCTTGTGTCACTCTTAGGAGCTCAAGCCTTGGATCTACTGCCACCGAGGATCCAGCGCTTCAGGATGAGACTCATGCGTTACTCGTACAATGTACAGCATGCCCCAGGTAAATCGCTCTGGACAGCAGACACTTTGTCTCGCTCACCATTGAAAACAAAACTGACAAAATCAGACGAGGAACTCATGGAGAGCACAAACATATATGTGGACAGCATCATTGAAAATATGCCTGTCAGTTCATCATATATGCAAACACTCAAGGAACAACTGAAAATGGACAGTGTGTGTGCTCGTGTAATGGTCATATGCAGTCAAGGTTGGCCTGAACATGCAAAACAAGAACCTCTGTTGAGAAACTACTGGCCCGACCGAGCCACACTTACCGTGAAAGACGGCTTGCTGTTGAAGGATTCAAGACTTGTTATCCCTTCAGCAATGCGAAACGATGTCTTAACAAAACTACATGACGGACACCAAGGAGTTGTAAAATGTAAAGCCCGAGCTCGCCAGTCAGTATGGTGGCCTGGTCTCAGCCAACAGATAAGTGAAATGGTGTTAAAGTGCAGAACATGCATACAAGAGAGACACAACCACAGTGAGCCATTAATGCCAACCGAATGCCCTGACCGCCCGTGGCAAAGAGTGGGTACAGATCTGTTCGAGCTGGGAGGGAAAACTTACCTTCTTGCTGTGGACTATCTTTCCAGGTTCGTTGAGATTGCCCTGCTGAACAAAACGAAATCCAACGACGTCATTACTCACCTGAAGTCTTTCTTTGCCCGTCATGGCATCCCTGAGGTCCTGATGTCTGATAATGGGCCCCAGTTCTCTGGTCGGACTTTCATAGACTTTGCGGCTGCCTATGGCTTTAAACACATCACAAGCAGCCCAAGGTTCCCGCAAAGTAACGGAGAGGCGGAACGTGCTGTACAGACTGTGAAAAACTTACTGAAAAAGGCTGCTGATCCATATTTAGCTCTTCTTGCCTATAGAGCTACTCCTCTCCAAAATGGTTACAGCCCTGCTGAACTCCTCATGGGCCGCCGCCTGAGGACGACACTACCGACTCTTCCCTCTCAGTTGGATCTGACACTGCCGGACAGCGTCACTCTTGCTCATAAGGAAAGGGAGAAGAGGATGTCGGACATTTCAAACTACAACAGACGTCACCGAGCAAAACCCTTGTGTAACTTGTCACCAGGAGAACAAGTGTGGGTGACAGATGCTAAAACACCAGGCACTGTTATCCAAAGTCACTCAACACCGAGATCTTATACAGTGGACTTACCACAGGGGACAGTGAGACGCAATCGCATGCATTTGATTCCTCTACACTCACCTTTGCAACAGTGTACCAAACAGCAGAGTGGGTCAGATGAACCTTCAGAGCAGGTGAAACAAATGCCTATTGTACCTCCTGTTACTCCTATAAAGTCTGATGTTGTGAGAACTAGATCGGGAAGAACTATTGTCAAACCTAAAAAGTTAGATCTCTAAAGAATGGTAAAATGCACAAACAGAATGTTCTTAGCTGTGGTGTTGTTAATGTTTAGAAAATAATAAGCGAAGGTTTAAAAGTACATGCTAAGTTCAGAGTAAATGTACACGTGAATACTAGTTACATGTATGCATACTCTAAAAAAAAAGGTAAAAAGGGAGATGTGGTGTAAACAAACGACACAGTATTATCTTGTCTGGAACTAGTGATCTTTGGTCACGCACCTGACAATGTGACGTAATTTATATGCGCTGTCTCTTTTTCTCATGCAAGCACCAAGTAAAGTTCATGTTCAACAGCACGCAGTTGTCCCACGTTATTATGTTCAACTAAAGAACACGACATACACTGTTATACTAAATAAGACAATACAATGGAGAAACAGGGTGTAACCAAAATAATCTCATATAATGTAAAAGGGATCCTGAATCCAGTTAAAAGATCCAAGATTCTAGGCAAAATGAAAAAAGACAAAGCAGGAATATTTTTACAGGAAACCCACCTAACAGACTTGGAGCACACTAAACTTAATAGACAAGGGTTTAAACTGATCTCTTCATCTTCATATAAGTCAGGGAGGAGGAGGGGGGTAGCGGCATTGATCTCAACCAAAATTATATTTGAAAAAAATTCAGAACACAAAGATAAAGAAGGGAGATTTAGCATGGTACTTGGTCGGCTAGAGGGAGAAGATATCACCCTGCTGAATGTATATGCACCTCCAGGGGCTAACTGGAAATTTTATAAAAATGTATTTGACCTAATGATAACTAAAGCCCAAGGTTTAGTGATATGTGGTGGAGACTTCAATCTAAGACTGAATCCATACTGGGATGCATCAGGTAATTTTCCACATCAAAATAACACTCAAAGTAGAAAAACTTGGATGCTACTAAAAGAAATGGGAATCTGTGACGTGTGGAGGGAATTCAACCCCAGTGTAAAAGATTATACATTTTACTCAGCACCACATTCATCATACTCAAGGACTGACTGTTTTTTTATGTTTAATAGAGACATTGGAAGAGTAAAAACATGTAAAATAGGACTGATGGATCTCTCTGACCACAGCCCGATCTATATGGACTTAAATATCCAAAAATACACAAATAATACATTTTCTTGGAGGTTAAATTCAAATGTGCTGAAAGGACCAATGAAAGATGAATTGGAATCAGATATTTGGAAGAAAATGATAATGGAGAAGTATCCCCTTTAATACTGTGGGACGCATGCAAAGCTGTAATAAGGGGAAGGAATATTGCAAAACTGGCACTCCAAAAGAAACTGAGACAAGAAAAACTAATCACATTAGAGTCAGAAACTTAAGAAACTAGAAAAAGAGCACAAAGACAACACTCATTCTAATGACTCGCTCAAAATTAAGGAAATTAAAAAACAAATAAACGAAATCTACACAATAGAAATCCAGAAGAAACTTAACTAACTAACCTGCACTTATATAGCGCTTTTCTAGTCACAAAGACCAGAATCAGAATCAGAATCAGAATCAGCTTTATTACCAAGTATATTTACAAGTAAACACACAAGGAATTTGACTTGACATTGGGCGCGCACATTAGGCGCATCCAATGACACGGCAGCCATAGGCGCCTGTCTGCAGTGGGGGTAAAGGGGGGAAGGGGGGGGGGGAAACACAATAGGCAGAGAGAAAAAACATAGTTATCAGAATCACGCTCGTATAAGCTCATATAAGCTCATGAGCCAAATTTTGATTACACAGAAAAAAACCCTCAAAGCGCTTTCATTAATACTAACCCTCTATTCTAAGGGCCTATAGGAAACAGATATCTAGGGACAATTTAGAACAGCCAATTAACCTAACATGCATGTTTTTGGCATGTGGGAGGAAACCCCGGAGTAAACCCACGCAACACGGGGAGAACATGCAAACTCCACACAGATCACTGTTGGTCGGGGGCTGGGATCGAACCCACGATCCCACCAATCCCCCGGCCAAGGGTAAACTGTGCTGCCGCAGTGCTAACCACTGCGCCACCGTGCAGCTTACAAAACTTACATTTCTGAAACAAAAATACTATGAAACAGGTAGCAAATCGGCAAAATTACTAGCCTATAAATTGAGGAAACAACAAACGGAGAGAGCAATATACAAAATCAGAGACCCAGTATCAAAGGAAATAAAATTTAGAATTCAGGAAATTCTTAAAAGCTTCGAGAATTACTACAAGAACTTGTACTCCCTCAAAAAACACAAAAACGCATCCGAAGCCTTCCTAAATACATTAAATCTTCCCCAACTTACTGAGTCACAAAATAAAAAACTACTGGCAGAAATACAACCTAAAGAATTAGAAAAAGCAATTATGAAACTTAAAGCTAACAAATCCCCAGGAGCAGATGGTTAAACAGCAGAGTGGTACAAAACCTTTAAACAGCATCTATCTCTTCTCCTCCTGAAAACATTTAACTATGTCCTCCACATAGGGGAAATCCCCCCCTCCTGGAAAGAAGGGGTCATTGCAGTCATACCTAAACCTGAAAAGGATAAACTAGACTGCTCCAACTACAGACCAATCAGTGTGTTAAATCAGGACTATAAACTTTTTACCACTATCCTTGCCAAAAGGTTAGAAAATATACTGACAGACTTAATTCATTTAGACCAAACAGGTTTTATAAGACAAAAACAGACACAAGATAACATTAGACGCACTTTACACATAATTCATCATATAAAAAAATATAATTTAAATGCAGCCATATTGGGATTAGATGCTGAAAAACATTTGATTCGGTTGACTGGTCTTGCCTATATAGAATCTTATCCAGTTTCAATTTTCATAACAACTTCATTAGAACTATCCAGGCACTATATAAAAAAAACCAACAGCTAAAATAAGGATTAACAGTAAATTATCATCATCTTTTGAACTGGAAAGAGGATGTCGTCAGGGCTGCCCCTTGTCTCCACTGCTCTTTGCAATCTTCATAGAACCTCTGAGCCAATGGATAAGACAGAATCAAAAAATTCAAGGTATTACACTTGGTCAGAAGGAACATAAAATAGCACTCTTTGCTGATGACATTTTAATATACCTGGGGCAGCCGGACACCTCTTTTCCAGAACTAATCTCAGTTTTTTCAGAGTATGGAGAGTTATCGGGGTACGAATTAAACATGCATAAAACCCAAATTTTAACATTCAACTATAACCCAAATCAATATTTACTAAGCAAATTCAAAACTAACTGGGAGATGGAATCTATGAAATATCTGGGGGTCAATATCCCGAAACAACTCAACAAAATTATAACACTAAACTATGATCCACTGATGGCAAAAATAAAATCTGATCTAGCAAGATGGAATATGATACTATTCTTGGGTACTGCACAAAGAATTGAAGCAGTCAAAATGAATATACTTCCACGTCTTCTATACCTTTTCCAAGCAATACCGGTGTCATATGGGGTGAGACGCCGTGTCATCCGGTGCTCAGGCCATATTCCCCCTCAGCCCGGCTCTTATTGTGACAGTGTCTCAGTGGGCTCCCAGCTGTCAAGCGCTACGAAACGGCTGGAGCCCAATTAACCCTCATCAGCTGAGGCGCTGCTAACGAGTATTAAAGGGAGCAGCTCCGATCATTAGGGGCTGTGACTTCACATCTCTATCCACTTTCTTCTCTGGCGTGGGTAAGGCTGGAACCCCTTCGTCTGGCGCCAGTCACCTGCTCATCGTTCTGCATTAGATGTGAGTGTTACACCTGTATTGTTATTTGTGTTTTTGGCCCCACGAGGCCCTGTTCCTTATTTCCTTTCCCTCATCATAATAAACATCGCAAACTCACTGGCTCGCCCTCGGCTCTCATTGTATAGCTCGCGAGAGCCATACGTAACAACCGGTAGAACCTCCCACAAAAACATGGCAAGAACTGGACAGAAGGATCTCAAGATTCATATGGCAGGGCAAGAGACCTAGAATCAGATATAGAACCCTACTGTGGGCTATATTAATCATATATTCCATAACCTACATATGTTGAAGCATGTGGGAATGTTTGGTGATTACATATGTAAGGCGACTTCACACCTCAGAAAGGACAAAGACTCTCAACCGCCAGTGAAGAACAAAGACGTTCCCAGACACTGCGGTGGAGACCGGAGGAGCTGCCCTCACCCCCCAGGGCCATGAGGAGGAGTACGGAGACAATGGGGGGATTAAGATAATGAGGGATGTCAGCCTTTGATATGCATGTCTTTTGTTATGTGCAAGTATAAGTTCACAGAGCCGGAGGTATTCGGTCTCTTTTCTTGCTTCTGCTTCTGCACTTAGATGAGACTTGTTAGAGGAGCTGATAATAAACTTTGGTTTATATATCACACCGCCTCGTTCTTCCAAGCTCTTCTACACCTACAGCTAAACAAAGACAAAGGTGGGCTCGCGCTGCCAAATATCAGGTGTAGAGGATGACTTTCACAAACGAGACTGAATTTATTTCTCAGGGTTGGTTTATTGCAAGGTCACATCCTCTAACAAGAACAGGATCTCAGGAAAAGAGACAGAGCAATCATCCAACACAGCTCTTATAGTCTCATCCTCCCACATCAAATCACACACACCCAACCCACAGTCTTAGGTAAACATCCAGCGCCCGAGGCTCCTTGGCGTCTCCATTGTCCTCTGACCCTCTAGCGTCTGGGGCTCCTGCTGGGCCATTCTCTCCAGCTTCACATCTCCTGCAAGGCCAACTTCACACCTCCCGTAGGTCCTCACAGGGTCAGGTCCTCTTTGGTCCTTAAGACGTGAAGCTTCTGGAATATGCACCGTCATTCCTACTAGGTGAATGCGGGGGATATGAATACAATATATGCGCCTTAATTATGCGCCATACAGGGACTATTTTAAAGCCGCGCAAATTAAAACATTAGTAGAGATATGTAACCCAGCCTACACTGCACAATGGAAGGAGATAGAATGCCAAATAACAAGTGACATTCCCCTACAGACGATAATAGGGAACAATGCCTTACCTAAACTTTTGAATAACACTAACCCGTGGATAGAGACCCCGCTAAAAATTTGGTTTAAGATAGTCAGAGAGAATCAAGCTAAAGAACCCTATCGATTATTGCAATGGATTTCCCATGATCAGGACTTTACTCCTAATAAAACAGACACTAGATTTAAAAAGTGGAAAGAGAACGGACTGATAAAATATTACGATTTTTTTTAAAGAGCAAACTTTAAGAAGTTTTGAAGATTTGAAAAAACAAGGTCTAGTAAATCAAGACCTTTACGGGTTCTTCCAGCTTAGACACCACATAAACAAAATACTTAAAAAGGAGGATTTGGAAAGGGCCCAGTCAGGTGTTCTGAAGGTTTTCTTAATGGCATATAAAGGGATCCCAGGGATCAGATAAATTTCTAAAATATACCATGGTCTTCAAGATTTGAAAGGAGACAACACATCATATACAAAAGAGAGATGGGGAAAAAGAGGGGAATTTCACTCTACAACTGGAAATATGGGAAAAGCTAAATAAACATCAATGGAAAAGTACTTCATCCCTGCTGTGGAGAGAATTTGGATGGAAAAATTTGGTAAGATTTTTCAGAACACCTGCACAAAACAAATTTACTCGTAAAGGGTTGAATTGTTGGCGCTTGTGTGGTGAAAAGACTGCAAATCATTTTCATGTGTTTTGGTCATGCCCAGTTATCCACCAATATTGGATCAATGTACAGACAATATTGGGGAAAATATTCAAAGTAACAGTTCCCTTTTTATTTTGTAACTTTGTATTTGGGTTTACTATCGGAATCACTGGAAAGACGAGGAGAAAAATACTTATTCACTGTTTTAATATTGGCAAGTAAAAAAGCTGTAACAAAAAAAAATGGATGTCGAAAGACTGTCCTGCAGCTGAAGATTGGATAAACGTGATTCAGGACATTTATTTGATGGAAAAGTTGACATTTGCTCTGAGACAGGACATGGTTGGGTTCTTGAACTTTTGGCAACCCTGGAACGCATATGTGTCTTCCATCAGATCTAATCTTGCACAAACACCATTTCAATAATGGCACCTCTCTTTGTTCCAACGCTGCTCAGATGCTCTTTTATTTTTCTGCTCTTTTGCTTTTTTTTTTTTTCTCTTTTTCTTTCACTTAAAAAAAGGGTTTTGTAATAATTTTTTTCCAATGTTGTCAAAAAACAAAAAAAGGGGGAATATGTGATGAAAATGTAAACAATGCAATGCTGTAATGACATGTATACCCTTTACAAAAACTTAAATTAAAAAAAATACAAAAACTACAAGTGCTGAAATTAGCTGCCACTTGAGTGAAAAACATGTATGTTGACTACACATTAAAATGAATTTGAAAAACTTAAAAAAAAATACTATTATTATGCTTCTCAAGTTATTCCTCTATTATATTGGTGTAACCCAGACTTCCAAGCCAATTGGAAGATAATAGAATCCAACATATCACCTATATTCCCCTTATAAGCTGCAATTTCAGATAAAAGACTAGCTGACCAATTACAGAGTCTCTAAACCCTTGGATTGAACACACACTTAAGGTATGGCATAAAGTAGTGAAAACCTGTGAAATAGGAAACATGCTAAGAAATTTCAGATGGTGTGTCTATGACACAGATTTTCAACCCAACAAAAGTGATAAAAGATTTCAAACTTGGACAAAAAAAGGGCTAACAATGTACCTCACCTTTATAAGCAAAGGAACACTACAGAATTTCCAGTCCCTACAAACCAAATTTGGTCTTGAGCAAGTAGACTTCTTCAGGTACCTCCAAATACGTGATTATTTTAACAAGCATAGCAAATCTCTAAACCTATCTTCAACAGAGTCACACTTTTTAAAATTTTAAAGTCAGCTTATGACACTTCGATGAAAAAGGCAATTTCTAAGTTATATAATGGGATGCTAAATGCAAGGAATGATGATACGCTACACATAAAGAATAAGTGGGAACATGAAGTGGGAATGGGCATTTCTGATGAGAATTGGGAAAAAATCTGTATCTTTCAATGGTCCTCCACAAACTCATTGGTATGGAGAGAACACTGTTGGAAAAATGTGATAAGATTTTTTAAGACTCCTCACCAAAGTAGATATAGAAACATAAATAATGAATGTTGGAGAAGGTGTGGCTCTGTTGAAGCAAATCATTTTCATATATTCAGAATCAGAATCAGAATCAGCTTTATTGGCCAAGTATGCACAACACATACAAGGAATTTGACTTTGGCTAAAAACTTGCTCTCGTTGTTCAGGTGGAGGATTTAAATAAGGATTCAATGACAACAGAGTATGTACAGTAAATTACAGTCTGTCCACGTTTCTATAAAAGGATGCAAATATATACAGGAATATATGCAGTTATTTACTCAGACTAACCACACTTTGCAGAAATATATGAAAAAATATACAGTCACACAGTATTTCAATGTGAACTCAGATTCAGTGATATAATGTGAATGAAGTAAAAAGCAGTGTGAGAGTTATGTGCAATGTAATAATGGATGAAAAGTCATGAGTACAGCAACAGGTAGGACTAGGTGAATGTTAGGAGTTCATCAGAGTGATGGCTTGAGGAAAGAAACTGTTCCTGTGACGGGTGGTTTTGACCTTCAGTGATCTGTAACGACGACCAGAAGATAGAAGTTCAAACAGTTTGTGGCCGGGGTGTGATGGGTCAGCACAGATGTTTCCCGCCCGTTTCCTGGTTATGGACCGATATACACTCACCGGCCACTTTATTAGGTACACCTGTCCAACTGCTCGTTAACACTTAATTTCTAATCAGCCAATCACATGGCGGCAACTCAGTGCATTTAGGCATGTAGACATGGTCAAGACAATCTCCTGCAGTTCAAACCGAGCATCAGTATGGGGAAGAAAGGTGATTTGAGTGACTTTGAACGTGGCATGGTTGTTGGTGCCAGAAGGGCTGGTCTGAGTATTTCAGAAACTGCTGATCTACTGGGATTTTCACGCACAACCATCTCTAGGGTTTACAGAGAATGGTCCGAAAAAGAAAAAATATCCAGTGAGCGGCAGTTCTGTGGGCGGAAATGCCTTGTTGATGCCAGAGGTCAAAGGAGAATGGCCAGACTGGTTCGAGCTGATAGAAAGGCAACAGTGACTCAAATAACCACCCGTTACAACCAAGGTAGGCAGAAGAGCATCTCTGAACGCACAGTACGTCGAACTTTGAGGCAGATGGGCTACAGCAGAAGAAGACCACGCCGGGTGCCACTCCTTTCAGCTAAGAACAGGAAACTGAGGCTACAATTTGCACAAGCTCATCGAAATTGGACAATAGAAGATTGGAAAAACGTTGCCTGGTCTGATGAGTCTCGATTTCTGCTGCGACATTCGGATGGTAGGGTCAGAATTTGGCGTCAACAACATGAAAGCATGGATCCATCCTGCCTTGTATCAATGGTTCAGGCTGGTGGTGGTGGTGTAATGGTGTGGGGAATATTTTCTTGGCACTCTTTGGGCCCCTTGGTACCAATTGAGCATCGTTGCAACGCTACAGCCTACCTGAGTATTGTTGCTGACCATGTCCATCCCTTTATGACCACAATGTACCCAACTTCTGATGGCTACTTTCAGCAGGATAATGCGCCATGTCATAAAGCTAGAATCATCTCAGACTGGTTTCTTGAACATGACAATGAGTTCACTGTACTCAAATGGCCTCCACAGTCACCAGATCTCAATCCAATAGAGCATCTTTGGGATGTGGTGGAACGGGAGATTCGCATCATTGATGTGCAGCCGACAAATCTGCGCCAACTGTGTGATGCCATCAAGCTCTCTGAGGAATGCTTCCAGCACCTTGTTGAATCTATGCCACGAAGAATCGAGGCAGTTCTGAAGGCAAAAGGGGGTCCAACCCGTTACTAGCATGGTGTACCTAATAAAGTGGCCGGTGAGTGTAAGTTCTCAATGGAGGGTAGGTCAGTACCAATGATCCTCTCCGCAGACTTAATGATCCGCTGCAGTCTGGTCTTGTCCTGTTTAGTGGCAGATCCAAACCAGACAGTGATGGAAAAGCAGAGGACAGATTGGATGATGGCGGTGTAGAAGACAACCAGCAGCTCCTGAGGCAAATCAAACTTCTTGAGCTGACGCAGAAAAAACAACCTCTGCTGGGCCTTTTTCCGGACAGTGTCTATATGGGAGGACCACTTCAGGTTCCGGGAGATTGTGGTTCCCAGAAACTTGAAGGAGTCCACAGTGGACACTGTGCTGTTGAGGATGGTGAGTGGGGGGAATGAAGGGGGGTGTCGCCTGAAATCCACAGTCATCTCCACCGTTTTGGCTGGGTTAAGTTCAAGATGGTTCTGGCTGCACCAGAGGATCAGCTGCTCCACCTCCCGCCTGTATGCAGACTCATCATCATCCCGGATCAAACCGATGACTGTGGTGTCGTCCGCAAACTTCAGGAGCTTCACCGAAGGGTCCTCTGAGGTGCAGTCATTGGAGTAGAGGGAGAAGAGCAGTGGGGAAAGGACACATCCTTGGGGGGCGCCAGTACTAATTTTTCGGGAGCTGGATGTAAATCTCCCTAGCTTCACCTGTTGCCACCTGTCAGTCAGAAAGCTGGAGATCCACTGGCAGGTGGAGGGGGGCACCTTGAGCTGGAGGAGTTTCTGATGAAGAATGCCTGGGATGATGGTGTTGAACGCTGAGCTGAAGTCGACAAACAGGATCCTGGCGTACGTCCCTGGGGAGTCGAGGTGTTGCAGGATGTAATGTAGTCCCATATTCACTGCATCATCCACTGACCTGTTTGACCGGTAGGCAAACTGCAGTGGGTCCATCAGGGGGCCTGTGATGACCTTCAGGTGGTTCAGCACCAATCTCTCCAAGGATTTCATGACCACAGAGGTCAGGGCAACAGGTCTGTAGTCGTTTAATCCTGTAATAGAGGGTTTCTTGGGAACTGGAATGATGATGGAGCGTTTGAAGCAGGAAGGCACTTCACGCAGCTCCAGTGATCTGTTAAAGATCCGGGTGAAGATGGGGGCCAACTCGTTGGAGCAGACTCTCAGGCAGGACGGAGACACACCATCAGGTCCTGCAGCCTTCTTGATCTTTTGTCTCTGAAAGACCCGGCGCACCTCCTCTTCACAGATCGTTAGTGCTGGTGGGAGGTCAGAGTGGAGGAGGGATGGAGTTCCTGGGGCTGCAGATAATCCGTTTGTGTGGGTGGGAGGTGAGGACTGTAGGTTCTTTTCAAACCTGCAGTAAAAGCTCTTTAGGTCGTTAGCCAGCTGGAGGTTTTCCACAGGGTGGGGGGATGGTCTCCTGTAGTTGGTGATATTCTGCAGGCCTCTCCAGACAGAAGCAGAGTTGTTGGCTGAGAAGTTTTTTTGTAACTTCACACTGTAGCTCCTCTTAGCAAGCCTGATCTCCTTCGTCAGCATGTTTCTGGCCCGCTTGTACAGAGTCCAGAGTCCATTCTGGGAATGTCCGGTTTTGCATCAATATTGGTCTGGAATTCATAAAGCTTTAAATGATATCTTCAAGGTAAACATTGCAAACGACTTTTTAAATTTATATATGGGTCTTGTTCTATCTCTGGACAGAAGAGGGGACATAAAATTGCTGCAGACACTCTTAGCAGCCAGTAAGAAATCAATTACTAGAAAATGGTTAAACCCAGCCCCACCCACACTCAATGATTGGTTTGGAATAATTTTGGAAATCTTCAAAATGGAAAAATTGATGTCTTTGTTAAGAATTCAAAGGGAAAAATTTTATTCAATTTGGAATAAGTGGATTCATTTTAATATCCCCTATTCGGAATGATTTTGTATGACTCCAGATGTAAACATCCTTGTTGAATCACCTTACTAAGACTGAAATTTTGTTTATTTATTCTTCCATATGAGAAGAAGGAATCCTCAGTTCAGCCCCAGTTCAGGTTGTTGTTTTTTTTAATTTTTTTTTTTGTTCCTATAAAACAAATGAGAAGGACTATGATGCAAATGTCTGAATGCTGTATTTGTAAAAATGGCATCCTTTTCTAATAAAAACATAAATGACAAAAAAAATTAAATGTAACGTATCAATTTCAGAAAGTGGTGTCAGTTGTCACTGAATAAAATACAAAGTCAAAGTGCCTTTATTGTCATTCCATTGCTAATAAACAATGCAACAAAATTGAGATACTGCTCCCTAAAAACAGTCACACTCACAGTTCACTCATGCATTTAACATTCTCATAATCACAACAATAAATAATGCTTGAAACAATATTACCTAAAAGTTGAATACAATATGTACATGGCAATAATGAAAACATACTGAGAGATAAATATATAAGACCAGCTTATACACACAGGGCTATTGCCACAAAATAACATAAAATAACATAAAATAATAGCAGTCTGTACGTGTTACATAAATCCGTTCAAAATACGTACTGCTGCTGGGAAAAAACTATGATTAAACCTGGTAGTCGGGTTTTATGGGATCTGTACCGCTTTCCCGAGGGGAGCAAGTGAAAGAAATCATGGCCTGGATGAGTGCAGTCTAATGATGGCAGTAGCCCTGTTGAGGTACCGAGACCTGGAAATCTCTTCCTGAGAAGGGAGAGAACAGCCAGTGATTTTTTGCGCAGTCTCGATCACTCTCTGGAAGGCTTTGCGGTCTGCGGCTGAACAGCCCTCATACCAAACTGTGATGCCATATGACAAAATGCTCTCAATAACAGAGCGATAAAATAAAACCAGCAACTGTGCATTCAGGCCATTCTTCTTGAGGTTCCTCAGAAAATGTAGACGTTGTTGAGCCTTTTTTATCATAGCTATGGTGTTTACTGCCCAGGTAAGGTTGTGAGAAATATGAACACCCAGAAACTTAAAAGCCTCCACCCTCTCCACACACTCCTTGCCTATATAGGGCAGAGCTGGGCAGAGCTCTGATCGTCACTTCCTGTTTTGCTGTCTGCCTGTGTGGTTTGCTCTCCAGCCACTAGCTAGCCACTAGCTATGGCTACTACCTCTCTTTCCTCTCCTCCTCTGGTGTGCTCTCTCTGTCAGATGTTTAGCTACACCTCTGCCTCTTTTAGTGATAACGGTAAATGTAATAAATGTTGTCTTTTTGAGGCACTCGAGGCGAGGTTGTCTGATTTGGAATCCCGGCTCCGCTGCATTGAAACACCGTCTGCGCCAGTTAATCTCGACGGACGCCCATTAGCTGCAGCGGAGCTAGCTAGCTCAGGTCCCACTGTCAGCGGTTCCCCGGCTCTCCTCAGCAGCGAGGAGACTGGGTGGGTGACGGTGAGAAGGAAGCCTAGTCGCAAAGCCCCGGTTCACCACCAACCTGTTCACGTTTCTAATCGTTTTTCCCCGCTCAGCGACACACCCGCTGAGGAAAAAACTCTGATCATTGGCGACTCTGTAGTCAGAAACGTGAACCTAGAGACTCCAGCGGCCATAGTCCAATGTATTCCTGGGGCCAGAGCAGGCGACATCGAGTCAAATTTGAAAATGCTGGCTAAAAGTAACTGTAAATATTCCACAATTGTTATTCACGCCGGCATTAATGACATCCGTCTCCGGCAGTCGGAAGTCACGAAACTTAATATAGAATCGGTGTGTGACTTTGCAAAAACGATGTCAGCCACTGTAGTATTCTCTGGGCCCCTCCCCAATCTGACCAGTGATGACATGTTTAGTCACTCGTCATCCTTGAACCGCTGGCTGTCTGTGTGGTGTCCTAAAAATGACGTGGGCTACATTGACAATTGGAGCTCTTTTTGGGGAAAACCTGGTCTTATGAGACGAGACAGCATTCATCCCACTTTGGATGGTGCTTCTCATTTATCTAACAATCTGGCATCTTTTTTATCCAAATTTCCAAAACCATGACTACTCAGAGTTGGGACCAGGAAGCAGAGTCACAGTCTTACACGCCTCTCTGCAGCTCCTCTTCATCCGCCACCCCTCAGCTTAGCCCCTGTCTTCCCCATCAGAGAATCGTTGTCTGCTCCCTCCAAAGTAAATAAAAATATAATGTATAAGCATCCCAAAGTGATAAAGCAAAATATTGGTAAAACTCAAATTAAACATAAAGCCTCTAAATTGAATGATTTGGCCTCTGTTCCTCCTCATAATTTAAAAATTAAATGTGGTTTATTAAATAAGATAAGATAAGATAAGATAAGATAAGCCTTTATTAGTCCCACAACGGGGAAATTCCAGGATTGCAACAGCACAGGGATAGCAACACTCAGAGCAACAATCAGAAGGCAAGAAAAAAAAACAAACAAAAAAAAACAAGCAAGAGCAGCTAATATACATATGTACATATTACTATAAAATATACTGTATATATACACACACACACACACACAGACACACAGTGCAGAGCATTGTAGCTGGATGGAATAAATATATGAATATATGAACACACAGTGCAGAGCATTGTAGCTAGATGGAATAAATATGTAAATATATAAACACCCACAGTACGGAGCATTGCAGCTAGGTGGAATAAATATGCAAGTATATAAACACACACAGTGCGGAGCAATGTAGCTAGATGGAATAATATGTAGATATATAAAAACACAGTGCGGAGCATTGTAGCTAGATGGAATAAATATATAGATATATAAATATAAACACACCCAGTGCTGAGCATTGTAGCTAGGTGGGATGAAACAGCATAACCGTCTATTTAGTTATATTATTAGGTTACTAATAATATTAGTAACCTAATTACTAACCTAATTACTATAATATTAGGTCTCTAACTCCCAAGTCTCTGTTAGTCCATGATCTGTTAATTGATCATCAGATTGATTTAATTTCCCTTACAGAGACTTGGTTAGGACAAGAGGATTATGTTGGTTTAAATGAATCAACTCCCTCTGGTTATTTAAACTGTCAAAATCCCAGAAGTTCTGGTCGTGGAGGAGGAGTAGCAACAATTTACCATTCCAAATTACTAGTTAATGTAAAGCAAAAAACATGTTATAATTCCTTTGAGGGCCTGGTCCTCAGTGTTGGGCACTTTAGCAATTTCAGGTTAAACCCAATTTTATTTGTCATAGTTTATCGTCCCCCATCAACCTATTCAGAATTTTTATCCGAATTTGCTGATTTCTTAGCTGATTTAGTGCTGAAATCTGATAGAATAATTATAGTAGGGGACTTTAATATACATGTGGATGTAGATAGTGACTGCCTTAATGTGGCTTTTAATTCAATATTAGACTCGATTGGGTTTTCTCAGAAAGTAGGAAATTCTACTCATTACCTCCACCATACATTGGACCTTGTTCTGACATATGACATAGAAATAGAAAATCTTGTAGTGTCTCCTCATAACCCTGTACTGTCAGACCATTGTCTGTTAACCTTTGATTTTACTATTTCTGACTATTTGGCTCCTAAAGAAAAATATTATCACAGTAGATGCCTCTCAGATGATGCTGTCTCCAAATTTATGCAGATTGTTTCCTCTATGCCATGTGTCAACACAACAGAAATAAGCTATAGACAGCTTGCTCCTTCTGTAATTGATAACATGGTGGATAGTGTTTCAGCTTCTCTGCATCAGGCTCTAGACTTGGTGGCCCCCTTAAAAAAGAAAAAGTCTAATCAGAGATTTTTAACTCCTTGGTTCAACACAGAAACTCGTAGCTTAAAACAGAAGACTCGTCAATTAGAAAGAAAATGGCGCTCTACTAATTTAGATGAAATCTATTTAGCTTGGAGAAATCATCTTTTAATTTATAAAAAATCTCTTAGAAAAGCTAGAACGAGTTATTACTCTGCATTAATAGAAGAGAACAAGAATAATCCCAGGTTTCTTTTCAGTACTGTAGCCAGGTTGACAAAGAGTCAGGACTCTGTCAATCCTAGCATCCCCTTAGAGCTTACTAGTCAGGACTTTATGAACTTTTTCAATAATAAAATTTCATCCATCAGAGATAAAATCAATCAGATTCTTCCCACAGTTGACTTAAATACTGTAACTACTACAACTCCTTCTATTGATGTCTGTCTTGATGAGTTTACTCCAATCGACCTTTGTGAGTTAGACAAAATAGTTTCCTCATCCAAACCTTCAACTTGTCTTTTAGACCCTATTCCTACCAGGTTATTTAAAGAAGTCTTCCCACTTATTGGGAGCTTTATTCTTCATATAATCAATTCTTCATTGACTTTAGGCCATGTACCGCAGGCTTTTAAAACGGCTGTAATTAAACCCTTACTCAAAAAGCCAACGCTAGATCCAGGAGCTTTAGCTAACTATAGACCAATCTCTAATCTCCCTTTCATTTCAAAAATCTTAGAAAGAGTTGTTGCTACGCAATTATTTGACCACCTGCAGGGAAATGGTTTACTTGAAGAGTTTCAATCTGGGTTTAGAATCCATCATAGTACTGAAACAGCCTTAGCGAAGGTCACTAACGACCTCCTCATTGCATCTGATAATGGACTAGTTTCTGTACTTGTCCTTTTAGATCTCAGTGCAGCTTTTGATACTATTGATCATAATATTCTACTTGATAGATTAGAACACTATGTTGGACTTAATGGAACTTCGTTGCAGTGGTTTAGATCTTATTTATCTGATAGGTTCCAGTTTGTTCATGTAAATGATGAGTTTTCTTTCAGCTCAAAGCTTAGTCATGGAGTTCCACAGGGATCTGTGCTAGGCCCTACTCTTTTTAGTTTATATATGCTTCCGTTAGGCAACATTATTAGAAAGCACTGTATACATTTTCATTGTTATGCAGATGACACACAATTATACCTGTCAATGAAGCCAGATGATACTAATCAATTAGCCAAGTTAGAAGCCTGTCTTAAGGAAATCAAAGCTTGGATGACTTGTAATTTCCTGCTATTAAATTCAGATAAGACTGAAGTCATTCTTGTTGGTCCAAAAAACCTTAGAAATTCCTTTCCAAATCAAACTTTCAGTTTGGATGCAGTTACTCTTTCTCTTAATAGCTCTGTGAGGAACCTTGGAGTTATTTTTGATCAGGATTTGTCCTTCAATTCACATATTAAATTTGTTTCTAAGACTGCCTTCTATCATTTGCGTAATATTGCCAAGATTAGGAGCATCTTGTCTCAGAGTGATGCTGAGAAGCTGATCCACGCTTTTGTTAGCTCGAGATTAGATTATTGTAATTCTTTATTATCAGGCTGTCCTAAAACATCTTTAAAAAGTCTTCAGCTGATCCAAAATGCTGCAGCAAGAGTTTTAACAGGTACTAGAAAGAGAGATCATATCGCTCCGGTTCTGGCCTCCCTTCATTGGCTTCCCATAGAGTTTAGAATTAAGTTTAAAATCCTTCTTCTTACTTACAAAGCTCTAAACAATCAGGCTCCTTTTTATTTAAAAGATCTGATACTACCGTATCATCCTAACAGAGCACTACGCTCCCAAAATGCAGGATTACTTGTAATACCTAGAATCTCCAAAAGTACAATGGGTGGCAGAGCCTTCAGTTATCAAGCTCCTCTCCTGTGGAATCAGCTGCCAATCTGGATTCGGGAGTCAGACTCGATCTCTGTTTTTAAGAATAGGGCTAAAACCTACCTTTTTGATATAGCCTACAATTAGGGAGGGATCATGTGTTTCTGAACCCTCCCTTAGTTATGCTGCTAATAGGTTTAGTCAGCCGGGGGACCTCCAGTAATGCACTGGGCCTCACTCCTTTCCTCACTCTCTATGAAATATTTTTTTTTTTTTGCTGGTCATTAACATTTGTTTGTTCTCTCCCATAGATTGAGTCCCCATCGTGCTGTTTGCTCTCTACATGTCTGTTCTTTTCTTCTTCTCTATCCCCTCACCCCCCAGCCAGTCGCAGCAGATGACTGCCCCTCCCTGAGCCTGGTTCTGCTGGAGGTTTCTTCCTGTTAAAAGGGAGTTTTTCCTCTCCACCATCGCCAAGTGCTTGCTCACAGGGGATAGCCTGATTGCTGGGGTCTTTCTGCAACTGTGGGGGTCCCCCCTACAGTTGATAGTGCTATGAGATGACTGTTGTTGTGAAATGGCGCTATATAAATAAAGTTGAATTGAATTGAATATATAGAGAGGAGGCGGCTCACTGCTATGCTTCCTAAAATCAATGAGTTCTTTTGGGGGTTTTTTTGTATTCAATAGCAGATTATTATCTGAGCACCATCTCACCAGTTTCTGGACCTCATCTCTGTATGCAGACTCATCTCCTCCTGATATGAGCCCCACTACTGTTGTGTCATCTGCAAACTTCACTATAATGTTTGTGGGATGAACAGGTATGCAGTCATATGTGTACAATGAATACAAAGTGGGGCTCAACATACAGCCCTGTGGCGAGCCTGTGTTAAGCATGACTGTAGAGGAGAAATGGGGTCCGAGTCTAACAGACTGTGTTCTGTTTGTTAGGAAGTCCTTAATCCAGCTGCAAGTGTGAGTAGTCAGACCAAGCTGAAGCAATTTGGTGATGAGAATGTTGGGAATAATTGTATTAAATGCCGAGCTATAGTCCACAAACAACATTCTTACATAGCTCCCCTTGTCTTCTAAATGGCTGAATGCCGAGTGGAGAGCTATAGCAATAGCATCTTCAGTGGATCTGCTCCGCCTGTAGGCAAACTGGTACCGATCAAAGTCTGGGGAGAGACTAGGCAAAAGATGTTTCAATACCATTTTCTCAAAGCACTTCATAATAATGGGTGTTAATGCTACTGGTCGATAGTCCTTCAGACGGCTAATAATATGTTTTTTTAGGCACAGGAATAATGACTACAGATTTTAAACACTGTGGAACAATGGCTACCTTGAGAGACAAGTTAAAAATGTCAGTCAAAACAAAGCATAGCTGATCTGCACATGCTCTGAGCACCTTTCCTGGCACTCCATCGGGACCAGTAGCCTTTCTCGGGTGAACTGCTCTCAGTGTCTGTCTCACCTCATGATCCTGCAGGGTAAGCACATCAGAGCTGGCATTCAATAACGTCATTGGGTCTGGGCGAGGTGTATTTGCCTCAAACCGTGCGAAAAAGCAGTTCAATTCTTCTGCCAGTGAGGCGCTGATGTCACTGGAAATGATGCTGCTGCGCTTATAGTTTGTGATATGGTGAAAGCCTTGCCATACTCGTCTCGAATCATTATCAGAAAAATGGTCCTCAACTCTTTTCTTATAGGCCTGTTTAGCCTCCTTAATGCCTTTCTTCAGATTAGCCCGGGCGGTGCTATACAGATCTGTATCCCCTGACCTGAAGGCTGTATCACGGGCTCTGAGGAGTGCCTGGACTTCTTTTGTCATCCAAGGCTTCTGGTTAGGAAAAACCCTGATGTATTTTTTCACAGTCACCTGGTTGATACAGTAGGTGATGTAGCATAATACAGTCTGTATGTACATTTCCAGATCCTCATTCTTGAATAAATCCCATAGAGTGTTTGAAAAACAGTCCTGCAGCTGAGAAAGAGCTCCCTCAGGCCATGTTGTGATGTTCTTTATAGTAGGTCTAGCAGTTCTCCTGAGGGGGTGTATGCTGCGATGAGGAGCAATGATAGATGGTCTGACAGGCCAAGATGTGGACACGGCACAGCTCTGTAAGCATGCTTCAGGTTCAAATAAACCTGATCAAGACAATTCTTTCCCCTAGTGGTACATTTCACATACTGTGTGAAATTAGGCAGCACAGTTTTCAAGCATGCTTGATTAAAATCACCAGCTATGATGTGAACAAATGAAGATGCACTTCATAATGTTTATTAGCTAGTGGCTATGAGTGCACAAATTCAGATCATCTGGATGTTCAGATATCCAGTGACCTTCACAGCTTTAGTGAAGGTCACTAATGGCCTCCTTATCACATTTGATAATGGACTTGTTTCTGTACTTGTCCTTTACCTATCTACTGTGTTAATCACACACACCCCAAGTGTAGAATCAGAGGGCCGCTGCCATGCAAGGCGCCGCCACAAATTTCCCTCCTCCATTCCATTATTGCTGAGCACCAAGCTGGACGGCAGGAAGTTCCACTTTTATATGGTCTTCGGCATGACCCAGCCGGGATTTGAACCCCTGCCTCCCGGGTGTGGGGTGGATGCTCTACCAACTGAGCCACCACTCCGGTGATTGAACAGCCCATGGGCATCCCCGCTACACATGGTCCCTAAGGCTGAGGGGTTGTGGCGACCGTGCGGTGATTTCCGCAGGTTGAATAACGCCACAGCACACGACCGCTACCCGATTCCCCACATTCAGGATTTTTCCGTTCACCTCGCCGGAGCACGCATTTTTTCTAAAATAGACCTGGTCCATGGTTACCACCAGGTCCCAGTGCGCGCGGAGGACATACCCAAAACAGCGGTAATAACTCCGTTTGGCTTGTTCGAGTTTCTGCGCATGCCATTCAGATTAAAAGGAGCGGCACAGACGTTCCAGCGCATGATGGACGCGGTGCTGCGCGATCTCCCGTTTGTGTTCGTCTACCTGGATGATATCCTGGTAGCCAGTGCGTCCGAAGACGAACACGTAACCCACCTCAGGACGGTTTTCCAGAGGTTGGAGGAGCACGGGTTAATAATCAACCTGGTGAAGTGCCAGTTCGGCGTGAGGGGGATTGATTTTTTGGGGCACCGCGTATCACCGGAGGGAGCAATACCTTTGCCTGACAAAGTGCGCGCCGTGGCGAACTTTCCCCGGCCTCAGACGGTCAGGGTGCTGCAGGAATTTTTGGGGATGGTTAACTTTTATAACCGTTTCCTCCCCCGCGCAGCTCAACTCATGCAGCCATTGTACGCCGCGCTCAAGAAATGGAAACCCACAGATGGAGTCGAATGGACTCCAGAGCGAGAGCAGGCCTTCTCTGAGGTTAAAACAGCCCTGGCAAACGCCACACTGTTGGCGCACCCGGACCCGGCGGCCCAGATAGCGCTCACTACCGACGCCTTGGACGTGGCCATAGGGGCCGTCGTGGAGCAACGTGTCGCCGGTTCTTGGCAGCCGCTCGTTTTTTTCAGCAGGGCTTTGCGCGACAGTGAGCGTAAATACAGCGCGTTCGACAGGGAGTTGCTGGCTCTCCATCTGGCCATACGCCACTTCCAGTTCTGGCTGGAAGGGCGCAGCTTCACCACGTTTGTGGACCACAAGCCGCTGACGTTCGCGATGGCCAAGGTTTCGGAACCATGGTCGGGCCGGCAGCAGAGACAGCTGGCTGCGATCTCGGAGTTTACGACCGATATTCAGCATGTGTCGGGTAAACTGAATGTGGTGGCAGACTGCCTCTCGCGCACGGTTGTGGCCCCGGTCTGCATAGGGATAGATTATACAGCCATGGCCGCAGAGCAGATTAGCGATACGGACGTGCGCGCGCTCCAGTCTGGACCAACAGGGTTAAGGCTGGAGAGCAGAGTACTGCAAGATGGCAAGCCCCTCTAATCTGCGACGTATCCATGGGACGGCCTCGCCCGGTGGTCCCAGTCGCTTGGCGCTGCCGCGTGTTTGAGTCAGTTCACGCTCTGGCGCACCCAGGAGTGCGTGCGTCAGTCAAAATGGTGGGAGCGAAATTTGTGTGGCCAGGCCTGCGCAAACAAGTGAAAGAGTGGGCGGCAGCCTGCGTAGCGTGCCAACGAGCCAAAATGCAGACATACCAAGGCTCCTTTGGAGCCATTTAGTATACCGGCTAAAAGATTTGACCATGTTCACATGGACCTCGTGGGCCCCCTCCCGTCGTCGCAGGGGTGCACGCACCTTCTGACAGTGGTGGACCGCACCGCACGCTGGCCAGAAGCAGTCCCACTGGCGGCAACCACGTCTGCGGATGTGGCGCGCGCTTTTTTGACAACATGGGTGGCGCGTTTTGGAATCCCGTCGGACATCATGTCCAATAGGGGCCCTCAGTTGTTTCCGAACTTTGGTCCGCGATGGCCTGCAGCCTGGGTGTTGCAATTTACCGCACAACCGCGTACAACCCACAGGCAAATGGGTTATGCGAGTGTTTTCACAGGTCACTGAAAGCAGCACTCAGGGCTTCGCTGATGGATGCAAATTGGGCTGACCGGTTGCCATGGGTTTTATTGGGGTTGCGTTCTGCACCAAAAGAGGATTTGGAGGCTTCCCCGGCTGAGCTGGTTTTTTCTCAACCACTGCGGCTGCCCGGGGAATTTTTGCCAGATAATCCCGCGCCGGACAACTGCCCGTCTCAGCGTTTGCAGCGTAGTGCAGACACAGGCACGCTGCCCAGACCGGCCCACCACTGTTTTCCATGCACTTTTGTGTCAAAAACTTTGAAGAACGCGGAGTTCGTGTTCGACAGACACGATGCCCACCGCCCTCCATTGCGCTCACCCTATGATGGCCCGTTCAGGGTGCTGGAAACAGGGGACAAGCATTTTTTGTTAGACTTGGGGGGGCGTCGGGAGAAAATATGCATAGATAGACTTAAGCCCGCCTTTGTAGTGGTGGATGAGCAAGTGCTGCTGGCTCGGGCTCCTCGGCGTGGAAGACCCCCACTGAGAGCTCCCCTGTCACCAGCACAGCCACACGGGCAAAGCGGATTCGCCCCCCCCCCATAGCCCACCTGCAGTCAGACGCACGTCCAGCAGCCCCCCGCCGGCACAGAGACCCCCGTTACAGCAGATATGGGAGGAGACTGAAGCCCAAAAGACGTGCGGACTGAAACGCTGTCTGGGGGGGGGGGGTGTGTAGCAGACACAAAATGCATATTGTAGAGACCAGGTTGAGTCAGACAGCGTCTCAGCCAGGATGCAGCGGTTAAACATAAGAGGACAAAAGTCAGGGGTGTCATGGGGAGTTGGCAAGAAGAGGGAGATGGGGGTTCAAGGGGAATGTATTGTGTTGTTAGATGTCATGCAGTGTGATGTGAAATGTCATGCAGAGGTGAGATGATCTGTTGGGATATAAGAGGAAACTGTGCTTGGCTGTATCATGCTTTTTCTGCATATGAGTGATGTGAGAGTGTTAATAAACTTCGTCTGCTCGTAAACCTACCTCCTCATTTCCCACACTCTCCACACTGGTGACCAGCTGCCAATCTGGATTCGGGAGTCGGACTCTGTTTTTAAGAATAGGGTTAAAACCTTCATTTTTGATATAGCCTATAATTAGGGAGGGATCATGTGCCTCTGAACCCTCCCTTAATTATGTTGCTAATAGGTTTAGACAGCCGTGGGATCTCCAACAATGCACTGGGCTTCACTCCTTTCTTCACTCTCAATGAGATATTTTTGCTGGTCATTAACATCTGTTTGTTCTCTCTCTCCACAGTGTGGAGAGTGTTGGAAATGAGGAGGCCGGTTTATGAGCAGACAAAGTTTATTAACACTCTCTCATCAGTCATACACATAAAAAGCATGAAACAGCCAAGCCAGGTTTCTCCTTATAAACTCAACAGATCATCTCACATCTGCATGACATTTCACATCACACTGCATGACATCTAACCCCACAATACATTTCCCTTAAACCTCCAGCTCCCTCTTCCTGCTAACTCCCCATGACGTCCCTGTCTATTAACCTCTTATGTTTAACCACTGCATCCTGACTGAGACACTGTCTGCTGATTCCTCTATAATATGCATTACTACACCAACCCCCCCAGACAGAGTTTCAGTCACCACGTCTGCAGATGTTGTGCAGATGACACACAATTATACCTGACAATGAAGCCAGATGATAGTAATCACTTAGCCAAGTTAGAGGCCTGTCTTAAGGAAATCAAAGCTTGGATGACTTGTAATTTCCTGCTATTAAATTCAGATAAGACTGAAGTCATTCCATTTGGGCCAAAAAAAACATTAGAAATACCCTTCCAAATCAAACTCTTAGTTTGGATATGGTTACTCTTTCTCTTAATAGTCCTGTGAAGAACCTTGGAGTTATTTTTGATCAAGATCTGTTTTTTAATTCACATATTAAACTTGTTTCTAAGACTGCCTTCTATTATTTGGGTAATATTGCCAAGATTAGGAGCATCTTGTCTGAGAGTGATGCTGAGAAACTAATCCACGCTTTTGTTAGCTCTAGATTAGATTATTGTAACTCTTTATTATCAGGTTATCCTAAAACGTCTTGAAAAAGTCTTCAGCTGATCCAAAATGCTGCAGCAAGAGTTTTAACAGGCACTAGAAAGAGAGATCATATCTCTCCGGTTTTGGCCTCCCTTCATTGGCTTCCCATAGAGTTTAGAATTAAGTTTAAAATCCTTCTCCTCACTTACAAAGCTCTAAAGAATCAGGCCCCTTTTTATTTAAAAGATCTGATACTGCCCTATTATCCTAACAGAGCACTATGCTCTCGAAATGCAGGATTAAGATAAGATAAGATAAGATAAGATAAGCCTTTATTAGTCCCACAATGGGGAAATTCCAGGATTGCAACAGCACAGGGATAGCAACACTCAGAGCAACAATCAGAAGGCAAGAAAAAACAAGAGCAGCGAGTATACATATGTACATATTGTGGTGGACACACATACAGTGGGGCAAAAAAGTATTTAGTCAGCCACCAATTGTGCAAGTTCTCCCACTTAAAAGATGAGAGGTCTCCAATTTTCATCATAGGTTTACCTCAACTATGAGAGACAAAATGAGAAAAAAAAAATCTAGAAAATCACAATGAAGGATTTTTAATGAATTAATTGGTAAATTCCTCGGTAAAATAAGTATTTGTTCAATAACAAAAGTTCATCTCAATACTTTGTTATATACCCTTTGTTGGCAATGACAGAGGTCAAACATTTTCTGTAAGTCTTCACAAGGTTTTCACACACTGTTGCTGGTATTTTGGCCCATTCCTCCATGCAGATCTCCTCTAGAGCAGTGATGTTTTGGGGCTGTCGCTGGGCAACACGGACTTTCAACTCCCTCCAAAGATTCTCTATGGGGTTGAGATCTGGAGACTGGCTAGGCCACTCCAGGACCTTGAAATGCTTTTTACGAAGCCACTCCATCATTGCCTGGGCGGTGTGTTTGGGATCATTGCCATGCTGAAAGACCCAGCCACGTTTCATCTTCAATGCCTTTGCTGATGGAAGGAGGTTTTCACTCAAAATCTCACGATACATAGCCCCATTCATTCTTTCCTTTACACGGATCAGTCGTCCTGGTCCCTTTGCAGAAAAACAGCCCCAAAGTATAATGTTTTCACCCCCATGCTTCACAGTAGGTATGGTGTTCTTTCTCCTCCAAACACGACAAGTTGACTTTTTACCAAAAAGTTCTATTTTGGTTTCATCTGACCATATGACATTCTCCCAATCCTCTTCTGGATCATCCAAATGCTCTCTAGCAAACTTCAGATGGCCCTGGACATGTACTGGCTTAAGCAGGGGGACACGTCTGGCACTGCAGGATTTGAGTCCCTGGCGGCATAGTGTGTTACTGATGTAGCCTTTGTTACTTTGGTCCCAGCTCTCTGCAGGTCATTCACTAGGTCCCCCCGTGTGGTTCTGGGATTTTTGCTCACCGTTCTCGTGATCATTTTGACCCCATGGGGTGAGATCTTGCGTGGAGCCCCAGATCGAGGGAGATTATCAGTGGTCTTGTATGTCTTCCATTTTCTAATAATTGCTCCCACAGTTGATTTCTTCACACCAAGCTGCTTACCTATTGCAGATTCAGTCTTCCCAGCCTGGTGCAGGTCTACAATTTTGTTTCTGGTGTCCTTTGACAGCTCTTTGGTCTTGGCCATAGTGGAGTTTGGAGTCTGACTGTTTGAGGTTGTGGACAGGTGTCTTTTATACTGATAATGAGTTCAAACAGGTGCCATTAATACAGGTAACGAGTGGAGGACAGAGGAGCCTCTTAAAGAAGAAGTTACAGGTCTGTGAGAGCCAGAAATCTTGCTTGTTTGTAGGTGACCAAATACTTATTTTCCACCATAATTTGCAAATAAATTCTTTAAAAATCAGACAATGTGATTTTCTGGATTTTTTTTTCTCATTTTGTCTCTCACAGTTGAGGTATACCTATGATGAAAATTGGAGACCTCTCTCATCTTTTAAGTGGGAGAACTTGCACAATTGGTGGCTGACTAAATACTTTTTTGCCCCACTGTATGTGAACTCTTTGTGACTCACATTTTAGATCAGAACAAAGGCAGAGCTTCCTTGGAAATTACAGGAAGCTGCAAGGAGGTTAGCTTTGGTATGCAAGGCTTGAGACTGTGGGGGAGTAATTAAAGGATTAAAGAGGAGATGCATTGTTACTGTGAATTTGAATGCAACGTGGTCTGTGAGACATGTGACTTGTGAACTGTAAGAGTCCTGAGATTTAAGGACGAGGGTTTCCTGTGTTGACCTCTTTCTTCTGTGAGATGTTGGTGTTGTGAATAAAGCTGACTTGAGAGAGAACTCTGTCTCGTCATTCCCACATTACCACACTGGGACGTGATCTGAACACGCAACTTTCGGGGTTCGATGCGCATCGTGTCTGACAAAAACAAACTCTGCATTCTTCAAAGTTTTAGGCACAAAAACGCGCGGAAAACTGTGGTGCGCGGGGCCGGGCAGCGTGCTTGATTCTATGTTACTCCGCAACAGCTGAGACGGGGAGGCGTCTGGCGCAGGGTTATCTGGGAGAAACTCCCCGGGCAGCCGGAGTGGCTGCGCAAACACGAGCTCTGCTGGGGAGGCTTCTAAGTCCTCTTTAGACGCAGAACGCAACCCCAATAACACCCACGGTTACTTGTCTACCCAATTTGCATCCGTCAGTGATGCTCTGAGAGCTGCTTTCAATGACCTATGAAAATGTTCGCATAACCCGTTAGCCTGCGGATTGTACGCGGTTGTGTGGTGAATTGTGACACCCAGGCTTCGGGCCATTGTCGACCAAAGCTCGGACACAAATTGAGGGCCTCTGTCGGACGTAATGTCTGACGGAACGCCAAAGCGCGCCACCCAAGCTGTTAAAAACGCGCGCGCCACCTCCTCGGCTGTGGTTGATGCCAGCGGGACAACTTCAGGCCAGCGCGTGGTGCGGTCCACCATTGTCAGAAGGTGTGTGTACCCTTGTGACAGTGGGAGGGGGCCCACGAGGTCCACATGAACGTGATCGAACCTCTTAGCCGGAATGTGAAACGGCTCCAAAGGAGCCCTCATGTGCCTGTGTACTTTGGCTCTTTGACACGCCGTGCAGGCTGCTGCCCACTGTTTAACCTGTTTGCGAAGGCTCGGCCACACAAATTTCTCTCCTACCATTTTGACCGATGCGCGCACCCCAGGGTGCGGCAAAGAATGAATCGAGTCAAAAACACGGCGGCGCCACGCGGCCGGTACTACTGGACGCGGCCGTCCAGTGGAGACATCGCAGATTGGGGGGGGCATACCGTCTTGCAGCACCCTGCTCTCCAGCCTTAACCCTGTTGGTCCAGACTGAAGCGCGTGCACATCCGCATCACTAACCTGCTCCGCGGCCATGGCTGCATAATCTACTCCTACGCTGACTGGGGCCGCCATGGCGCGCGAGAGGCAATCTGCCACTACATTGAGTTTGCCCGCCACATGCTGAATATCAGTGGTAAACTCTGATATCGCGGCCAGCTGTCTCTGCTGCCGGCCTGACCACGGTTCGGAAACCTTGGCCATCATGAACGTTAGCGGCTTGTGGTCGTCCTTCCAGCCAGAACTGAAAGTGGCGGATGGCCAAATGGAGAGCCAGCAGCTCCCTGTCGAACGCGTTGTATTTACGTTCGCTATCGCGCAAGGTCCTGCTGAAAAAGGCGAGGGGCTGCCAAACCCCGGCTACATGTTGCTCCACAACCGCCCCTATGGCCACATCTGATGCGTCAGTGGTGAGCGCTATGTGGGCCGTTGGGTCTGGGTGTGCCAACAACGCAGCCTTTGCCAAGGCTGCTTTCACCTCCGAGAACGCTTGGTCCCGCTCCAGGGACCATTTGACCTTATCTGCAGGTTTCTTTTTTTTGAGCGCGTCATACAGCGGCTGCATGAGTTGCGCCGCGCGGGGGAGAAAACGGTTATGAAAATTCACCATTCCCAAAAACTCCTGCAACGCCCTGACCATCTGCGGCCGGGGAAAATCTGCCACCGCGCACACTTTGTCAGGAAGCGGAACTGCTCCTTCGGGGGAGACGCGGTGTCTTAAAAAATCGATCTGCACCATCCTGAACTGACACTTCACTGGGTTGATTATTAACCCGTGATCTCCCAACCTTTGGAAAACTGTGGCAAGGTGTTTTTTGTGTTCGTCTTCGGACGCGCTGGCTACTAAAATATCGTCCAAGTAGACGAACACAAAAGGGAGATCGAGGAGCACCGTGTCCATCATGTGTTGGAACGTCGGAGCAGCCACTTTAAGTCCGAATGGCATGCGTAAAAACTCGAATAGGCCAAATGGAGTTATTACCGCTGTTTTGGGTATGTCCTCAGCACGCACTGGGACTTGGTGGTAACCGCGGACCAAGTCTATGTTAGAAAAAACGCGCGCCCCTGCCAAATGAATGGAAAAATCTTGGATATGCGGGATTGGGTAGTGGTCGTGCGCTGTAGCATTGTTTAACCTGCGGAAATCCCCGCAAGGTCGCCATGACCCGTCAGCTTTCGGGACCATGTGTAGCGGGGAAGCCCACGGACTGTTTGAACGCCTGATAATGCCCAACCTCTCCAGGTTGGTGAACTCCTTGCGCGCTATGGCCAGTTTAACTGCGTCCAAGCGCGGAGCTTTTGCAAAAACAGGCGGTCCGGTAGTGGCAATAAAATGCTCCACCCCGTGTTTAGCGACTGTTGCCGAAAATGTGAGGACCGTGAGTGCTGGGAACTGAGTGAGCAGTGTGTGGAACTTACCGCTTGCAGCTGTGACGTTGGCTTGTGCTGTTGGCGGGGCCACTCGCGCTGTACAGGGAATAGAATCAAAAGAAAGTGCATTAACCAGGCGCCTGTTAGCGAGATCAACCAACAACCCATGTGAGCACAAAAAATCAGCCCCCAACATATTGAAATTCACTGCTGCTACAACAAAAGTCCACTCAAATGTACGGCCGCGTAGAGACAGAAGCACAGTCTTCTCACCAAAGGTCTTAATCTCCGAGCCGTTCGCTGCTGTCACCCCGGGACCTCTGGAACCTGCTAGTCTGTCCGCGTAGGAAGGTGTGATGAAACTCAACTAGGAGCCTGTGTCCACGAGGAACTGCCTCCCCGAGCGTGTGTCCAACAAGTAGAGCAGCTTGTTCTCCTCCCCGAGGGCCGCGGCTGCTACCGACCCCCGGTCTTGGCATTTCCCGAACGCCCGAACTGGCACGGTGGTACACATTTGCGTGCCCTCTCTGCGAAGCGGCGATGGTAGAAACAAAGGACGTCTGATCCGCGTTCCCTGGCCCCTGCCGCCGTCGTCGTCGGTGAGTCTGGTACCGCTGCCTCTGGCCCCCTGTCATCTCTGGTTGTCGCGCCGAGCTCTGCTGCAGCGGCCGTGGCCGCGCGCCACTTGGTGGCGTTGACAATCCGCTGCGCCTCTTGGCCCAGCGCACGGTAGTCCCGTTGGGCCAACAGTGGCGAACGGGCCAGGGTCACTCTCGCTGCTGACCGTAGAGTCCTGAGGAAGAGGTGGGTGAAAATGAAGTGATCGTCATCAGAGTCTTTCAACCTCAACAACTTCTCCATCAGGTTCGCGGGCATGTCATTTTCCAACTCCGTCAGTGCCAGGAGCCTCTCTGCTCACTCCTCCGCTGAGGGGGTGAATTGCTGGATGAGTGCAGCCTTCAACGCGCCGTATTTGTCGCTGTCCGGCGGCTGGTTGATCAAGCTCTTCACATGCTGGGCCGTGTTGTTGTCCAGCTTTGCGACTACGTGGTAGAATTTTGTGGCGTCTACCAATATCCCCCGGAGGTTGAACTGCGCCTCAATTGCATTGAACCAGGAGCGTGAATTGTTCTGCCAGAAGTCCGGTAGCTGGACTGTAGCGGCATTCGCTTGGCTGGGGGCTCCTGACGAGGCTGGCCCGGGGGAATTCTCCTCTTGCATGATACGTCTTGGGTCACCAATGTGGTAATGTGGGAATGACGAGACAGAGCTCTCTCTCAAGTCAGCTTTATTCACAACACCAACATCTCACAGAAGAAAGAGGTCAACACAAGAAACCCTCGTCCTTAAATCTCAGGACTCTTACAGTTCACAAGTCACATGTCTCACAGACCACGTTGCATTCAAATTCACAGTAACAATGCATCTCCTCTTTAATCCTTTAATTACTCCCCCACAGTCTCAAGCCTTGCATACCAAAGCTAACCTCCTTGCAGCTTCCTGTAATTTCCAAGGAAGCTCTGCCTTTGTTCTGATCTAAAATGTGAGTCACAAAGAGTTCACATATGTGTGTCAACCACAATATTAATATAAATATATATATATATAGACACAGTGCGGAGCATTGTGGTTGGTGGATGTGCAGCAGAATGTCTAAGCTCTCTCTCCACGGATGCGGTGGGCCAGCTGGATGTCTTTGGGCATGATAGTGACCCTCTTGGCGTGGATGGTGCACAGGTTGGTGTCCTCGAAGAGACCCACCAGGTAGGCCTCACTGGCCTCCTGCAGAGCCATGACGGCGGAGCTCTGGAAGCACAGGTCGGTCTTGAAGTCCTGAGCGATCTCCCTCACCAGGCGCTGGAAGGGCAGCTTACGGATGAGCAGCTCCATGGATTTCTGGTAGCGATTACTTGTAATACCAAGAATCTCCAAAAGTATAATGGGAGGCAGAGCCTTCAGTTATCAAGCTCCTCTTCTGTGGAACCAGCTGCCAATCTGGATTCGGGAGTCGGACTCTGTTTTTAAGAATAGGGTTAAAACCTTCCTTTTTGATATAGCCTATAATTAGGGAGGGATCATGTGCCTCTGAACTCTCCCTTAATTATGCTGCTAATAGGTTTAGACAGCCGTGGGATCTCCAACAATGCACTGGGCTTCACTCCTTTCTTCACTCTCAATGAAATATTTTTGCTGGTCATTAACATCTGTTTGTTCTCTCCCATAGATTGAGTCCCCGTTGTGCTGTTTGCTCTCTACATGTCTGTTCTTTTCTTCTTCTTCTTCTCTATCCCCTCACCCCCCAGCCAGTCGCAGCAGATGACTGCACCTCCCTGAGCCTGGTTCTGCTGGAGCTTTCTTCCTGCAAAGTGCAGGGAGTTTTTCCTCTCCACCGTTGCCAAGTGTTTGCTCACAGGGGATCACCTGATTGCTGGGGTCTTTAAGCAAGTTGTGGGGTTTCCCCTACAGTTGAAAGTACTGTGACTGTTGTTGTGAAATGGTGCTATTGTGGGCCTCAGGCCTCAGGCTATTTCACACCTTAGACAGAGACAATGAATACACATGGGAGAACAGTGGGAGTGGGGGTTGAATGAAGTGTGGTGTAGATTTCCTGCTGTTACTATTTAGCCCTCCTTGCCAAATTCTTACCTTTGACTGCAGTCTGTACCATCAGCTGTGTCCACACAGACGAGACAAAAAATGTCTCTTTATGCTTAGCTATACAGATGCTTCTGATCATTCTGGCTGATTAGACCTCCGTACGGACCACACCTGGATCCTTCTCACCTCCTGTTTCCTTTCCGATGAAAGAAGGCTCCAAAGAGGAGAAAAACAACACAACTTTATTCTTTAGGCTGCTCGCAGGAAACCAGCAAAGCCGGACACTCCGTGCTGGAATAAGCTAGCTGCTAAAGCTAACCTTAGCTGGAGTTAAAGCTTTTCCAGAACGATGCTGAACTCCAGACTTCACCAACATTCAAGAGTGTCACTCGCTTGGGAAGTCTTTATTCTTCTGAACAACAAGTAAAGAAAATGACGGAGTAGCAACACAAGATTTGCTGTTCTGATGCCAAAATGTCAGAACACAAGCTAATCAGCCTGTGGCTTTGAGGATTATTACAAGTAGCTGGGAGTCTACAAATTAATTGCTTGTTGTTATTGTTATGTCTGTAATTACCCTTAGTTCACAGAAGAGGCGAGGTGACTTGGAACACAGCTTTTATTAGCTCACTCACCCAAAGTCATGGGGTGCAAGTAAGACCTCCTGTCATGCCACCACACGCCCCAACGAACACCCAGAAGGGGCCTTAACCGTCCGGTACCTTAGGCTTAATCAATCACCTATACTGGCTGTAACGTGGAGCCGCCGGGCTGATCGAAGGACCTTCCTGCTGTGGTGGATAGGGAGAAGACTCGGTCTCCAATGGACAGTTCTCTGTAGGGGGAAAAGGTGGGGAGGGTAAAGCGTTGGTCTCCTGCAAACAGTTCTCTGAAGGGGGAAAAGAAACTTGTGCCCCCCCCCCCCCATGGGCGGGTGACCACACCGGAGAACCTGGTCCAGCACCACCTGCTCATCTGCCAAAACATAAGTGGGCTTCAGCCTATCTATGCAGATGGTTTCCTTACGCCCCCCAAAGTCTAACACTAATTTTTTTGCCCCCATTTCCAAAACTCTGAAAGGGCCACTGTAAGGCAGATGCAGTGGGGTTCGGTGGGCGTCGTGCCTAACGAAAACAAACTTGGCGTTCCCCAAACACTTTAGAATGAAAGTGAGGGGAAAACAGTGGTGTACCGGCCCCGAAACGCTGCTAGCACCTGCCCCGGGAAAAATGCACGTGGATGAGTCGGTACCGGGTGCAGGACTTCCCAGCAAAAATTCACCTGGGATCCGCAACGGTTGACAAAAAAACAAGCTCTGCCGGGGAAGCTGCTAAATCTCCTTTGAGCGCAGAGTGCAACCCCAGTAGGACCCAAGGCAAGCAGTTAACCCAATTTGCATCTGTCAACAAGGCTCTGAGTGCTGCTTTAAGCGACCTCTGGAACCTCTCTCACAAACCATTAGCCTGCGGGTTGTACGCAGTGGTTTGGTGAATTTTGACCCCCAGGCTCTTGGCCAGAGTTCCAAATGAACTGTGGACCCCTGTCGGAAGTGATATCCGACGGGGGCCTGAACCGTGCAACCCAGGATGACAAAATTTCATGGGCCACATCGGCGGATGTGCTGGAAGCCAAAGGAACTGCCTCTGGCTAACGCGTGGTGTGGTCCACTATTGTTAAAAGGTGCGTGAACCCCTGCGATGGTGGAAGGGAGTCCACCAAATCCACGTCTACGTGGTTGAACCTCCTGCTTGGAATCTGGAAAGGTTCGAGGGGGCCCTTGGTGTGCCTCTGAACCTTAGTCATTCCAAGTTAGCAAACTCCTCACGCACAATGGCTAGCTTAGCCGCGTCTAAGTGGCACAGACATGCAAAAACTGGTGGGCCCTTCGTTGTGATGAAATGCTTAACCCCATGCTTGGTCACGGTAGCACAAAAGGTGGGCACTGTAAGTGTGAGAAACTCGGAAAGCAAATGCTGATACTCATCCCCCAAGGCTAAAAAATTTGCATGTGTTGGTGGCCCAACTCCCCGAGCCATACAAGGTAGTGAAGCAAAAGACACAGCATCCACTAAACGTCTGTTAGCAACATCAACAAGGAGACCATAAGCACACAGAAAATCAGCACCTAAGATAGGAACTGAAGGAACCGCAGCTACCACAAAGTCCCACTTGTAGTTGCGTCCATGCAAACATACAGTCACTGACCTTTCCCTGAAAGTCCTGATGGTGGATCCGTTTGTGGCCGTTAGTGCCGGGCCACAGCCTTCCACCAGCCTATCCGCACTGACTGGAAAAATGAGGCTTTTCTAGGAACCAGAGTCCACCAAAAACCATCTTCCAGAACACATGTCCTCAATGAAAAGCAGCTTCTCCCTGTTGCCAGCGGTTGTTGCTGCTACTGACTGCCAGCTTGCCTGTTTCCCGGCATCTTGAAGCGACACAGGGACAGGCAACGTTACGCGTCAGTGCCAAAACGCTGGTGATAGAAGCATGTCATCCTGTTACTGCATCTTCAAGTGGCCGTTCCGGCCGCCACCCTTGGCTCCTCGACCTCTGTGGGCTCCACCAACGATCTGGGTCTCACAGCCTGGACGCCGAAGCTCCTGTTTGTCAGGATGATGCGGTCTGCTTCTTCAGCCAGCGAGCGGTAGTCCCTGGCCGCCAGCAGCAGGGAGTTGGCCAGGATTGCCCGTGCCAAAGCTGGTAGTTTCTTCAGGAAGAGGTAGGCGAAGAGGAAAGATTAGCCATCCATGCCCATCAATGCCAGCATACTTTCCATCAATTCCACAGCCGATCTGTCTCCTAGCTCTGAGTGGGAGAGGAGCTTTTCTGCTCTCTCTCCGTCTGAGAGGGTGTAACGCCACAACAGCAGCTGTTTGAGCATGGCATACTTTCCCTGGGCTGGAGGGCCTCGGAGCAGACTCATGGCGCCCTGAGTGGCGCCGCATCAAGCAAAGCCACCATGTAATGGTATTTCGTCTTGTCCACTGAGATTCCGCAGAGAATGAACTGCGCTTCCACATGAATGAACCAGGTTGCCAGGTCATGAAGCTAAAAGTCCAGGAGTTTTACCGCTACGGCGCATGTGGCCGGGGTCCCGGAGGGAAATCCAAGCATGGATGTTCCCGCAGATCTGCTCAGTCCGTCTTCCATTTTCACGTCAAGGTCACCAGTGTAGAGGAATGAACAAGACGAGACACGAGCATTGCAGACACAGAGTTTATTCCTCTGACAGCAAAGTAAGAATGATCTCTTGGTGCCAAAGCGAACCTTTAATACATCTTACACATTCCTTTCTTTGGCACAGAGAATACACTTCATTATCATAGCGTATATTACATCTCAATACATTCAGACCTGCAGTCCCAAGTGTGAAGGCACATCTTAAGATCTCTTTTCCCCCCAGCACTCTGGCGCCTAACTCTGCCTCTCATCCTTTCAACTCTCCCCCCCAGGGTGCCACATCACCTGCATTCGTCTCTCTCGCCTGAGGCACATGCATTACCGTGTCTCACTCCTTCCCCCCATTCCCAAAGTCACTCGGTGCAAGTAAGCCCTCCCGTCGTGCCACCACAATATAACATTTTCCTCCCCCTTTAAAAAGTCCAAAACCACTCACTCAATTAAGACTCTCCCCAACTTGGGACCCGAATCAAGCACTAATAAATGACAACTCCATCCATCCATCCATCCACCTTCTTCCGCTTAATCCTTTTCGGGTGGCGGGGGGGCTGGAGCCTATCCCAGCATCTTTGGGCGAGAGGCAGGGTACAATATTTCCAAATGGTTTAACACATTCACACAACAAAACCTAAAATAGGGAGGACGGGTGGACTGCCGTCCTGCCCACATGGCAAGGTGGATTATTCTGCCACCTGCTAGGGTAAATTAAAGTCCATTACTAACTAAAATTGCATGCCGTGCTCCTAAACTAGAACAAAAAAACGACAACACAGTAATCCTATATATAACATTTTTTTTTAACAACCACACCAAGACAACAATAACAGAACTTCAATATATACTATGTACAACCCAAGTGTTCCAGTAAAAAGGGCAGAACTGGTATGGGGTCCCAGGGCACCCTCTCAGCTGATGCACCCCTGGAAAAAGCCAGTGTTCATGGTGATGGCTGGCCCTCCGGAAGCTGAAGCCGCTCCTCCTCTCCATCGACCTTGTCCCATGTCCAGCTACGTTTCCCGGGGCATCCTCCTGGACAAGCCGAAGCCGGTTCGCATGCCACACCAAGCCATCAGAGAGCCTGAAGTGCACTGCATCCAGTCTGGCCACTATGCGCAGATGCTCCTGACACTCCTGGAGTCGTCATCTGGCCCATCTTCGCTGCGGGCGCTCCTCACCTCGCACTCGGATCCAATCCAGGACCCTCAACGGGGCCTGGCTTGGCTTGAGGTGCCGAACCGCTGATCCCTCAGGCTCATCGGTCTTGTCCTGACCTCTTCCAATGTTGGTGTCACATGCGCCATCGTAGCCGCCGACCCTCCATCCCATTGCAGCCAGACACCAGAGACATCCAGGGCTAATTCACTGGTGCCACTTGCCGGCGCAGGTGCCTCACCATCCCGCTCGGTAGGCCCCTCGACCGTTTCCTGAGCGCCAGCACTGAGACCCTCCTGCGCTGGCCCTGAGCAAACTTGGTCCTGCTTGACCGCCATGGTGTCCGGTAGTTCTTCATCCCACACCAAATCTTCATCAGTCACCGGATTCGGGGGAGGGGTTCCACTGGGCACAGACAGACTGGCGAAACCCAGTCCTTAAAATAAATCACAGCCCATGATATTATCGGCCCGTGCTGTCACGTTGAATGTGAAGTCAAGCACTGTCACAGACTTGTATCGAGCAGTCAGCTCCAAAGTCCCGACCATGTCCAGCCTTCCATCTCCATAACCGTACAACGGCGCTGGGTTGCCTCTAACTCTGTGGTGGGGAAAAAACCTCTTGATCGTGGCCCAATTCAGCAGTGAACCCTCCACTCCCATGTCAATCAACAGCGGCACCTCCACGTCGTCAAGCCTCACCGTGCAAAACGTGTACCCATTCATGTCTGGGGACACCGTGTGGATGGTTGTATGGGGCGGGCGGAGTGATTTCTTCTGTGGGCTCTCCGGTTTAAATTCACGGCACATCCTGGCAAAATTGACCAAGTAACCACATCTGTTACACCGTGCTCCTCTCGCTGGGCAGTCCCTAGCCTTTTTCTGGTGCGTCTTAGACCCACAACCCATACAAAGGGACTTTCCCAGGGCCGACCCCTGGCTAGTGGCATTGGCTTCCATTTCCTTGAAGTTCCAGCTATCTTCGCTGTCCAGGTCTGTGGCATTTGCCGCGACAAGAGGCTCTAGCGGCTGCTGTGACTGACGCCCGGTTTGTTCTAGAGCTAGCTTGTCTGCGGCTTCCATTGGGAGTGCTAGCTTGACGGCTCTGGCTAACGTGAACTCACTTGGCGCCATAAGTAGCCTAGCTTGCAATGCGATGCTACAAGTGTGTTCCGCCAGCTGGTCATGGATCATTTCCTCTTCCAGAGCTCCAAAACAGCACTCGCTAGCCAGCTGCCTCAAGTCGGCAATAAACTGCTGGACGGGTTCACCTACCTGTTGACGTTGCTGGCAAAAACGGATCCTCCGGACTGTCACATTATCCGAGGTGTTGAAATGGCTAGCTAGCAGCCCTGCTACCTCTTCATACGTGTCAGCAGCACCAAGCGTTACCAGGATTCGCTGGCCCTCTCTGCCCAAATTGTGAACCAACAGCACCCGGGCTCTCAGCTTGTCAAGCTCCCCAAGACCCAGTGCAGCAACATAGTTCTGAAAAGCCTCGAACCACCTAGGCCAGGACACTGGCGGGTCTCCGGGTGCCTCGAGGAAAGGGCGGATAGGGGCAATGCACGCCTCCATGGTTTAATCCAATGTCATCAATGTTATGTCTGCAATTACCCTTAGTTCACAGAAGAGGCAAGGTGACTTGGAACACAGCTTTTATTAGCTCACTCACGTTGACAGCCACTGACAGATCACCGGCTTGGCTCAGACGAGGTAAGATGGCCGACCTCCGCCTTACATAGCATGGCCCGGTGATGTCACCAGAGGTGAGCGTCACCACCCAGCACTCCACAGTAAAATAACTATATAACAGTTATCAATAAGGGATAACAATTAGACACTAAGACAACAATGTCTAACTTCATCTGAAAGCACATGGACAGGTGAGTATGCTGAATGAAGCCAGCCTTTAGCTAATGCTAAATCAAATTAGATCACATATTAAAAAAAACAGGGAAAAACAAGTTGGGGGCTCTGTGAATAATTTATGGGCTGATGTGGATAAACATGCATGATTAGTGTTATGAAGATAAAGAAATATATTTAGCTTTGTACATGTCTGGATAGGTGATGCTAGCCCACTTCTGTCTTTTGGCGAGTTTTGCTTTGGAATGAGATAGAGGGCCTGCTTCTCAATTAAAACTAATTTGTCATCATAACGCTGCCTGTCATTATCAGGAGTTATTATTAGTATTATCAGGATAATAAATTTCGGACATTTTCACTTTTTTTGTTCCGTTTTGCTACATGATTATACATAAAAAAACATATATATATATATATATTGTGGGAATGTGGAAATGAGGAGACAGATTTCTCTCATGGCAGCTTTAGTCACATTCACCAACATCTCAAAGAAGAAAGAGAGCATTACAGGGAACTCTCGTCCTTAAATACCAGGACTCTCACAGTTCACAAGTCTCATTGCATCACAGGTCACATTGCATTATAATCGCCAGTAACAATGCATCTCCTCTTTAATCCTCTAATATCACCACCACAGTCTCAAGCCCTGCATACCAAAGCTAACATCCTCGCAGCTTCCTGTTATCTCCAAGGAAGCTCTGTCTTTGTTCTGATCTAAAATGTGAGGCCTTACATCAGTCACAAAGTAGGTCACATATGTGTGGCCACCTACCCCCCCAAACATTTTAGAACAAACAAGAGAATAACAGCATGCATGCCGTGATAGAATCAATACACATCAGTCCGCATGCTGTCTAGGCTTCAGTCTCCTGCCGTATCTGCTGTAGCCGGGATTCAACGTCTCCGCGGCGCTGTCACGCTGGGGGTTTGCCTTCTGGGGGTGGAAACCTTTTGTCAGTCCCTACGGGTGTTCTGGGGAAACATTACTCTGTGAAGCCCCCCGTGGGGGTTTACCTCGCCGCGGGGCCCTTGCCAACAGCACTTGCTCATCCGCCACCACAAAAGCGGGTTTGAGTCTGTTTATGCCAACTTTTTCTTTCCTACCCCCCAAATCTAGCAAAAACTGCTTGTCCCCTGTTTCCAGCACTCTGAACGGTCCGTCATAAGGTGGTCGCAGTGGGGGTCGATGCGCATCGTGTCTGACAAAAACAAACTCTGCGTTCTTCAAAGCTTTAGGCACAAAAACGCGCGGAAAACTGTGGTGCACGGGGCTGGGCAGCGTGCTTGATTCCACACAAATTTCTCTCCTACCATTTTGACCGACGCGTGCACTCCCGGGTGCGCCAAAGAATGAATCAAGTCAAAAACGCGGCGGGGCCACGCGGCCGGTACTACTGGGCGCGGCCGTCCAGTGGAGACATCGCAGATTAGGGGGGGCATACCGTCTTGCAGCACCCTGTTCTCCAGCCTTAACCCTGTGGGTCCAGACTGGAGCGCGCGCACATCCGCGTCACTAACCTGCTCCATGGCCATGGCGCGTAATCTATTCCTACGCTGACTGGGGCCGCCACGGCGCGCGAGAGGCAATCTGCCACTACATTGAGTTTGCCCGCCACATGCTGAATATCAGTGGTAAACTCTGAGATCGCAGCCAGCTGTCTCTGCTGCCGGCCTGACCACGGTTCGGAAACCTTGGCTATCGCAAATGTTAGCGGCTTGTGGTCAACGAACGCGGTGAAACGGCGTCCTTCCAGCCAGAACTGAAAGTGGCGGATGGCCAAATGGAGAGCCAGCAGCTCCCTGTCAAACGTGCTGTATTTACGTTTGCTATCGCGCAAGGTCCTGCTGAAAAAGGCGAGGGGCTGCCAAACCCCGGCTACATGCTGCTCCACGACCGCCCCTATGGCCACATCTGACGCGTCAGTAGTGAGCGCTATGCGGGCCGTTGGGTCTGGGTGTGCCAACAACACAGCCTTTGCCAAGGCTGCTTTTACCTCCGAGAAGGCTTAGTCCCGCTCCAGGGACCATTCAACCTTATCCGCGGGTTTCTGTTTTTTGAGCGCGGCATACAGCGGCTGCATGAGTTGCACCACGCGGGGGAGAAAACGGTTATAACGGGCTGCACGGTGGCGCAGTGGTTAGCACTGCGGCAGCACAGTTTACCCTTGGCCAGGGGATCGTGGGGATCGTGGGATCATGGGTTCGATCCCAGCCCCCGACCAACAGTGATCTGTGTGGAGTTTGCATGTTCTCCCCGTGTATGCGTGGGTTTGCCCCGGGTTTCTCCGGTTTCCTCCCGCATGCCAAAAACATGCAGGTTAGGTTAACTGGAGACTCTAAAGTGGCCCTAGGTGTGAATGTGTGTGTGAATGGTTAAGGGATAGCGCCGTATCGTGGCTGCTTCATCCATCCAGGTGGTGGATGACCCTCAATTTCCCCTCTGGGGATCAATAAAGTATACTAAATCTAAAAAAAAAATAAAAATTTACCATTCCCAAAAACTCCTGTAACGCCCTGACCGTCTGCGGCCGGGGAAAATCTGCTACCGCGCGCATTTTGTCAGGAAGCGGAACCGCTCCTTCGGGGGAGATGCGGTGTCCTAAAAAATCGATCTGCGCCACCCCGAACTGACACTTCGCTGGGTTGATTATTAACCCGGGATCTCCCAACCTCCGGAAAACTGTGGCTAGGTGGTTTTCGTGTTCGTCTTCGGACGCGCTGGCTACCAAAATATCGTCCAAGTAGACGAACACAAAAGGGAGATCGCGAAGCACCGCGTCCATCATGCGTTGGAACGTCTGTGCAGCCCCTTTAAGCCCGAATGGCATGCGCAAAAACTCGAATAGGCCAAATGGAGTTATTACCGCTGTTATGGGTATGTCTTCAGCGCGCACTGGGACTTGGTGGTAACCGCGGACCAAATCTATCATAGAAAAAACACGAGCCCCTGCCAAATGAACGGAAAAATCTTGGATATGCGGGATTGGGTAGCGGTCATGCGCTGTAGCATTGTTTAACCTGCGGAAATCCCCGCAAGGTCGCCATGATCTGTCAGCCTTCGGGACCATGTGTAGTGGGGAAGCCCACGGACTGTTTGAACGCCTGATAATACCCAACCTCTCCAGGTTGGCGAACTCCTCGCGCGCTATGGCCAGTTTAACTGTGTCCAAGCGCCGAGCTTTTGCAAAAACGGGCGGTCCGGTAGTGGTAATAAAATGCTCCACCCCGTGTTTAGCGACGGTTGCCAAAAATGTGGGGACCGTGAGTGCTGGGAACTGAGTGAGCAGTGTGTGGAACTTACCGCTTGCAGCTGTGATGTTGGCTTGTGCTGTTGGCGGGGCCACTCGCACTGTACAGGGAATAGAATCAAAATCATTAACCAGGCGCCTGTTAGCGAGATCAACCAACAAACCATGTGAGCACAAAAAATCAGCCCCCAACATATTGAAATTCACTGCTGCTATAACAAAAGTCCACTCAAATGTACGGCCGTGTAGAGACAGAAACAGAGTCTTCTCACCAAAGGTCTTAATCTCCGAGCCATTCGCTGCTGCCACTCCGGGACCTCTGGAACCTGTTAGCCTGTCCAAGTAGGAAGGTGTGATGAAACTCAACTGGGAGCCTGTGTCCACGAAGAAATGCCTCCCCGAGCGTGCGTCCAACAAGTAGAGCAGCTTGTTCTCCTCCCCGAGGGCCGCGGCTGCTACCAACCCCCGGTCGTTTTCGGAACGCTTGAACTGGCACGGTGGTACACATTTGCGTGCCCTCTCTGCGAAGCGGCGATGGTAGAAACAAAGGACGTCTCCTCCGCGTTCCCTGGCTCCCGCCGCCGCCGTCGATGGGTCTGCTACTGCTGCCCCTGGCCCCCTGCCATCTCCGGTCGACGTGCCGAGTTCCGCTGCTGCGGCCGTGGCCGTGTGATGTCTGCTGGCGTTGACAATTCGCTGCGCCTCCCGGGCCAGCGCGCAGTAGTCCCGCTGGGCCAACAACGGCGAACTGGTCAGGGTCGCTCTCGTCGCTGACGGTAGGGTCCTGAGGAAGAGGTGGGTAAAGATGAAATGGTCGTCGTCTGAGCCTTTCAACCTCAGCATCTGCTCCATCAGATTAACGGGCGTGTCATCTCCCAACTCAGTCAGCGCCAGGAGTCTCTCTGCTCGCTCCTCAACGGAGGGGGTGAAGTGCTGGATGAGCGCAGCCTTCAACGCGCCATATTTGTCGCTGTCTGGCGGCTGCTCGATAAGGCTCTCCACATGCTGAGCCGTGTGGTTGTCCAGTTTTGCGACCACATGGTAGAACTTTGTGTCGTCTACCGATATCCCCCGGAGGTTGAATTGTGCCTCAACCGCGTGGAACCAGGAGCGCGGATTGTTCTGCCTAAAGTACGGTAGCTGGACCGCAGCGACATTCGCTTGGCTGGGGGCTCCTGACGAGGCTGGCCCCGGGGAATCCTCCTGTTGCTGCATGCTACGTCTTGGGTCACCAGTGTGGGAATGTGGAAATGAGGAGACAGATTTCTCTCATGGCAGCTTTATTCACATTCACCAACATCTCAAAGAAGAAAGAGAGCATTACAGGGAACTCTCGTCCTTAAATACCAGGACTCTCACAGTTCACAAGTCTCATTGCATCACAGGTCACATTGCATTATAATCGCCAGTAACAATGCATCTCCTCTTTAATCCTCTGATATCACCCCCACAGTCTCAAGCCCTGCATACTAAAGCTAACATCCTCGCAGCTTCCTGTTATCTCCAAGGAAGCTCTGTCTTTGTTCTGATGTAAAATGTGAGGCCTTACATCAGTCACAAAGTAGGTCACATATGTGTGGCCACAATATATATATATATATATATATATATATATATATATATATATATATATATATATATATCCATCCATCCATCTTCTACCGTTTTTCCGGAGGTCCGGGTCGCGGAGGTAGCAGTTCAAGCAGAGAAGCCCAGACTTCCCTCTCCCCAGCCACCTGCTCCAGCTCTTCAGAGGGGATACCAAGGCGTTCCTAGACCAGCTGGGAGACATAGTCTCTCCACCGAGTCACCGGTCTCCTCCCAGTGGGACGTGCCTCAAACACCTCAAGTGGGAGGCGTCCAGAAGGCATCCTAATCAGATGCCCATATCACCTCAACTGACTCCTTTCAATGTGGAGGAGCAGCGGTTCTACTCTGAGCCTCTCCCGGATGACTGAGCTCCTCACCCTATCTCTGAGGGTGAGTCCAGCAATCCTACGGAGAAAGCTCATTTCAGCCGCTTGTATCCGCGATCTCATTCTTTCAGTCATTACCCAAAGCTCGTGACCATAGGTGAGAGTAGGAACGTAGATTGACTGGTAAATCGACAGCTTTGCCTTAGAACTCAGCTCCCTCTTCACCACAACAGACCGGTACAACGTCCGCATCACTGCAGATGCTGCTCCAATCCGTCTGTCGATCTCTCGCTCCATTCTTCCCTCACTCGTGAACAAGACCCCAAGATACTTAAACTCCTCCACTTGGGGCAGGAGCCTGTCCCCAACCCGGAGAGGACAATCCACCTTTTTCCGGCTGAGGACCATGGACTCGGACTTGGAGGTGCTGATTCTCATCCCAGCCGCTTCACACTCAGCGGCAAACCGTCCCAGCAAGAGCTGTAGGTCATTGCTGGATGAAGCCAACAGGACAACATCATCTGCAAACAGCAGAGATGAGATCCTGTGGTCACCAAGCATGACGCCCTCCATTCCCTGGCTGCGCCTAGAAATCCTGTCCATAAAAATTATGAAGAGGATCGGTGACAAAGGGCAGCCCTGGCGGAGTCCAACTCTCACTGGGAATGACTCCGACCGAGTGTTGGCAATACGAACCAAACTCTCACAACGGTCGTACAGAGACCGAATAGCTCGTAACAACAAGCCCGATACCCCATACTCCCGAAGCACCCCTCACAAAAATCCACGAGGGACGCGGTCAAATGCCTTCTCCAAGTCCACAAAACACATGTAAACTGGTTGGGCAAACTCCCACGAACCCTCGAGAATTCTCGAGAGGGTAAAGAGCTGGTCCGATGTGCCGGACTCTCCTCTCCAGTACCTTGGCATAGACCTTCCCAGGGAGGCTGAGGAGTGTGATCCCTCTAAAGTTGGAGCACACCCTCCGGTCCCCTTTGTTAAAGAGAGGAACCACCACCCCGGTTTGCCATGCCAATGGCACTGCCCCCGACCTCCACGCAATGTTGCAGAGACATGTCAACCATGACAACCCAACAACATCCAGGGCCTTGAGGTACTCAGGGCGAATCTCGTCCACCCCCGGGGCCTGGCCACCAAGGAGATTTTTAACCACCTTGGCGACCTCAGCCCCTGTGATAGGCAAGTCATCCCCCTCGTCCCCAAACCCTGCTTCCTCTGTGGAAGGCATATCAGTGGGATTGAGGAGATCCTCGAAGTATTCCTTCCACTGCCCGACGATGTCCCCAGTCGAAGTCAACAGTGTCCCATCCGCACCATACACAGTGTGGACGGGGGGTTGCTTTCCCCTCCTGAGCCGCCGGACAGTTTGCCAGAATCTCTTTGAGGCCGACCAAAAGTCTTGTTCCATGGCCTCACCGAACTCCTCCCATACCCGGGTTTTTGCTTCAGCAACCACCCGAACTGCACTCCGCTTGGCCTGCCGGTACACCTCAGCTGCTTCAGGAGTCCCAAAAGCCAACCAAGCTTGATAGGACTCCTTCTTCAGCTTAATGGCCCCCCTCACCACTGGTGTCCACCACTTGGTTCGGGGGTTGCCACCACGAGATGCACCGACCACCTTGCGGCCGCAGCTCTGGGCCGCCGCTTCAACAACAGAGGTGGAGAACATGGCCCATTCAGACTCCATGTCTCCAGACTCCCTCGGAATGTGGTTGAAGTTCTTCCGGAGGTGGGAGTTGAAGACCTCCCGGACAGGGGCCTCAGCCAGACGCTCCCAGCACACCCTCACTATACGTTTGGGTCTACCAGGTCTGAATGGCTTCCTCCCCTGCCATCGGATCCAACTCACCACCAGGTGGTGATCAGTTGACAGCTCCGCACCTCTCTTTACTCGGGTGTCCAAGACATACAGTCGCAGGTCTGATGATACGATAACAAAATCGATCATCGACCTGCGACCTAGGGTGTCCTGGTGCCAGGTGCACATATGGACACCCTTATGCTTGAACATGGTGTTCGTTATGGACAGAGTGTGGTTAGCACAGAAGTCCAATAGCTGAACACCACTCGGGTTCAGATCGGGCAGGCCGTTCCTTCCAATCACCCCCCTCCAGGTTTCACTGTCGTTGCCCATGTGCGCATTGAAGTCCCCCAATAGGACAATGGAGTCTCCAAGAGGAGCACCCTCCAGCACCCCAGTCATAGACTCCAAAAAGGGTGGGTACTCTGAAACATCAATTGGTGCATAGGCACAAATGATGGTCAGGACCCGTTTCCCAACCCGAAGGCGCAGGGAAGCAACCCTTTCGTCCACCGGGGAAAACTCCAATATAGAGGCAGCAAGGTGGGGCGATACAAGAATACCCACCCCTGCTCGTCGCCTCTCGCCCGGGTCAACTCCAGAAAAGGCCAAGCTCCAGCCCCTCTCCAGGAGACTGGTTCCGGAACCGGAGCTGTGTGTTGAGGTGAGGCCGACTATATCTAGCCGGTATCTCTCAACCTCGTACACCAGCTCAGGCTCCTTCCCCACCAGAGGGGTGACATTCCACGTACCAAAAGCCAGTTTAGAAAGCTTGGGATCAGTCCGCCAAGGTCTCCGCCTTTGACCGCCACCTGATCCACATAGCACCGGACCCCCATGATCCCTCCTGCAGGTGGTGAGCCCACTGGAGGGCAGACCCATGTAACTCCTTCGGGCTGAGCCCGGCCGGGTCCCATGGGTGGAAACCCGGCCACCAGACGCTAGCCTTCGAGCCCCTCCCCCAGGCCTGGCTCCAGGGTGGGGCCCCGGTAACCCCATACCGGGCGGGGTACACTGAATCCTTGATATACAATTCATGAGAGTCTGTTGGATCGTTCTTAGTCTGGCTCTTCACCCAGGACCAGTTTGTCTTGGGAGACCCTATCAGAGGCAAATTGCCCCGGACAACATAGCTCCTGGGATCACTGGGGCACGCAACCCCCCCCACCACGATAAGGTGACGATCCATGAGGGGAATATATGTATATATATATATATATATATATATATAAAATGGCAGGTGATCCCGCCAGAAGTCACGTAATTCAAAACTATGCTAGTGGCTTACGATGCTTCGCTCGCTTTTCTTTGGCATTTTCAGATTAAATAAAGATCCCATCACCACAAAGGTATTATGGTTTGTTAAGGTATCCAAAACAGTACTGCAGTTCTCAGAGACTTGATAGTAAATTACTGTTAGTAATTAACAGTTACATGAACACCTTTGAAGTGGAGTGATACATACAGTATCCAGTGAAACGTTGGAGCGCAATTATCGTGGAATATAGTAACTCCCTGAGCTGCACGGTGGGCTGCACGGTGGCGCAGTGGTTAGCACTGTGGCAGCACAGTTTACCCTCGGCCGGGGGATCGCGGGGATCGCGGGGATCATGAGATCGTGGGTTCGATCCCTGCTCCCGGCCAACAGTGATCTGTGTGGAGTTTGCATGTTCTCCCCGTGTTTGCGTGGGTTTACTCCGGGATTTCTCCGGTTTCCTCCCACATGCCAAAAACATGCAGGTTAGGGATAAGGGGCGCTTGTGCACGCAGCGACCGGCAGCTGGTGGCTTGTCACCAGACTGCAAAACAAATCTACCTCCGGGTACAAAATAAGTAATAATAAAAAAAAAAAATAGTAACTCCCTGAATCCCTATTGTCCAATCAAATTGCTCGGTCTGAACTAATTGTTGTATACTTACTTACTTCTCCTGCGGGGTGAGAGCTGGGTGGCCATCACCATGCGTAGAGCCAATCAGGTTAACCAGTGAGTGCCAACATTGCCGGTTTTGGGCCTCTGCATCCACAGCGACTTCAAGCTGTGGGAGGTCTCTCTCCACCACATTGAACCATCTGGTACGTGCCTTGCCCTGAGGTCTTTTCCACCCTGAGGCCCTGGGGTCACACAATTAAGTTGATCCCATGCCACAACTTGTAGCATATGGGCAGCGCCTTGGAGATAGGCGCTTCACTACCGTAAGTAGTGAAAGCTACAGTTTACAGTGGGGGAGGTCGGGCTTTCTAGTAGCTTTGTACGTCAACTTTCCTTTCCCCATTCTATTATGCTGAGCACCAAGCTAGAAGGTGGAAAGTACCATTTTTTAATATGGTCTTTGGTATGACCCGGCCGGGATTTGAACCCACGACCTCCCGCTTGTGGGTCGGATGCTCTACCAACTAGGTTACCACTATGGTCAACTGTTGTATAATGTTATATAAAGCATACTGTCCAAGTAGCAGATATGATATTCAATTTTAAATGCATAGTGATTTTATGAGTGTGCTTCAACTTAATAAAGCAGTCTTTCCATTACTAGCCTTTTCCCTTTATGACATTGTTTAAGACAGCCTTGGAGGATAATTACCCTTATATGCTGCCGTTTATTGTCATCACAGACATCCCAGGCCCCAGGGCAGGAACTAGCCAGACCTCACCAGATGAGTGTCTTTTTTTTTCATGTCTATCCACTCAGCTGCTTTATGACTCATGTTGCACGACTGTTTCATCTAGAGATCCCCCACTGTGCGGTGAGGTTAAACCGGATGAAAAACTGTCATGGCATCTGATCAAGCATGGAGCTGCAGACTGCAGACGGGCTTTGGTATGAGAATGCAGGTGCTGCAAAGCTGTGGGTTCCTGTGGCATTCCTCACCACAGGGAGACCACTGTGACCCAGAACAGTCTGCAAACAACCGCCCAGAGCCACACTGGAATGTTTCATCACTATAGGTTCTCTCTCTCATGCACACACATTTTACCTACAACTTTTCTTAAGCCTAACTTTG